>CM040242.1:85492137-85890102 GCA_022545495.1 Chrysanthemum lavandulifolium
CGTGGAGGTCACGCCTCACGCCTACGCGGCACCTTAGCACGCCATGGGACCTTCAGCTCATGCTCTTAACTACACATATTGTAAACTCTGGGTTTTGTTTGAAATACACCGTGATGTCACTATGAAGCGTGTCATAAAAACATTCTTGAAGCAATTTTGTAATACACATATATAGTTTGGCCGAAAAAAAATTGTTCGTAAATTTAATTAACTCGACACACCGCCCTTGTTAAGCGCGGTATTAAACTAGTATATATATATATATATATATATATATATATATATATATATATATATATATATATATATATATATATTATTATTATTTTTATCATGATGAAAAAATGCGTAAAGTTTAATGTTTACCAATACAATGTATTTTAACCTATTGTTCATCAAACTTCTAAAGCTAGTCAAAATACTTTGGTAATACATTTTCAGTGGTTTTTTATTTTCCCAACTTCACCATTTTCTCAATTTTTTAGAATTTCTTTAAATTTTTAACGAACAGGACTATTGATGAAGATTAAAAGTTGATGAACACAAAAGTTTAAACATTTCTTCTCATCAAAGAAAATTTCTTTTTAAAATTGCTTTTTGCATTTTAATTTATTTTGTTTCTTTATGTTGTGAAAAATTTAGATTTCTTGTGAACATTTATTTTTAAGTTAGTGAGAGCACTTTTGTCACCTTCTTTCTCTCCTTAGATGTTTTAGAATTAAAAAAAAAAATTAATGATTTTTTATTTAACCATCAACCTGATTTAAAAATCCGGACTTGCTAATAATTTCTATTAAATATAAGAACTTTTAACTCATCTAATTGTACTCATAATAGGTAAAGTTTAATACATCTATTTGTGTGTATCAACATTATACCTAATTATACACAAGATCATAAATTAAAGTTTATACATTTATAGAAAATAAATAGTTGACCCATTACGATAACGTTTATACAATTATATTTTTATTTTATGGATGTATTGACAAAGTTGGTTGGACTAATCATAGAAATGGTCTAGTAACAAAAGATTTGTGATTATCACACAAGATATGTGAGGTTTCAAGTTTAATTTATATTAGATGCAAACAATTTTGAAGTGCGTCAACCTCTTGAAAATGATTTTTTCCTCGTTTTAGTTTGTGTGGCGGTGGTTCAGCCACGTAGATTAGTCATTTAAAGGTCGGAAACCATGATTATAAAAAAAGTTTAGTTTAAGCTTAGGACATCTACAATGGATGGTTAAAAAAAAATAAAATTCATATAATGTTTATCTTTGGTTTTAACCATCTATGTTTTATGTAGGATGAAGATGTTCATGATCCTATACCTCTTTATAATTTAATGATTGTGTTATGATCAAATATTTTATAAACTTGTAAATAACATATATAGTGAAATATGTTTATAAGTTAATGATTTGCATGACATGTAAGATTTATAAACTTTTGAAAAGTTTTATCATTGGGAAGCTTTTATATTATACTTGATGCAAAACTTATATAGTAGCTTATTAGAATTAAACTTATAAATTAGTACACTAATACTTGTCAAGTAACTTTTAGCATTCATAAGCTTATTGTAACATAGTAAACTACAAAAATCATCTCTCTAGTTTGTCGAATTTGGTACTACATCCTTTGCTCAATATTGGCAAATCATCTCTAAGGCGATCAAATAATTAGCATCACATCCCTCCGCAATTGAAATTAAGGAGTAAATTTATCATTTCATCTTAATACTACTTGATCCCTTAAACCTCACCATCGTCCACATCCCCTATCACATGACTTCTTAGCTAACTTCTTAGCATATCACCAATTTATTCACACACAATTAAAACCTACCACAAAAGATAAAACCCACTAAATTTTCTTAAAGTTAAAAAGATTCAATCTTTATTTATGGCTCAAGCTTAAACATGAATTGTATAAATCGCACTTGAAACACGTCTGTACAAAACAAACAAATTGAACACTCACATGTCATTAGTTATAGTTTTAGATGTGTTTAGGTAGTTCAGATGATGTCTCGTGTTTCGATGGTGGAAGTGTTGAATGTTGATGGTGGTAATAATGTGACTTAATCAACTTGAATTAGATGTATCTCTATTATTTTAAATTAATCAAAATAACTATAATCGCGCATTGAGATTAATCGACTTGAATTAGATGTATCTTTATTCATTTAGATGCATCCCATTAATTCACGGGCTATCTACGGATCATTGCCGACTATAACATGGACATTTCCTCAAGGACAAAGATGAGATATCCTCGTCGAGGCCTAATTGCATGTTCGGTTATCCGAGGAAAGTCGTGGAAACTTGTGTTGGGTTTTAGGTTCCTTGGATTTGATGAGACAAAATAAATACAAGAATGAAACAAAGGACTTAAAGTGAAAGAGATGAAACCTACAAAAAGATGGAAGGACTTGCTTGCAAAAGAAGATTTACTATTAGTCCTTCGTAGTATTTTGTAAACCACAATCCTCTAGTATATAAAGAGGACATGGGGTGTAGGTTTTATATAGTCTTCAATGTGAGCGTCTAGTAAAGGTGTGTGTGTAACCTAGGCGTGTTTCTATAAACGTCTAGGGTTAGTGTTTGTTTTGTATATCCCTAAGATGCTGGCTTAGATCCTGTCTGATTAGGTAACACGTTATATTACGATCAATATATAATTGGGAGATAATGATGAAAACCTTGTGTCAATACATAGTTGTTTGTTCTATTCATTGTGCATGATTGTTTGTCTATATGTTGTTAAACCTAAAAGCTCGCTTTGATCTCAAGGTTTATCAAACTCCTGAATTGGTATCAGTTAGGGGCTCGTTACCTGGTTCACAGGTTTCTTGGTGAAAAGTTTGAAGAAAATCAGTTTGTGCGAATTCATGTTTCTGCTGACTTTATTTTGAAGCAGCGATAACTTTTAGTTAACCATTGGATCGGGCTGAAATTTTTGGTGGATGTTCTCTATATACTAATCTAACTTTCCACAGAAGGAATCTTCGATCAGAGCTCTCGATGAAGTTATTCATTGTCGAAGTATCTTTGAAAAAGGGTAACTTATTTGAATTATAGCTAACAGCGTTTTCTATATGGAATTGTTCAATGATTGGTCTATCTTTTCTACTACCTAGTACTACGATGATTATTTAATATATAGTAAAGGTAGATCATGCATGTGGTGTTATATTCAATTCATTAATATGATTGGATCAACAAGATCACTTGAATGATTGACGGATGCCACACATTCTATATCATAAAATTGGCGATTTTACATGGACCTTTGGATTTTCATGCATAGTTATGATAGTTGATTTGATTGCTTATAAATCGTTGATTAAATTGTGTTAGTAATTTGTATTCTTTTTTAAATGGACATTACTACGCTATCATGGATTCTTGAGTAAGCAGCGTAGTTATATAAGTAACCAGAGGCAGCACCGAAACCCTTCTAGTTTATCGAAACCGCCATTAGCTTTACGTGTAACCTTTGATGCGACTTCTCGAGAAAGGTATACTTGATATCATTGGTTCAACCCTTGCTAGTGTTGGGAATCTCTTGCTAGTTTTATTCGATATTGCTCAACACATGGCTTTTGGTTCTCGAATGGTTTTTGGACTTAAGGAGAGCGGAGATTGATACAAACCTTACAGAGATTGGTTCCACACACAAAGAGTTTGGAATTTGTTCTTAAAAGGTTTAATAAGTTCGGATTGGATTTATTGAATAATTGATTCACGAAGACACACGAATTTCATTTTACTGATGTTGTAGTTAAAATTACTTGGATCGTGTTTTTATCATATCTTAAAAGTATCATGATTACTTTTAAGGTAACTTGTAGTACTTTAATGATTTAGCAGCTGAAATTGACAAACACTTTAAGAGAGTAGCGTTATTGTGCTCGGTGATTATTGTCAAGAGATGCGGTATATATATACATTGGTTAGTATCGTTCAGTCGCGTGGATAAACAAGACATAAGGCCTTAAGTTTGGGTTATTCACCTCTTTGCCATTGATCGTTATATTTGGTTTTCTTCACAAGTGATCATTACATGGAGCTTCTTTGATTTGAAGAATCATTTCCTTGCACCACTCAAGGGAAGTTTTCTGCTAACATTATCTATTTGTTGATAACAAAAGGGAAGATAAATATTGAATTAACGTAGCATGGATTAAAGGAAGACAAGAATGTTTCATTCATGGTGAGATGTTTACATCTCAAAACTTACCTTTCATAAATCCTAGGGAAGTTCGTACCACGACTGCGACTGTTTTGTCATCATCAAATAGAGGAAGATTGTTGGGTTTTAGGTTCCATGGATTTGATGAGACAAAATAAATAAAGAATGAAACAAAGGGACTTAAAGTGAAAGAGATAAAACCTACAAAAGATGGAAGGACTTGCTTGCGAAAAGAAGATTTACTTATTGGTCCCGTGAGTATTTTGTAAACCACTAATCCTCTAGTATATAAAGAGGACATGGAATTGTAGGTTTTTATATCAAGTCTTCAATGTAGGCGTCTGGTAAAGGTGTGTGTGTAACCTAGGCGTGTTTCTATAAGCGTCTAGGGTTAGTGTTTGTTTGTATATCTACAAGGTCTAAGATGGCTTAGATCCACTGTAACGATTAGGTAACACGTTATATTACGATCAATATATAATGGGGAGATAATGATGAAAACCTTGTGTCAATAACATGGTTGTTTGTTCTATTCCGGCATGCATGATTGTTTGTCTATATTGTTGTTAAACCTACAGGCTCAAGCTTGATCCTCAAAGAGTCTATCTAACTCCACAACATGACCACCGTTCTTGGTCCATGAGTGATTGTTGGAAGATGATAGAAAATTCCTAGCCAGCGATAAATTCTTGGTTTCCAGGCACAAATGGCTTCAAAACAAGTGAAATGATGAGGCGATAATACGATTCGGCATGTATTATGCCAAATATGAATGTATGCTATGTTTTCTTCAAATTATGAAGTTTTATTATTTAGGATAATAACCTCTTCATTAATAAATCATGCAGGTACATCCACTACCAATGTTATATCAATGTTGCACGTACTAAAGGGATCGTCCATATGAGGAAAATAGTGCAACAATACTAGAATTTTCTTATCATAGAGTAAATAAAGTTTGGTGGTAGGTATTTTGGTAAAGAAATGCATGCTGGAAAACTAGAAGGGGTTGAATAGTTTACAATTTAAAATCTTAGTTTGAAACTTAATTGTAAGATCAATTGATATTGATCAAAGATATATTAGTGAAGAATAATATGCAAGCAATATATATAATAAGTAAGTGTTAGGTTACTAGTTTTACAACACAAACTTACAAGAAAAAGAGATTAAAGCGATTGAACAATATCGAACACACACACACGTTAATATGAGAGCAGTTGTCGTGGGAGTATGAAAGAAATAACTTGAACAACCAACCTTCAAATGAAGGTTTACAAAGAGTATTTATAAGCGAGGAGCTGAGGCGACCTCTCTCTTCCACCTTTCCATATTGGACATGGGCCCCAAACTTATGGGCCTACTACATAATAGACCTTAAACAAACATAAAGGCCATAATAAGCTACCTATTACATATGAGTAACAAACACTTGATTTAAGGTTTAGGAGTGATTCCAACAATCTCCCACCCAGTGTCGGTGGTATCAATCGCTAAACTAGTTTGGTGAATCGTTATTTCTTGAAGTGGGTTTTTGGTCCTACGCGTTAGAATAACATACCTACTTTGGTTAAGCTTAAAACTTGTTTTTACACTTTTTAATCCAGATTCTTGTACTTTCAACGTTTTAAGGTGTTAAAATACTTGTTTTGGCAAAAAGTTTCAACCTTTACGCGTGGATCTAAGTTTTATGCTTGTTTTTGTTGTTAGGTATTCGTTCTACAGCGTAACCCGTTTAATTTTTTGGTTCATCAAGGTTCACGCTTTTGTGTTATTTTGGTACCTTTAAGCTGTTTTCATAACAAAAATCTGGTTTAGAAACAAATTTGGGCATAATCATTTCACTGAGTAAGATTACTGCGTATCAAAACCCTAATCTTACGTGTAACTTTATCCGGTGGCTTGATCTTACGTTCTGTGGTTTACTCCGGTGTTTTCTTGCTTGGATAAGCACGAAAATACGTCGACTTTCAGATATCTTTTGCCTTTGTGATAGTGTAAAAGATCATTGAAACAAAACCCTAAATCTTACGCGCAAGCATAAAACTTGCGGCGTAAAATCTTACAGCATAAGATTAATCTTACGCTAAGCCTAGTCTTCGCATAAAGGTAATCCTCGCCTAACTTTCTCCTTAACTTTGTGTCTCGCCTAACTTTAGAGTCTTTTCCATACTTATGCGTTCTAAAACTCGCATGTAACTCTCTTTATTACAGCGTAACTTTTGTGTGTTACGCATAAGTTCCACTTAGTTTCTTGTGATTTCTCGCTCAGGACACTTCATCAACAAAGGTTCATTCGACTACAAAGATCCATTTTTACCAACACAAGTTTTCAACATGTCACGGCCGCGTATACTAACTATTTCCGCACACTTATTCTCAGCTTGACAACAACAACTAAGTCCACAACATCAACAATGGAATCAACAACAAGCAATTTATCAGCAACAATTTAATCAACAACATACTCCACGACTTGGAGCAATTCCTCCACCACAAATGTTTCAAACACGCTTGAGTCTTCAAGTTCAACCCTACGCAAATGACTTCAATCAACATCCATCGAGGAACACTATGAAGGAACCAACTTGGTTTGCAAAGATGTGTGAAGCTTTAAGCAGACCAACAATCAATTCATGAGAGCTGGATCACTTGATGAACCTCAGTACTCACTCGGAAACTACGATCAATGGGTGATAAGGTTCTTTAGGTTTTGTGATCGAAGAAGCCACATGGAAAGTTCTTAAAGAAGGTTATCTTGGAAGGTCCATTTGAGATGCCTCTTTGTCATTGTGCAGGAGATCCTAATGCTATTCCACGAGAGATGAACAAGCAAACATTGCTCTTTGCGAGTTTAAATCAAGCGAACTTCTACCTTATGAGGTGATGAGCTTGCAATGTGCAATATATCCTTTTAGGATTACCTAACAATTCTTCAAAGTGTTGATGCTCGAAAAGGCGCAAAGGAAATGTGGGACCATATTCATCTTCTTATGGAAGGATACTGTACTTTCAATCGGGAGGATTTGGAATCAAAATTTACTTGACTTATAGAACCTTCATGATTGAACACGGAGAGACACTAGAGTCTTATCATCATCGATTTTCAAACATCATCAATGATTTGGATAAACCTGACATCATCATGCCAAAATTGCGTTGAATACTAAGTTCTGAGTAGTCTTGGTCTGAATGGGAGAAGTATGTCATTTTCTCCGTCAGCGAAGAATATGCATCATTCTACATATGGATTGTTATACGATTACTTGAAGCCTCATGAAAAGGAAGTTGATCGGGAAAGGATTCTCCGTGCTCAAATTGCTCCACCTACACATCCGGGAAAATCAACAACTTGCCTTATATGCTCGACAAAGTTATCCTCCTACAACCGTGACTCAACCAGCTGCCTCTGTCGCACGCTGGCGATCATTCGCGGTTACAACCTCAAAAAAATCAATTGGTTCCATACAACAACAACAATGCTCGACCAATTGTCGGTTGAAGCTAATGAGGACATCGATCCATTCGAAGCATTGCAACAAGGATTTGTTATGATTGCTAATGCTTTTGGCGTTATACCAACAACTCAACAATCGTATTCGTTCCTCATCTACACGAAATCGGGCCGTTGTAAACAATGGGCGAGTTGAAGTTCGAATCGTGGTTATGGTGATCGAGGATGGGCGGTGGTCGAGGTTTAATGTTGTGGGTCGGAACAACAACTGAGCTCCGATGGTGGAGCAGGAAATGCTCGAGAATGGGTTGAATAGTCTTGATGCTACAAGCTGCAATGAGAGGGACACACTGGCTAATGCATGCCCAAAGCGAGGACTAGGCGATTGCTTATTTCAAAAGAGGCTTCTTTTGGCTCTTGGATGAAGTGGTGGATCTCTCGCGACAAAGAACAAAGTTTATATGGCTACGGAGATTTGAGATGATGATATGGAGGACTTGCGAGGCCAATGCAGCGATTATGTTGATGGCTAGCCATGCAGGTTACACATAGTGACCGAGGCCCGGTGTATGTAACCGATGATGGCTTATCTCGGTACGAACAAACCATATTTATCTACGATCTAATATCTCCGCCAACATGTCCCGAATCCGGTGAGGCTCGGAATATTTCAAAATGAGTCATTTATATCTCATTAAAGCGATTTTCAAATAGACGCCACTGTAGTTACATTTGGCGATCAAGATGACCTTATGGTTTCCTTTGATAATCAAATTGACTAGTGGTTATACTGGAGGATCGAACCATTATCATCATGTTGTGACTTACATTGAACAAAGCCGAACTTTTACCTCATCGAGATCTTGCTCTCTTACTTAAGACCAACAATCCCAAATTGAAGAATGT
This sequence comes from Chrysanthemum lavandulifolium, assembly GCA_022545495.1. Taxonomy (NCBI): domain Eukaryota; kingdom Viridiplantae; phylum Streptophyta; class Magnoliopsida; order Asterales; family Asteraceae; genus Chrysanthemum; species Chrysanthemum lavandulifolium. The sequence continues at coordinate 85,500,697 of CM040242.1, forward strand.
TGTGCATTAAATCAAACCTTAAAAAGTAAAAATGCTGCTGTTGTTAACCAAGGATTTTGAATGTTTACAAAAGCAACTCAACTTTTCAAAACTCGAGAAAAAGCGTGAAAAAGGTTTGAGCGGCCTTTACTAAATCTCATTAAAAGCGAAAAATATTTAGAGAGACAGATCGTGATCACAAGCGCTTCAAAGAATGCTTTATTGTCTGAGATAGAACAATTGAAACATGAACATAAAAAGAAAATTAGCTCTCTGCCTTGGAAAATCAAAAGCTAAAATTGAGTTGTTAACTTATCAAAACAGTTCTCTGCATACAAAAAGCATTCCCACGAGACGAATGAATAATCATCTTGAAGAAATTATCGACACAAAATAAATTAAAAGTTTAAAGCGTTGTTTACAAACATGGTGAGTCGATGGCTGCTATTGAAAGGTTTACCTAAAACCCGATCAAAAGGATATGGACCAAATCTTCGCGATTACAAACCAAACCTTTCAACCAAAACATTGAAGCCAAATCACAGGAAGTTTCGGTCACGAGAATATAAAATTGATAATTACGTTATGAGTGTTGTTGAATATCATCGTCGAGAGGAATTAGATCTGGAACGCGAGTCGATCGAAATTAAAAGCATTTGATTTACAACAAACCTTTTAATTATTAAAGCAGATTACTTTTGTCACTGTGAGATTCTTCTAACACACCAGGGTTATCATCAAAACACACAGGTCTTCCTAATGTTAATCCCCGACAGATTATGCACAAATTTATGGTCCTTTACCTTCCATCAGTGAAGTAAACTCAAAACACGAAAATCGCCAAAATTCTTAGATATTTTGATATTTTCATGGGCGACCTCAAAACTTTAGAACATGAGATAGAATATCATTACGAAATCAAAGTTCAACACTTTCAATCGCCTCTGGTAGCGAGAACAAAGACACATTTTAGAGAAAAATCTTTTACCAAATGTTAAAATTTGAAAAATTGTGCATTGTCTTGGGAGCAGGACTTTCATAAAGGAACTTGGAGTGATGAAGGTCGATTTTAGAAAGCGAAACATCTATTTCTAATACTAAGCGGAAAGAAAATGTTGAGAAAAGATGTTGATCGACTCTTGAAAGATGTTATACATGTTGATATCCAAAATGTTGTGTTATTCTATTCTTTGCCACATGCATCGATTATATCTCTGGCGATAAGGTTGACTATGGTGCTCAGCATTGAGAATCTGCGATAATATGCTTGGATCGAGTCTTTAAAAGGCTGAAAATGAGCGATTACTATGAACTTTACAATGCAAGCGTCGTCTTAATTGGTGTGAAAAAGATATTACGCAATAAACAACTTGGTTTTCAAAACAAAATCGCTCGATTGCTTGCCAAAATCTTACGATCCTAAACTTGAGCATTTGGATGATCAAAATGTGTCTTTGAAAAGTCAAATCTCAAAATATGAACAAGAACTTGTAAAAGTTAAGCGAGAATATGGTGTTATATTTGATTTACTCAATAAGACTCGTAAGCTGAAGCATCAAGCGAACTTGATCACTATCTTGCTCACTCTAGAAAGTCATGAATTTTCTTTTGTAATATTAGGTTACGAAAATCAAGATTTGATTCACACTATCTCTAAGTTAAGAGAAATGTTAGGAAAGTATAGACAACTTCCACCTACCATCATTAAAGAGATTAGCACCGTTAACACTTAGTAATGTGAACCTAGAATTTCTCTTGCCGAATCACAAAGTTTATAGCGTGCTTGCTTCGCCTGCGAAGCAAGAGTTAGTTGCGTCTTTTTCGAGCGTCCACGCTTCACGACCTGAGCACTCGATCGAAGAATAGGAAGTTGCGACCTAAGAAAAGATCAATAAGGAATGCTAAAGTAGAAGAACACCCTAAGACTATGAATAAGACTACAACGTTGCTTCCCACCATAGATATTACGTGCGGAAAATGTAATAGAAATAGTGATGTAGCAGATGCTAAACCTTTAAGTACTTTTGATATTCGATCGATGCACCTTGTGTTATTTATTAATCAAAAGTATGAATTCTGATTGTCACTGACAAATGTGTTGCTAAAACTATAATCTCTAGTTCTGGAATCCTAAGAATCGACATACCTCTAGGCCCCACTAATCATTCTAAGTACGTAGCTTGGTGTAGACCTTGTTCTTTAGATTCTAAGGCATGCATTCTTTGTCCTGTAGCTCGGATTTTACCTCCTAAGAATGTAGTACCACTGAGTGCGTTCACAAAGACTAAAGCAAGCGATGGTTATAGATGGCGAAATGGATATATAACACATTAGGATTTAAATGGATGCCTACTATCATCGCTCCGGAACCCTCTAACATTTCGGGTTCCACATCTACTTCTATTCCATCCGTGTCGTCGTGTGTAATTGTTAGGTCACTAGTTTTACAAACATGGTAATATAGAAAGAGATAAGCGATTGAACAAGATCTAACACACACTTTACCACGACAATAGTAAGCGGTTAAGCGTAGGTGAGTGAGAGAAAAGAAAAACTTGAACAACCAACCTTCAAATGAAGGTTTACATAGAGTATTTATAGGAGGAAAGCTAGGAAACACTCTAGTTTCATCCTTTCTTTAATAGGCTTGGCTGGCTCATGGGCCTTACACATAAGCTTAAGGCTAATAACAAACATAAGGCCATAATAAAGCTAACTATTACATATTAATTACTAACAGATTATGGTTTAGGAGTGATTTAACAATCTCCCCTCAAGTGTTGGTGATGAACTGATGGCGTTGATGTAATAGTAGCTCGGCGTCTTGACATTCTTCTTTCTTGTGAGAAGAATTGCCTTGATTCGAACAATCTCCCGGTGTAGAGAGATAGTTGTCTTTGAGCAGTTATGCTTTGGCGTCATCTTTAACTTTGTTCTTTGATCATTGTTCTTTGTGGTGAAAGTGATAGTATGTTGTTATACGCATCAAGTGCGCATCAGTGCGCCCATTTGCTCCGGTGTCTCCGTCATTCTTCAACATGCTCACACGCTCTTTGGCGTTGGAATTCAATCTTGATGAAGTTCTTTAAGTCTTTAACTTTGTAGATTCTTTGGTTTGACGAAGAATCATTACAGGTTGTGTTGCTTTTGAATAGAACTTTCATTAGTGATGATGTTCGCGTGAGCATGAGAAGAATCGGCGATCATCCCGCTCCCGGAGCTTCCATAAGAAGAAAACATTTCAAGCGGTTAGTAATAAGCGATTCGACACAAGTTTGAACTTGAGGTGTTAACATCATAGTGTGAAACACAACTCTAATTCTTACAAAGGCGTTTCTGAATGAGTCCCACAAGTGAGATAACGCGATGTGCAATACATCTGATTCCAGATAGTCATTGAGGTACGAAGCATCACCCACATCGTAGACCGTTTGAGACACACTCCGCGTAATCCTGAGGAGTTACCCAAGTGACTATTTGTCGGTCATTTGATGTTGACCCTGGCGAGTTTCCATTCAATCAGCGAGGATCCCGTTGTGAACCTCTCATAAATGTTCTAAACAGTTGCTAAGATCGTGAAGGACTCGATATGAACCTTGATAATCTTATTTGGTGATGGTCAAGTGATAAAATGTCAAGTGTTCCTAAGAGATCTTTTGATGAATCTCGTGGCTCTAGACTCAATAGTTTTTGGTTTTCTGAGCGGAGACTAGGAGAGGTCACCTTCATACCAATCTCTGAGAAAGCCAATAGTTTACGTGGGTTCCACTGAGAATGAAACAAGCTTATTGAGAGAAACTTGAGTGGCTAAGAAGGTTTAGTGCATCACGTCCTTTGGGTCCATATTTAATCTTCAATACCGGCGTCATCAAGTGACAACCAGTAGCATATGAATTGAACCGGTGTCACCCTAAGTTGAATAATCGGAGGGCTATTTCTTTTCACCCTTTTCTTTGCATTTCTTTTTTCTTCAACTCCTTCTTTCTCCGATTCTCATTTTCTCCTTTTCTGATCATACCTAAGGACTTTTAGATTCTAACTATTTATGGTGTCCTTGGGTAGATCCTCCGACTCTGGCGGATCATAGAAGTTATTCTAACCTTAGTCACCTTATAACTCCATGACTAACCTATGTTGCCATTAAAACCATAGTAGTGAAGAATCTCTCAAAGGGTTTGTTAATGAAAACATGTTTGAACCCTTGAGAGAGATAGGATTTTGGATAAATACTCCCCTTCACATGTGCTTAAGAGTTTAATGGTTTAAATCTGCATGAGGAAGAAGCGCGAACATTTTGAATTGATCCACTAGAGATAGACAATCCCTACGAGACACGGTTACGTTGCATAGTTAAAGAGTTACATTGTCGACTTTTGGGTGACAACTAGCTCTAATAACTACTTGAAGTTGTAGACAAACCTCGAAGGTTGTCATACCGTCGAGTTCATGTCTACCAAGAGTATCTCGAATGGTACTTTCTACTTGGACAAGTCCTTTGGCGAGACACGTTTACATTACTAGCGAACTAGCTTGAAATTATTACCCGTCGGGACAAGTCTTTCGAGTTACTAACAATTTAGTATCATCAATTCATTGGTTAAGTCACGAAGTACAGATTCATTTGCATTTTGCACAACATATTTCTTATCACACAATTTCTCCCCCAAAAATGGCATATAAAAATGTTAGTTTTGAAAAGTTGAGAATAAATATGACCATTTTGAGTGTTCTTGGGGAAGATGACCACTATGAACAATTTGTGAACAAAGTTTTAATGCAAATACTCCCCCTCAACAAGTGATATAAACGGTTGAGGTTTAGCTTTCTGAAGTACTTGTTCTTTTGAGCAAAACCTTGAAAAGTGAAAGGTTTGATAGGTTTCTCAAAAGTAAAAGCTTTATCTTTATAAGGATTGTGGCATTACCCACGAGGTCCTTTCTTGACAATTACAGGTTGTACTTTATCGTTATGTGTGCACAAGCCATTGACATATATAATCACATCCAAATTTATAATGAGAGAACAAATCAAGGGGTACCGAAGTCGGTGATGTCGCCGGAGTGCGAGCGGGCGTTGATAGCCGATGATGTTAATCTGGAGGTCGACCACCAACAAAGCTTTCAATGTTACGGGCGGTCCCGAAACAACCTTTCATCAATCATTACGATGATCCTCCCCACATCCTGCGATCCACGAAATTCCATCGCTTAGGAGACCAATCTTTTGGCGTATGTCCTTCACCTATATGCCGGTCAGTCCTAACCATCTTCAAGGTGTGATCCCAGCCTTGTGAAGTTCACTACGCCATTAAACAATTTCTTTGTAGTTCACTCTGATGGCAGCGAAAGGTTTCTTTGATGAGTGTATATTGTGAGAGAGCTGGTTGATGTCGGGAAGATCTGGCGAGGTGGTGTGAAGTTGACACGAGATGCGATAAGATTCAGCGCAGGTGAAGATCTTCTACCGTTCCTTAATGACTATGCGTCGATGAAGATGAAAGCGGTGACTTGATGAATTCGTTGTACTTGGTTGAAAATTGCCTCATGCGACCTTGTACTTTAGCAAGATACATGTCTTCAATCTCGTTGATAGACAAATTCTCAAAGTCGAAACCCGAGAAAGCATAGTCCCTTTCATCTTGTCGTTTGACCACGATATTCTTAAGGAAGTGTAGTCCCATAGATGATAGAACAACATGTTTGATAGCATTATCCTTAGTCTTGAACCTTTGCATGTTGAGACTTGAACTGTGACCGGTAGTAGATTCGTCGTCGTTCGACCAATGATGAATCCATACATTGCATCTCGGTCGTATACTTCCACTTTGTCGGAGAACAAGCTGTACGTTCCTCAGTAGCTATGCGGATTCGAGTATAACTCTTTGGAAATGGAAGTGTCGATGTAGCGTATTTCCTTGAACCATCGCCACCGTGTAGAAGAAATTCCAAGTCTTTGTTGAAGAAATATCTGAATAGGATCCTAGGTTCATCTGGTTGGCCAATTGTTGGTAGAGGTTTGACGATCGGTGTAGTATGGAGGGTTGTCCGTTGGTGGTCGATGTTTGCTTGGTTGAGCCATCATGTTGTTAGACATAGCTCGAGCAATGTTTTCAAGGTGATATTAAACCTCGTGGCACTGAGCTATCTTTCACGGTTGAAAAGCTTCATTCTTGATTCGCCTCAACTCGGTTTCGTCATCTTCTTCACTTGAACTTTTCTTGCAAAGTTTTGTATGCTCCAATGTATTACCGTCTACCAAGTTCGACCTTCCGAGGTAGGGTGTTGTTAACAGTAGAGAACCATTCAAATTCTTGAGTTTTATCGTCATCCTAGAAGACGATGTTAGTTTGAGCGTCTTCTTCTTCTTCTTTTGAAGGCCTAGATGATGATCTTGGTTTGAACTTGTTTGGGAGAGGTGGGTTGTTATAGGGGCTCGAGGACCTCTTCATCGTCACCACCCGTATACTCAATTGATCACGGTTTTACAGTCGGTGGTAACTCCGAATCGATCTAAGGTTTATTGTAGAAGAGCGAGGAGGGACTTTTGTTGGTAGGAGTCCTTTGGAGAGGTAACATAGAAGATAATTCACCAACTTCTTCTCCGTTTAGCTATATCATGCTTATCTTGATCCTTGTCTTCATCGTCTGGGCGTTTAGACTTTTCATCTTCGAATCATGCTTCTTGAGGTTGGTAGTCCAACAATGCTTGAAACAGCTTTTCCTTCCTCGAGTAAATGTCACGGATCGTGTAGACATTTGTGTGACAAACTTGGCAATTCATTATCCGAGAAAACTACGGGGATCGGGATGGATTGATTGTGACGGTTAAAGGAGTGGATCTTATAGTTTGCAGCTATCTGCATAAGATTCGGATATAGTTATGCAGTAAACATCTCCTTTGTGACTTTAGGGCGAGATCCACGAGGTACTTGTTAGTGTAACCTTGATCATTTCGTTCAGTTCCTCTTGCGATGACTTTTCATGAACCGAACAAATTCCCTTTCTTTTCGCATCTTGTCTTTCGTCATTTAAATGTCGTATTTGGTCGGGAAACCAATTCGGTTTCTATAGAGCATGTCCTTCTTCCGACTTGTTGGACAGACTTTCACAATTCTTTCATGAGTCGAAATCCAAGATCGAGGTGATTTCTTCACCGATTTGGATGTTGATTTGGTTGATTTCTTTGATGGTGGTGGTGAGGAGTGAGATGAAGAATCGTGAGGAGGAGACATGAGGAACTCGGGGTCCTTAGGAGGTGCGAAGTATCCTCCTTGGGCAAGTTGGACTTTTTGAAGATAATCATCATAATTCTCTTAGTCATCTTGTCCAGTTAGCCTTTTCTTCCTTGAGCCTTAACCTTCATCGGTTTTCTCTTTCTCGGTCTTATCCTTTTACGGTTCCTCGATGGTATAATCGGTAGACTCTTCCAGCGTTTGTTGTTGCACAAGAGTGGTGGCACGGATCGTGGAGGTCACGCCTCACGCCTAGCGCATGGCACCTTAGCATGCCATGGGCGCCTTCAGACTCATGCTCTTAACTACACATATTGTCGCTCTTGGGTTTTGTTTGAAATACACCGTGATGTCACTATGAAGCGTGTCATAAAAAAACATTCTTGAAGCAATTTTGTAATACCACATATATAGTTTGGCCGAAAAAATTGTTCGCGCCAAATTTAATTAAACCGACACATGCCACGCTAAGTAAGCGGGTATCCAACTAGTATATATATATATATATATATATATATATATATATATATATATATATATATATATATATATATATATTATTATTATTTTGTCATGATGAAAAAATGCGTAAAGTTTAATGTTTACCAATACAATGTATTTTAACCCTATTGTTCATCAAACTTCTAAAGCTAGTCAAAATACTTTGGTAATACATTTTCAGTGGTTTTTTATTTTCCCAACTTCACCATTTTCTCAATTTTTTAGAATTTCTTTAAAATTTTAACGAACAGGACTATTGATGAAGATTAAAAATTGATGAACACAAAGTTTAAGCATTTCTTCTCATCAAAGAAAATTTCTTTTAAAATTGCTTTTTGCATTTTAATTTATTTTGTTTCTTTATGTTGTGAAAAATTTAGATTTCTTGTGAACATTTATTTTTAAGTTAGTAGAGCACTTTTGTCACCTTCTTTCTTCCTTAGATGTTTTAGAATTAAAAAAAAATTAATGATTTTTTATTTAACCATCAACCTGATTTAAAAATGTCCCGGACTTGCTAATAATTTTCTATTAAATATAAGAACTTTTAACTCATCTAATTGTACTCATAATAGGTAAAGTTTAATACATCTATTTTGTGTATCAACATTATACCTAATTATACACACAAGATCATAAATTAAAAGTTTATACATTTTATAGAAAATAAATAGTTGACCCATTACGATAACGTTTATACAATTATATTTTTATTTTATGGATGTATTGACAAAGTTAGTTGGAGCTAATCTTAGAGGTGGTCTAGTAACAAAAGATTTGTGATTATCACACAAAGATATGTGAGGTTTCAAGTTTAATTTATATTAGATGCAAACAATTTTGAAGTGCCACGTCAACCTCTTGAAAAGGAATGATTTTTCCTCGTTTTAGTTTGTGTGACGGTGGATTCAAACACATAGATTAGTCATTTAAAGGTCGAAAACCATGATTAATAAAAAAAGTTTAGTTTAAGCTTAGGACATCTACAATGGATGGTTAAAAAAAGTCTAAAATTCATATAATGTTTATCTTTGGTTTTAACCATCTATGTTTTATGTAGGATGAAGATGTTCATGATCCTATACCTCTTTATAATTTAATGATTGTGTTATGATCAAATATTTTATAAACTTGTAAATGACTTATATATAGTAGAAATATGTTTATAAGTTAATGATTTGCATGACATGTAAGATTTATAAACTTTTGAAAAGTTTTATCATTGTGGACGCTTTTATATTATACTTGATGCAAAACTTATATAGTAGCTTATTAGAATTAAACTTATAAATTAGTATTAGCACTAATACTTGTCAAGTAGCTTTTAGCATTCATAAGCTTATTGCTAACATAGTAAACTACAAAAATCATCTCTCTAGTTTGTCGAATTTGGTACTACATCCTTTGCTCAATATTGGCAAATGTCATCTCTAAGACGTCAAATAATTAGCACATCACATCCCTCCGCAATTGAAATTAAGGAGTAAATTTATCATTTCATCTTAATACTCACCAGTCCACTTAAACCTCACCATCACCGTCCACATCCCTATTTCACTGACTTCTTTCTTCTTTTAACATATCACCAATTTATTCACACAATTAAAACCTACCACAAAGATAAAACCCACTTTAAATTTTCTTAAAGTTAAAAAGATTCAATCTTTATTTATGGCTCAAGCTTAAACACATGAATTGTATAAATCACACTTGAAACACGTCTGCGCAAAACAAACAAATTGAACACTCACATGTCATTCGTTATAGTTTTAGATGTGTTTCGTGGGTTCATGATGGTCTCGTGGCTTTCGATGGTGGAGGTGTTGAATGTTGATGGTGGTAATAATGTGACTTAATCAACTTGAATTAGATGTATCTCTATTATTTTAAATTAATCAAAATAACTATAATCGCGCATTTGAGATTAATCGACTTGAATTAGATGTATCTTTATTCATTTAGATGCATCCGATTAATTCACGGGCTATCTACGGATCATTTGCCGACTATAACATGGACATTTCCTCAAGGACAAAGATGAGATATCCTCGTCGAGGCCTAATTGCATGTTCGGTTATCCGAGGAAAGTCGTGGAAACTTGTGTTGGGTTTTAGGTTCCTTGGATTTGATGAGACAAAATAAATACAAGAATGAAACAAAGGGACTTAAAGTGAAAGAGATGAAACCTACAAAAGATGGAAGGACTTGCTTGCAAAGAAGATTTACTTATTAGTCCTTCGTAGTATTTTGTAAACCCTAATCCTCTAGTATATAAAGAGGACATGGGGTGTAGGTTTTATATACAAGTCTTCAATGTGAGCGTCTAGTAAGGTGTGTGTGTAACCTAGGCGTGTTTCTATAAACGTCTAGGGTTAGTGTTTGTTTTGTATATCCTAAGATGCGAGATGGCTTAGATCCACATTACGATTAGGTAACACGTTATATTCGATCAATATATAATTGGGAGATAATGATGAAAACCTTGTGTCAATAACATAGTTGTTTGTTCTATTCCATGCGTGCATGATTGTTTGTCTATGTTGTTGTTAAACCTAAGGCTCAAAGCGATCTCAAGGTTTATCAAACTCCACAATTGGTATCGAGATTTGGGAGCTCGTTACCTAGGGATTCACAAGGTTTCTTGGTGAAAAGTTTGAAGAAAATCGGTTTGTGCGAATTCAACTTTCTGCTGACCTTTATTTTGAAGCAGCGATAACTTTTAGATTAAGTTGGATCGAAACTGAAATTTTTGGTGGATGTTCTCTATATACTAATCTAACTTTCCACGAGAAGGAATCTTCGATCTGAGCTCTCGATGAAGTTATTCATTGTCGAAGTATCTATGAGAAAAAGGGTAACTTATTTGAATTTTTCATAAGCGCTGGCGTTTTCTATATGGGGTGTTCAATGATTGGTCTATCTTTTCTACTACCTAGTACTACAGTGATTATTTAATATATAGTAAAAGGTAGATCATGCATGTGGTGTTATATTCAATTCATTAATATGATTGGATCAACAAGATCACTTGGACGGTGGACAGTACCCTACATTGCTATACATAAAATTGACGATTTTACATGGACCATTGGATTTTCATGCATAACCTTGATCGTTGATGTGATTGCTTATGAATCGTTGATTAAATTGTGTTAGTAATTTGTATTCTTTTAAATGGACATTACTACGCTATCATGACTCGACAAGCGCGATAGTTATATACGTGACCAGCGAAGCTTCCGAAACCACTTCTAGTTTATCGAAACCGCGATAGCTTCGTGTAACCAGCGATGGGCTTCTCGAAGGTAACCAGCGATCGTTGATTCAACCCTGCTGGTGTTGAATACTACGCTGGTTTTATTCGATATTGCTCAACAAATGGCTTTTGGTTCTCGAATGGTTTTGGACTTAAGGAGCGAGATTGATCTGTGCACGGAGATTGGTTCACCACAAAGGAGTTTGGAATTTGTTCTTAAAGGTTTTAACAAGCTCGGATTTGGATTTATTGAATAATTGATTACGAAGGCGGTTGAATATCATTTATTTGATGTTGTAGTTGAATTACTTGGATCGTGTTTTATCATATCTTAAAAGTATCATACCTACTTTTAAGGTAACTTGTTCGATGCTTTAATGATTGTGACGAAGAATTGACAAACACTTTAAGGAGTAGCGTTATTGTGCTCGATGATTATTGTCAAGAGATTGCGGTCTCCTTATACATTGGTTAGTATCGTTGAGTCACGTGGATAAACAAGACATAAGGCCTTAAGTTTGGGTTATTCTACTTCTTCATCAAATTCGTTATATTTGGTTTTCTTCACAAGTGATCATTACATGGAGCTTCTTGATTTGAAGAATCATTTCATGCACCACTCAAGGGAAGTTTTCTGCTTACATTCTCTATTTGTTGATAACAAAAAGGGGAAGAAATATTGGAGTGGCGTAGCATGGATTAAGGGGAAGACAAGAATGTTTCATTCATGGTGAGATGTTTACATCTCAACTTCTGCTACTTCGTCTAGGGAAGTTCGTACACGACTTTGTTTGTTTTGTCATCATCAAATAGGGAAGATTGTTGGGTTTTAGGTTCCTTGGATTTGATGAGACAAAATAAATAAGAATGAAACAAAGGGACTTAAAGTGAAAGAGATGAAACCTACAAAAGATGGAAGGACTTGCTTGCGAAAAGAAGATTTACTTATTAGTCCTTCGTGAGTATTTTGTAAACCCTAATCCTCTAGTATATAAAGAGGACATGGGGTGTGGTTTATATACAAGTCTTCAATGTAGCGTCTAGTAAAGGTGTGTGTGTAACCTAGGCGTGTTTCTATAAGCGTCTAGGGTTAGTGTTTGTTTTGTATATCCACAAGATGCGAGATGGCTTAGATCCTGTTATGTTAGGTAACACGTTATATTACGATCAATATATAATTGGGGAGATAATGATGAAAACCTTGTGTCAATAACATAGTTGTTTGTTCTATTCCGCTGTGCATGATTGTTTGTCTATGTTATTGTTAAACCCTAAGGCTCAAAACGATCTCAAGGAGTCCTATCTAACTCCACAACTTGACCACCGTTCTTGGTCCAATGAGTGATTGTTGGAAGAAGATGAGAAAATTCCTAGCCACAGAGATTCTCTTGGTTTCCAGGCACAAATGGCTTCAAAACAAGTGAAATGATGAAGCTGATAATCTGATTCGGCATGTATTATGTAAAATATGAATGTATGCTCTGTTTTCTTCAAGTATGAAGTTTTATTGTTTAGGCTAATAACCTCTTCATTAATCGTCATGCAGGTACATCCACAACCAATGTTATATCAATGTTGCACGTACTAAAAGGGTCGTCCATGTAAGGAAAATAGTGCAACAATACTCGAGCAACATCATAAGGTAAATAAAGTTTGGTGGTAGGTATTTTGGTAAAGGAAATGCATGTGGAAAACTAGAAGGGGGGTTGAATAGTTTTACAATTTAAAATCTTCGTTTGAAACTTAATTGTAAGATCAATTGATATTGATCAAAGATATGTTAGTGAAGAATAATATGCAAGCAATATATAATAAGTAAGTGTTAGGTCACTAGTTTTACAACACAAGCTTACAAGAAAGAGATTAAGGCGATTGAACAATATCCAAACACACACTGCGCGTTAATATGAGGCGGTTATGCGTAGGAGTATGTGAAAATAACTTGAACAACCAACCTTCAAATGAAGGTTTACAAAGAGTATTTATAGGCGAGGAGCTAGGCGACACTCCTACTCCTTCCCTTTTCCATATTGGACATGGGCCCAAGCTTATGGGCCTTCTACATAAGCTAGACCTTAAACAAACATAAAGGCCATAATAAGCTACCTATTACATATGAGTAACAAACACTTGATTTAAGGTTTAGGAGTGATTCCAACAATCTCCCCCTCAAGTGTCAGTGGTATCAATCGCCTAACTAGTTTGGTGAATCGTTATTTCTTGAAGTGGGTTTTGGTCCTACGCGTAGAATAACATACTACTTTGGTTCGCTTAAAACTTGTTTTTTACACTTTTTAATCCAAGATTCTTGTACTTTCAACGTTTTAAGGTGTTAAAATACTTGTTTTTGGCAAAAGTTTCAACCTTTACGCGTGGATCTAAGTTTTTATGCTTGTTTTGTTCGTGGGTATCGTTCTACAGCGTAACCCGTTTATTTTTTTGGTTCATCAAGGTTCACACTTTTGTGTTATTTTGGTACCTTTAAGCTATTCCATAACAAAAATCTGGTTTAGAAACAAATTTGGGCATAATCATTTTACGAGTAAGATTACGCGTATCAAAACCCTAATCTTACGTGTAACTTTATCCGTGGCTTGATCTTCGTTTCGTGGTTTACTCCGTGTTTTCTTGCTTGGATAAGTCGAAAATACGTCGACTTTGGATATCTTTTGCCTTTGTGATAGTGTAAAAGATCATTGAAACAAAACCTAATCTTACGCATAAGCATAAAACTTACGGCGTAGAAATCTTACGCATAAGATTAATCTTACGCTAAGCCTAGTCTTACGCATAAGGTAATCCTCGCCTAACTCGCCTAACTTTGTGTCGCCTAACTTTAGAGTCTTTTCCATACTTACGCGTAAGCTAAAACTCAGCGTAACTCTCTTTATTACAGCGTAACTTTGGTGTTTTACGCATAAGTTCTACTTGGTTTCTTGTGATTTCTCGCTAAGGACACTTCATCAACAAAGGTTCATTCGACTACAAAGATCCATTTTACCAACACAAGTTTTCAACATGTCACAACCACCATACTCTAACTATTTCCGCACACTTATTCTCAGCGACAACAACAACTAAGTCCACAACATCAACAATGGAATCAACAACAAGCAATTTATCAACAACAATTTAATCAACAACATACTCCACAACTTGGAGCAATTCCTCCACCACAAATGTTTCAAACACGCCAAGTCTTCAAGTTCAACCCTACACAAATGACTTCAATCAACATCCATCAAGGAACACTATGAAGGAACCAACTTGGTTTGCAAAGATGTGTGAAGCTTTAAGCGACCAACAATCAATTCATGAGGTGGATCACTTGATAGACCTCCAATGCTCACTCCGAAACTACGATCAATGGGTGATAAGGTTCTTTAGGTTTTGTGATCCGAAGAAGCCACATGGAAAGTTCTTAAAGAAGGTTATCTTGGAAGGTCCATTTGAGATGCCCCTCTGTCATTGTGCCGGAGATCCTAATGCTAATCCACAAGAGATGAACAAACAAACATTGCTCTTTATTGCGATTTAAATCAAGCGAACTTCTACACTATGAAGTGATGAGCTTGCAATGCAATATATCCTTTTAGGATTACCTAACCCAATTCTTCAAAGTGTTGATGCTCAAAAAGGCGCAAAGGAAATGTGGGAACATATTCATCTTCTTATGGAAGGATCATACTCAATCGGGAGGATTTGGAATCAAAATTTACTTGGCTTATGAACACTTCATGATTGAACACGGAGAGACACTAGAGTCTTATCATCATCGATTTTCAGACATCATCAATGATTTGGATAAACACAACATCATCATGCCAAGAATTGCGGTGAATACTAAGTTCTGAGTAGTCTTGGTCACGAATGGGAGAAGTATGTCATTTTCTCCGTCGGCGAAGAATATGCATCATTCTACATATGGATTGTTGTACGATTACTTGAAGCCTCATGAAAAGGAAGTTGATCGGAAAGGATTCTCCGTGCTCAAATTGCTCCACCTACACATCCGGAAAATCAACAACTTGCCTTATATGCTCAACAAAGTTATCCTCCTCAACAAGCAACTCAACCAAGCTGCCTCATCGCACACCAAACGATCATTCACGGCAACAATCTCAACAAAATCAATTGGTTCCATACAACAACAACAATGCTCAACCAATTGTCGGTGAAGCTAATGAGGACATCGATCCATTCGAAGCATTGCAACAAGGATTTGTTATGATTGCTAATGCTTTTGGCGTTATACCAACAAATCCAACAATCGTATTCGTTCCTCATCTAACACACGAAATCGAGGCCGTTGTAAACAATGGGCGAGTTGAAGTTCGAATCGTGGTTATGGTCGTCGGATGGGCGGTGGTCAAGGGTTTAATGTTGTGGGTCGGAACAACAATGAGCTCAAGTGGTGGAGCAGGAAATGCTCGAGAATGGGTTGAATGGTCTTGATGCTACAAGCGCAATGAGAAGGGACACTGGCTAATGCATGCCCAAAGCCGAGGACTAGGCGGTGCTTATTTCAAAGAGGCTCTTCTTTTGGCTCTTAAGGATGAAGTGGTGGATCTCTCACGGACAAAGAACAAAGTTTTATGGCGATCTTGACTCGGATGATGATATGGAGGACTTGCGAGGCCAATGCAGTGATTATGTTGATGGCTAATATGCATGAGTTACACATGAGTGACACAGGCCCGGTGTATGACAACGATGGCTTGTCTCAGTGCCGAACAAACCATATTTATCTACGATCTAATATCTCCGCCAACATCCGAATCCGGCAAGGCTCGGAATGTTCAAAATGAGTCATTTATATCTCATTCAAGCGATTTTCAAATAGACCACGTAGTTACATTTGGCGATCAAGATGACCTTATGGTTTCCTTTGATAATCAAATTGACTCCGTGGTTATACTTGAGGATCTAAATAATGATCATGTTGTGACTTACGTTGAACAAGCCGAACTTTTGCCTCATCCAGATCTTGCTCTCTTACTTAAGACCAACAATCCCAAATTGAAGAATGTTGTGCATTAAATCAAACCTTAAAAAGTAAAAATGCACTTTATTAACCAAGGATTTTGAATGTTTACAAAAGCAACTCAACTTTTCAAAACTCGAGAAAAAGCGTGAAAAAGGTTTTGAAGCGCCTTTACTAAATCTCATCAAAGCGAAAAATATTTAGAGACGGATCGTGATCTAGCCGCTTGAAGAATGCTTTATTATGCGAAATAGAACAAGCTGAAACATGAACATAAAAAGCAAATTAACGCTCTCACCTTGGAAAATCAAAAGCTAAAGTGAGTTGTTAACTTGTCAAAACAGTTCTCTGCATACAAAAAGCATTCCACGAACCGAATAGATAATCATCTTGAAGAAATTATCGACACAGCAAAACAAACTTAAAGAGTTTAAAAGCATTGTTTACAAACATGGTGAGTCGATGCTTGCTATTGAAAAGTTTACCTTAAACCCGATCCAAAGGATATGGACCAAATCTTGCGATTACAAACCAAAGCTTTCAACCAAAACATTCAAACCAAATCCACGAAGTTTCCGGTGCGAGAATATAAAATTGATAATTACATTATGAGTGTTGTTGAATATCATCGTCAAGAGGAATTAGATGCGGAAGGCGAGTCGATCAAAATTAAAAGCATTGTTTACAACAAACCTTTTAATTATTCAAACCGGTCACTTTTGTCACTGTGAGATTCTTCTAACACACCAAGGGTTATCATCAAAACACACGAGGTCTTCTAATGTTAATCCCAACGGATTATGCACAAATTTATGGTCCTTTACCTTCCATCGGTGAAGTAAACTCAAAACACGAAAATCGCAAAATTCTTAGATATTTTGATATTTTCATGGTGACCTCAAAACTTTAGAACATGAGATAGAATATCATTACGAAATCAAAGTTCAACACTTTCAATCGCCTCAAGCGAGAACAAAGAGACATTTTCGGAAAAATCTTTTACCAAATGTTAAAATTTGAAAAATTGTGCATTGTCTTGGGAGCAGGACTTTCATAAGGAACTTGGAGTGATGAAGGTCGTTTCGAGAAAAGCGAAACATCTATTTCTAATACTAAGCGTAAAAAAAATGTTGAGAAAAGATGTTGATCGACTCTTGAAAGATGTTATCGTGTTGATATCCATAATGTTGTGTTATTTATTCTTTGCCACATGCATCGATTATATCTCTGGCGATAAGGTTGACTATGTGGTCAGCTGTTGAGAATCACGATAATGTGCTTGGATCGAGTCTTTAAAAGTTGAAAATGAGCGATTACTTAACGAACTTTACAATGCAAAGCGTCGTCTTAATTGGTGTGAAAAGATATTCACAATAAACAACTTGGTTTTCAAAACAAAATCGCTCGATTGCTTGCAAAATCTTTGATCCTAAACTTGAGCATTTGGATGATCAAAATGTGTCTTTGAAAAGTCAAATCTCAAAATATGAACAAGAACTTGTAAAAGTTAAACGAGAATATGGTGTCATATTTGATTTACTCAATAAGACTCGTCATGAAGCATCAAGCGAACTTGATCACTATCTTGCTCACACTAGAGAAGTCATGAATTTTCTTGGTAATATTAGATTACGAAAATCAAGATTTGATTCACACTATCTCTAAGTTAAGAGAAATGTTAGGAAAGTATGAACTACTTCCACCTACCATCATTAAGAGATTAGCACCGGTAACACTTAGTAATCGTGAACCTAGAATTCCTCTTGCCAAATCACAAGTTGCTAACGTGCTTCCTTCTCTTGAAAGCAGGAATAGTTGCGTCTTTTCCAAGCGTCCGCACTTCACGACCTATGAGCACTCGATCGAAGAATAGGAAGTTGCGACCTAAGAAAAGATCAATAAGGAATGCTAAAGTAGAAGAACACCCTAAGACTATGAATAAGACTCACGTTGCTTCACTATAGATATTGCGTGCGGCAAATGTAATAGAAATAGTGATGTAGCGAATGCTAAACCTTTAAGTACTTTTGATATTGATCGATGCACCTTGTGTTATTTGTCGTAAAAGTATGAATTCGATTGTCATGACAAATGTGTTGCTAAAGCTATAATCTCTCGTTCTGGAATCCTAAGAATCGGAATACCTCTAGGCCCACTAATCATTCTAAGTACGTGCTTGGTAGACCGCCTCTTTAGATTCTAAGGCATGCATTCTGTCCTGTAGCTCGAGTTTCACCTCCTAAGAATGTAGTACCACTAGTGCATTCACAAAGACTAAAGCAAACGATAGTTATAGATGGCGAAATGGATATATAACACAGTTTAAATGGATGCCTAAAGTTATGGATGTGTACTATACTATCTTTGCTCCGGAACCCTCTAACATTTCGGGTTCCACATCTACTTCTATTCCATCGTGTAAATGCATGTGTAATCACGGGTGTCTGTCATTCTCTGGATTGTTGATAGCGGTCACTAGTTTTATCAAACTTTATTGCAAAGTTCAATATAGAAAGAGATATCATGGAGCGATTGAACAAGATCGCGTAACTCAAACGCGTCATCTTTTACACTAGTTTTACAAACACAAGTTATATAGAAAGAGATAAGATTGAACAAGCGTAGTATGTTAAGCGTGGGTGAGTGAGTGAAAGAAAAACTTGAACAACCAACCTTGAATGAAGGTTTACATAGAGTATTTATAGGAGAAAGCTAGGAAACACTCTAGTTTCCATCCTTTCTTTAATGGGCTTGGGCCTAAGCTCATGGGCCTTCTACATAAGCTTAAGGCTAATAACAAACATAAAGGCCATAATAAAGCTAACTATTACATATTAATTACTAACACTTGATTATGGTTTAGGAGTGATTCCAACAATCTCCCTCAGTGTTGGTGATGAGCGGTGAAAGCGTTGATGTAATAGTAGCTCGGCGTCTTCGACATTCTTCTTTCTTGTGAGAAGAATTGCCTTGATTCGAACAATCTCCCGGTGTAGAGATAGTTGTCTTTGAGCGGTTATGCTTTGGCGTCATCTTTAACTTTGTTCTTTGATCATTGTTCTTTGTGGTGAAAGTGATAGTATGTTGTTATGCGCATCATTGCGCCTCAGTGCGCTTCTTTTGCTCCGGTGTCTCATCGTCATTCTTCAACATGCTCACATGCGCTCTTTGGCGTTGGAATTCAATCTTGATGAAGTTCTTTAAGTCTTTAACTTTGTAGATTCTTTGGTTTGACGAAGAATCATTACAATTTCGGTTGTGTTGCTTTTGAATAGAACTTCCATTAGTGATGATGTTGGCGTGAGCATGAGAAGAATCGACACGATCATCCCGCTCCGGAGCTTCCATAAGAAGAAAACATTTCAAGCGGTTAGTAATAAGCGGGTTAAGCACTTACAAGTTTGAACTTGAGTGTTATGACATAGTGTGAAAACACAACTCTAATTCTTACAAAGGCGTTTCTGCTGAGTCCCACAAGTGAGATAACGCGATGTGCGAAGTACATCTCTGATTCGAGATAGTCATTGAGGTACACGAAGCATCACCTCCTGTTGTAGACCGTTTGAGACACACTAAGCGTAATCCGCGGGGAGTTACCAAGTGACTGCTTGTCGGTTTGTTTGATGTTGACCCTGGCGAGTTTCCATTCAATCAGAGGATCACGGATGTGAACCTCTCATAAATGTTCTCGACAGATTGCTAAGATCGTGAAGGACTCGATATGAACCACTGATAATCTTATTTGTTGATCGTCAAGTGATAAAATGTCAAGTGTTCCTAAGAGATCTTTTGATGAATCTCGTGGCTCTAGACTCAATAGTGCGTTTTGGTTTTCTGGCGGAGACTAGGGAGAGGTCTCCTTCTTCAATACCGACGATCTCTAAGAAAGCCAATAGTTTACGTAGGGTTCCCTGAGAATGAAACAAGCACATTGAGAGAAACTTGAGTGGCTAAGAAGGTTTAGTGCATGCGTCCTTTGGGTCCATGACGACTTTTAATCTTCAATACCGGCGTCACTAAGTGACAACCCGTAGCATATGAATTGAACCCGGTGTCGCCCTAAGTTGAATAATTTGGAGGGCTATTTCTTTTCACCCTTTTCTTTGCATTTCTTTTAATTCTTCAACTCCTTCTTTCTCCGATTCTCATTTTCTCCTTTTACAATCATACCTAAGGACTTCTAAGTACTAACTATTTGTGGTGTCCTTGGGTAGATCCTCCGACTCTGGCGGATCATAGAACAGTTATTCTAACCTTAGTCACCTTATAACTCCATGACTAACCTATGTTGCCATTAAAACCATAGTTGTGAAGAATCTCTCAAAGGGTTTGTTAATGAAAACATGTTTGAACCCTTTGTGAGAGATAGGATTTTGCATAAATACTCCCCTTCACATGTGCTTAAGAGTTTTAATGGTTTAAATGCACGGTGAGGAAGAAGAGAACATTTTGAATTGATCCACTCAAGATAGACAATCCCCGCGAGACACGGTTACGTTGCATAGTTAAAGAGTTACATTGTCGACTTTTAGGTGACAACTAGCTCTAATAACTACCTTGAAGGTGTAGACAAACCTCGAAGGTTGTCATACCGTCGAGTTCATGTCTACCAAGAGTTTCTCGAATGGTACTTTCTACTTGGACAAGTCCTTTGCGAGACACGTTTACATTACTAGCGAACTAGCTTGAAATTATTACCCGTCGGGACAAGTCTTTTCGAGTTACTAACGGTTTAGTATCGTCAATTCGTTGGTTAAGTCTAAAGTACAAAGATTCATTTGCATTTTGCACAACATATTTCTTATCACACAATTTTCTCCCCTCAAAATGGCATATAAAATGTTATTTTTGAAAAGTTGAGAATAAATATGACCATTTTGAGTGTTGGGAAGATGACCACTATGAACAATTTGTGAACAAAGTTTTAATTCAAATACTCCCCTCGACAAGTGATATAAGCGGTTGAGGTTTTGAAAATCATGGGAAGTACTTGTTCTTTTGAGCAAAACCTTGAAAAATGAAAGGTTTGATAGGTTTTACTCAAAAGTAAGAAGCTTTCGCTCCTTTTATAAGGATTGTGCAGGCGTACCACGAGGTCCTTTCTTGACAATTACGGGTTGTACCTTGTTATGTGTGCACAAGCCATTGACATATATAATCACACATCCAAATTTATAATGAAAGAACAATTCAAGGGGTACCGGAAGTGCGGTGATGTCGCCGGAGTGCGAGCAGGCGTTGATAGCGGTGATGTTAATCTGGGTCGACCACCAACAAAGCTTTCCAATGTTACAGGCGGTCCGCTTAAACAACCTTTCATCAATCATTTTGATGATCCTCCTCACATCCTGCGATCACGAGAATTCCATCGCTTAGGAGACCCAATCTTTTGGCGTATGTCCTTCAACCTATATGCCAATCCGTCCCTAACCATCTTCAAGTGTGATCCCCAAACTTGTGAAGTTCACTACACGCCATTAAGCAATTTCTTTGTAGTTCACTCGGTAAACGACGCCGAAAGGTTTCTTTGATGAGTGTATATTGTGAGAGTGGTTGATGTCGGGAAGATCTAGGCGAGGTGGTGTGAAGTTGACACGAGTGCGATAAGATTCAACCGCCAAGTGAAGATCTTCTACCGTTCCTTGATGACTATGCGTCGATGAAGATGAGCGATGACTTGATGAATTCACGTTGTACTTGGTTGAAAATTGCCTCATGCGACCTTGTACTTTAGCAAGGTACATGTCTTCAATGTCGTTGATAGACAAATTCTCAAAGTCGGTTTCGGAGAAAGCATAGTCCCTTTCATCTTGTCGTTTGACCACGATATTCTTAAGGAAGGTGTAGTCCCACTTAGATGATAGAACAACATGTTTGATGGCAGCGATATCCTTAATCTTGAACATTGCATGTTGAGACTTACGAACTGACGACCGGTAGTAGATTCTTCGGCGTTCCGCCAATGATGAATCCGTACATTGCATCTCGGTCGTATGCTTCCACTTTGTCGGAGAACAAGTGATTTGTACGTTCCTCGATAGCTATGCGGTTTGAGTATATAGCTGCTGGAAATGGAAGTGTCAAAGATGTAGCGTATTTCCTTGAACCATCGCCACCGTGTAGAAGAAATTCAAGTCTTTGTTGAAGAAATATCTGAATGGAATCCTAGGTTCATCTGGTTGGCCAATTGTTGGTAGAGGTTTTGACCGATCGGTGTAGTATGGAGGGTTGTCCCGTTTGGTGAAGTCGATGTTTATTCGGGTTGAGCCAATCCATGTTGTTAGACATAGCTCGAGCAATGTTTTCAAGGTGATATTCGACCTCGATGGCACTTTGAGCTATCTTTCCACGGTTGAAAAGCTTCATTCTTGATTCGCCTCAACTCGGATTTCGTCATCTTCTTCACATGGAACTTTTCTTGCAAAAGTTTTGCATGCTCAATGTATTACCGTCTACCAAGTTACGACCTTCTTCGGGGGAGTGTTGTTAACAAGAGTAGAGAACCATTCAAATTCTTGATTTTATCGTCATCTAGCCATGATCGACGCCAAGTTTGGGCGTCTTCTTCTTCTTCTTTTGAAGGCCTAGATGATGATCTTGGTTTCGAACTTGTTTGGGAGAGGTGGGTTGTTGTAGGGCTCAGGACCTCTTCATCGTCACCACCCGTATACTCAAAGTGATCACGGTTTTACGAGTCGGGGGTGGTAACTCGGAATCGTCCCGAGGTTTATTGTAGAAGAGCGAGGAGGGACTTTTGTTGAGTAGGAGTCCGTTGGAGGAGGTAACATAGAAGATGATTCACCGGACTTCTTCTGCGTTTAGCTATATCATGCTTATCCCGATCCTTGTCTTCATCTCTCTAGGGCGTTTAGACTTTTCTCTTGAATACATGCTTCTTTGAGTTGGTAGTCCGGCAATGCTTGAAACGACTTTCCTTCCTCGAGTAAATGTCCCGGATCGTGTAGACATTTGTGTGACAAGCTTCACCAATTCATTATCCGAGAAAACTTGTGGATCGGATGGATTGATTGTGACGGTTAAAGGAGTTGATCTTATAGTTTGCTTGGCTATCTGCATAAGATTCGGATATAGTTATGCAGTAAACATCTCCTTTGTGACTTTAGGAGCGATATCACGAAGGTACTTGTTAGTGTAACCTTGATCATTTCGTTCGAGTTCCTCTTGACGATGACTTTTCATGAACTTGAACAAACTCCCTTTCTTTTTGCATCTTGTCTTTCTCATCATTTATATATTGTATTTGGTGACAAAGAAATTCATTTTCTATAGAGCATGTCCTTTCTTTCGACTTGTTTGATGACTTTCACAATTCTTTCATGAGCATGAGAAATCCAAGATCGAGGTGGTTTCTTCACCGATTTGGATGTTGATTTGGTTGATTTCTTTGATGGTGGTGGTGAGGAGTGAGATGATGAATCGATGAGGAGGAGACATGAGGAGACTCGGGGTCCTTAGGAGGTGCGAAGTATCCTCCTTGGAACGAGTTGGACTTTTGAGAAGATAATCATCATAATTCTCTTCGTCATCTTGTCCAGTTAGCCTTTTCTTCCTCGAGCCTTAGCTTCTTCATCGGTTTTTTCTTTTGCCTTATCCTTTCTCGGTTCCTCAATGTTATAATCGATAGACTCCTCCACAAGCGTTTGTTGTTGCACAAGAGTGGTGGCACGGATCCCTTATCGGGTCGATTAACCGCATCGGGATCTCGGTGAAGAGTCGGCGACCACTTGATCCTCCGGGGCCACCCATTTGGTCTTTTGCAAATTCTTGACCTTTTGAATGTGTCTAACTAATTTATGCTTCTTCTGTATGATTTATCCAGTTGCTCTTCATCACTCTCTCAGCTTTCATCTGGAGGCACAAGTGAGAGTCTTCCTTTTCCTTTATCGGTTTGAGGACTTGGAAGGTTTAGATACTAATGTGGTTGTCATCCTTTGCGGTTTGAGTAGGTAATCTCTTCATACGATGTCGATTACCTCCGAGCTTTCGTCAATTAGCTTTCTTTGTGGTTCGGGTTTAGGGATTGGGATGGGGTAGCTTCCTTAGATGGAACAATCCTTTACGAGGAGGATTCCTCTTGGGAAACTTCCTTTGACTTTCAAGACTTAATGCACTTTCAGACCGCCTCTTACGGTTCTCCAGTAGGTGTTCCGAAGATTTTTCATCAAGATGACCAACTTTGCCTTCTTTTACCGCTACCCGATACCTTTTATACGTTTCAAGCTTTTTGATTTCCTTAGTAGAGGTGATCGTGCAACACAAACACCTGCTTTCTTTGTTGTCGATTCCTTGATTACGATAGATAGTATAGGTTCGATCAACATGTCGTGATTGTCGGGTCATTGAGCCTTGTGGAATATCGGGATGAAGTCCAAGTGCTCTACGGATCAACAATTTTGTGTATCGACATAGGAATCTTTGAGCCAAGCTTCTTATGAAATGACATCATGTCTTCCCATATCGAATTGCTTTGATTATGATGTCCTTCTTGTTGATCAACGACGGAATATTTGTAGTTCCATGAGCTTGGGATGCTCATAGCCACTTTGTCGCGACGAGGCGACTTGGTGATGATGATATAGAGGGTTCTCCACGGTTGAGGAATGTTCTTAAGCTCCACGTGAGAATGCTTAGTAATAATCCTAAAGCTTCATCATAGCCAATATCAAGAAGAATTGAAGAACTGTCTCTTGATGGGGGTAGCAAAGAAGTCGGTTGGGCGATATGCGGAATGATGAGAACAGCTCGTAAGTCGCGGGAGTGATGGTGACTTGTTTGTGATTAAGAGTCACATTCACGCACTTTGACGTGATGATCCTGCATAGAATCCGAAATTGTTGAATGTAGATCTCCGATCAGTGGCGAGTGAGAGCATGTTCGGTAGGGATGATTCTTTAGAATATCCACTTTGCAATGAGACAAGAAGATTACGAGCATGTGAGGGTTTCAAAGTCAACCCTAAGGTTGTTCTTTCCAATCTTTCTCGGATAGCCATTGGGAAGATATCGACAATTGTGAGAACTTCGATGCATCCACATTCATTTGTTCGACCATGTCGTGATCTCGAAATAACATTAGCCAAAAGAACCAACATATCGAAGACATAATGTTAGTCAATGTAAGGTTTTATTGTCTAGTTATTGAATGTACAGGTGTCAATGATTGTTACGAGTCCTAAGTCACTTGTTTGTCCAATAGTCCAATGACGTCGTGAAAAGTTTAGTGAGTTAGTTAACTTTAAGTTTTAAAGTTTATTTTATCACTTATGGTTCACAACATATCAAACGATTAAGTTTATTAGTGACATTATTGGATTCGTGACGATATGATTAGTTTATTAACAAGTTTGTACACGTAACAATTCATAATGAAGGTCAATCAAGGCTTAAGCATAGATTTGGCAAAGTTAGCGTAGCGAGAGATGATATACGCATGAGATGAAAGCTTCGCGTAGGATCTAACTTACGCGTAAGAGAAATGTTACGCGTGGGAAAAGGGGCCTTATGCGTAGGGCTTACGCGTGGCGTATAAAGACCTTACGCGTGAAGGCTTACTCGTAAGAGTAGACCTTATGCGTAGAGGTCATTGCACGCATATCCTTCACGTGATACGCGTAGTCCCATTGTAGAACCTTACGCGTAATAGTTACGCCAGGATTTCTCTTACGCATAACTTGACTCACGGTAGGGTAATCCTTATGCGTAGAGTAACAAATGACCTTGATTCGAATTTTAAGAGTAGCAAGCACGAAATAAAATCATCATATCATCAATCATTAACACAAATATTCATTCTATCAATAAAACATGGCATGAAAGCTTGTTTAATGTTTTACTGCGAGAAAGTCATACCCGTAAGTCAAAACCCTAAAGGTTATGATTTCCGTGATAAGATTTCTAGCCATGGGATTTGCACCATAGTGTTTCCGGTAGTTATAAGAGGTATATAGAGTCTGTTTATCCAAGTTTTAACATCAAAATGTCAAGAATCAAAAATACCCAAACCGTATGAACTGTAAACCCTAAATTCTATTGATGATTCATTTGAGTTTCGGTGGTTATGGCTAGGATATGTTCAATTCAACTTGAATACAACCTTATACAACAATCTTTTAGACCAAAAACATACACATTTGAAAACACCCAATACCACTCATAAACCCTAAATTTCAAAAACCATCAATTAGTGTTTCGGGTGATTTTGAGGATAAAACAAGTATCATTGATGTTAAAGACATGTTTGACACTATCCTTTTAACCACAAACACACACACATCGATTGTGTGTTCATACGCTTATGCGTAGAACACAAAAACAATCATAGAAAAATTTTGACCGTTGGATTCGTGAAAATCAAAACCTATGTTTGTAAACATGTTAAGATCATAAAACAACTTACAAATTGATGATCGTAAACACGATTTGAAGAACGAATTTCATGCGTAGGATTAGTTAGGTTTATGAGTAATAAATGTGAATGAATATGTTAGGTGGAGAGTATTTTATTAAAATGAACTTCATCTTTTGTGATTTTGGTCCCTCCACCTTTTCCTTTTTTCATCCAAAGCCATTTAACTTCCATTTAGGTTATCAAACAAATATTTTAAGAAAGAAACTTTGACGACACTCCCTCGACTTAAGAAAATAATGAAAGGTTATAAGTTTTAGTCCGAGGAGTGTCATTTAACCAGAGAAAATTACCACCATTGATAAAAGAAACAACGGGATATGATAACATGCAAGTACATGATGTTATAAAATGCTTGTTATAATTTTCTCCCCTCAACACTTGATCGTAAAAATACTAAATTTTGAAAGTTTAAAGTGTTGATGAAAGAGATGTACTTGCCATGTTGAAAAAATAGATTAGAAGAATATTTTTGTTGTTTTATCAGTTTTATATTTTTGTATTTTGTTTTGAAAATTATTTACAAAAGATATTTTGGTGTTTGACATGTTTTAAGACTGCTTTAAGAGGTCATCCAATTCCTCTTGAGTCAACACCTCATACCAATCCGTGGACCAACTCATTAAACCTAGCGGGAGGCAAGGCTTTGGTGAGTAGATCCGCCAATTGGTATTATGTACCCAAAGTATAATTCAACGGCACTGCTCCATGTGGTCCTTGATGAAATGATAGCGAAGATCGATGTGCTTTGATTTGAGTCTTTGAACCGAGTTGCACGAGATCGCAATGGCACTCCGATTGTCGCAAAGACATCGGATTCATCAAACACGTAACCATAGTCTTTGAGTTGTGTTCTCATCCGATGACTTGAGCACAACATGCGGACATGGCTACATATTCGCCGGTTGATGACACGATGTACAATCCTCGCTTTGATTGCCAAGACACCGCTTATCACCAAGAAATTGTAGTGCTCCCAAGTACTTTTCCTCGAGTCTAAGCATCCCGCGTGGTCATCTCTAAAAAGCGATTAGTTCAAAACTAGAATCCTTGGATACCGTGATCCCCAAGTTAATGGTTCCTTGATGTATCTGGAGGATTCTTTTAGCCTCGAGAGGTGGGTTTCATTGGTCGCGATCGATAACGGAGCATAGATAAACGGCAAAGACAATATCGTGTCTGCTAGTCGTTAGATACATGAGAGACCCAATAATACTTGTATTTGGTAGGGTCAACTAATTTCCCATGTAAATCGCTCTAGCTTCTTGGTATGAGTCATTGGTGTGGCATAAGTATCACAGGTTTTCATTTCAAATTTGTTTAACAATTCAAGGGCATATTTGGATCGACTCAAGAAAATACCACGGGTGATTGATGAACTTGTAATCCTAGAAAGAACGAAGTTCACCCATCATGGACATTTCAAAATTTTTCTTCATTAGTTTTGCAAAAGCGATTGAAAACTTTTATATGTAGACCCAAAATGATGTCATCCACGTAAATTTGAACAATTAAGATATGTGCCCGTGATATTGTATAAAAAGAGTCAATCAACCGAACCTTTGGTGAAATTATTAGCAATGAGGAAAGATGATAGCTTATCGCACCATGCCCGAGGGGCTTGTTTGAGACCATAAAGATCTTTGTTAAGTTTGTAGACATGGTTCGGGAACTCGAATCAACGAATCCTTCGGGTTGGTCGACATAAACCGCTTTTCGGTTGTCCGCTGAGAAACGCAGCTTTGACATCCATCCGAAAGACCGTCATATTCATATGAGCCGCGAACGCGAGAAATATCCGACGACCTCATGACGAGCAACCGAGTAAAAGATTCTTCAAAGTCTATACCTCTTCCCGACGATAACCCTTAGCAACTAGACGTGACTTGTTTCGATTACGCGCCCTTCAAGATCCAATTTGTTTTTCCAAATCCATTTGAGACCAATGACGTAGACCCCGTTGGTCTTTCAACAAGTTCCCATACTTCAAGACGTTTGAATTGGTTGAGTTCTTCTTGCATGGATTCAATCCAATTGTCTTTTTCATTGCGCTTTAATGTTTTTAGGCTCGATTAGGCAGACAGTGAGTGCATAAATGCAATGTTCACCATCTGTGTGAAGACGTTGTCTCGTGAACGACCCGGTTGATTCGGGTTGCCAATAATATTAGCCGAGGATGGTATTTTGTCCAACGATGTGTAGATGGTTGATGTTGGTATACATTGTGCGATTTCGAGGATTCAAATGGTTTGTTGATGATTCCGCGACATCGGTGCAGCGCAGTTGTCATTAGCAAACGGGTTAAAGAATGCATTTGGATCAAAATCTGCAGTGGGGTACTTCATTAAGAATATCATCACCGTTCATCATTATTGGAAGCGGTTTGTTCAACTATTGTGGTGGAGTCAACTGGTGGTGCATCTTCAACAAAGAGTTTTTGTAGTGTGTATCGTATAAGAGTATTATCGTGTAGAGCAATGGAAACATCGGATACACCGAGCACGCTCATCAATATCGCCACCAACAATGGAGCAAATAACCTTTCCATTTGTTGACGAGTGAGTGGGGCTTTGTTCGGTGATGATGGGGTTGAGGAAGTTTAAACGGTTGTGTCCGGGTTCTAAGTCATATACTCGAAGCCATTTCCGTAAGTTCATCAAATGAGCATGAATCGCTTCCATCACCGCTTGCATTTACGATTCTAGATCCGATAACCTTTAGAATTTTACAATATCCAATAAAGACTCCAATGTCGGCTTTGGCTTTGAGCTTTCCAAAATCATCACGATCATTATTCGGATAGCAAAGGGATCCAAATACATGAAAGTGTTTGAGATTCGGTTTATGGTTGTGGACAAGCTCGAAAGGTGTTTTGTTGTGGCGCTTTGTAATCATAGATCGGTTTTGAGTATAGCATGCGTAGATACACGCTCGCCCACAAGTAATCTGAAGTTTAGCATTGATTAACATTGTTCTTGCAGCCCACTAACGCTCGGTTTCGCTCTTTCAACAACTCCGCTTTGTTCGGTGTACGTGCAATAGATGTTTGATGTCAATTCCCACTTTCTCATAAAAGTCATAAGGGTTTGGTTAACAAATTCAGCCTTTGTCTGCTCTTATTTGTCCGACGGTGTTTTGAGTCGAATCAGATTGTGAGAAGGTGATGATCATCCGTGGAGCTTGGTCTTTGCTTCAAGAAAGTAGACCCAAGTCCATCGTGAGTAGTCATCAACAATTACTAAGATGTAGCGTTTGCCATTGATTGTTTGCACGCGCATCGGGCCACACAAATCCATGTGAAGAAGATGAAGCACATGTCGAGAGTCAGTGTTCCACCTTTGAAGGAAAATGAGCACGAGTGCTTTTTCCTTGTTCACAAGTCGAGCAAAGGTGATCTTTTGAATACCGGAATCGTGGGAGACCTTCAACTAGTTTGTGTCGAGCAAGGTTGGTGATGGTTTGAAAGTTTAGATGTGAGAGACGACGGTGCCATAGCCATGATTTTGTTGATGTTGACTTTGAAAGTAAGCAGATGGGAGATGAAGCAACCATGTCTTGCATAGAGATAGTGTAGAGACTAGAATTACGCGAGCCAAACATAATGTAAAACCCTAAAATCGTTAAACTATGAAATGACCATTATGCCCTCAAAGCGATGAATATGTAAAATTATCTAACTCGACAAATACTCGTAATAATAATATTTCATTGAACAATTAAACTTTAATTGTTTCACTTGACTTACAAAATAAAAGTAACATAATTACAAAAGGTAAATACATCAAATTTAATTACACAATAAAGTACATGTAATAAGGTATATTGGAAGAAAAATAAAAGATATGGATGTACAATTTTTGCACAAAAATTCGGCCAAGATAGCCCTTTCACACGCCCCATTCAAGTTCCATATCATTACCAAATATAAGTAATACTTATCCTTTTAATCCCAACCATTTAGCTTGAATATATCACAAGAAAACCCTAGTTTGTCTCCTCAAAACATACTGCTTCGTAAAGTGAAAAACCCTTATCCACTCTTTTCTTTTGGTCGACATTATTCTGGTCCTAGGAAGGCTTTCGAACGTCTTGCAAGCAGTTGATTTCGTGGCTGTTATTCGTGGTGCTCTAGGCTGATCCTGGTCGTGGGTATACAAGGGCAAAAAGGGGTGCTCTAGCTTTGTTTTTCCATTGTTTTCTTGGTTCCGTAACGCGCTACAACAGGTACATGAACATCTCGTCTTTCTTCCCATTGTTTTCCTCATTCGTCGTGGGTTTTCCACCCTTTACACGATATTCGAACTCCTAAAGATTATGTTATAACGTGTATTTAACTTAAGTTTAATAACCCAATTGTGAGCCATGGTTGAGTCGACAACGCCTCTTGTAAAACTGATGTGGGTCGTCTTTCGGGTCGGTATTGAACCCTAAGCATGCTTTATAAAACCTAAAATCATACTCCATATAATGTTTAACATAAGCTATGAGTTACTTGGTGATTAATACATAAAGATCATGATTTACAACCTTGGTATACATGTCAATTTAAACACAAGATCTGGTCTTTGTTTCTTTTTAAATCTGGTCGTGTGGCATCCCCATGCTACGCGTGTTTGTGACCTCAAACATGAATTATGTAATGATAAAACAAGGCTAATGATAAATAAAATAATGGTTGCATGAGGTACCAAATGTAAGGCTGTATATATATTCGGCCATATTAAAATCTGTTTGAATCTTTTTCAAACCACATATGTCGACCCATGTGCATGTGATATTGAATCTGTTTGACGTCTATTTATATATGAGATCACATGCATGTTTAACTGAATTTGTGTCAAGTAAAATGGAGTCAATGGACATACAAATACATCTTGGTTATTATGTATCGGTAACGATTTCGAAGGGGTCTTGTATTGATTTATTGATATAATAGATTGTCACATGAATGCATGCTTGTCGAATGAAACCATTACGTATAAAACCCTAAACTTGTGTAAATCGGCTTAAATGACCTTTAAACTACGTAAAACACTTATTTATCTTATTGTGTCTCTAAATGCGTCATAATCAACTAAACTTTCTAAATACGGAAACCTGCTAATTATGGAAAGTTACTAATTATGGAAACCTGCCTAAAATAGAAATGGAAAGCCGTCTAAAACAAGTAATCTGATTCTTATGGAACGTTATCTAATTCACATAGGTTCCAAGGCATGGGTTGATCTCATTTCTTGGTTTTGCTTTCATTGTTGATCCGTCAATAAGGCATGATATTCTATCCCTTTTCGGAGGGGTTTCTCATGATTCGCTTACATCTTTCGATATTAGCTTTGAACCGCTATATTTTACTCGAGCCTTCTTATTAGGGCTTCCTATAACTTTGCTATGTTCCTTTGATTGAATCTCCTATGTGAACCGCTTGATATGAACCTTCCGATTATGAACCTTGATATGCACCTTGATTATGAACTTTGCTATGGACTTTGATATGAACCTTTGATATGAATCCTTTTGATATGACCTTGCCTTGACCTCGCGGCTTGAGACCCGAGCTATCACTAGGCATGGGGTTCCATGTCCGTGTCATTGATGCACCAATGGCATGACTCTAGTGTGTACGAGTGATGTTACACACCGTCCCTTTCGTTATCTTATTATGAGCTCGATATATATTGTATGGCCACTATCTGTCTGCAGGGCGTATGGATGCATCCTAGATTTATTCTGTTATCCGATATGTTATGATTTGTCCGGTGAATGATGTCGTGTGCAATACGCTGTCTTCACAACTGGGAGCCGATCACCCATGTCTCGTATATCTCGCTATGGTTACTATTGGTTACTACAGCTACTATGGATATATGATTTGATTTGATTTGTTTTGTTGGCTCGTGGTGGATAATCACCCTTTTTCCTATGTTTCATTTACCCTACTCCGCCTTTGATATACCGATTTATTGACCGACCTTCCTTACTTTGTTCTTCGCTCGCTTTATTATTATTGTATCGTTATATCTGCTCACCGAGCTTTTTAAGCTCACCGCATTTCTTTTCCCTGCGGCAGTACATAAGCTAGAAGTCGGGATTGGTTGGTTTGAGATGAGTCGATATAGAGACCATGCCTAGTCATCTTAGACTTCATTTGATTTTGTTATTATATTTTCATTTCGGAGTTTTTCCTTTTGTATTTATGTATTGATAAGTCTTGTTGACTTGAATTCTCTTGAGATTTATTATAAGACTTCCGCTGTTTGATTTATGTTCATTATGTATGCTTTGATATGACACCATATTGTGATACTTCTACCCTTATCGGGTTGGGGTGTTACACATAAGGTCATTTCCTTGTAGATCGTGAATGAAACAAGTTTTCTCCCGAAAGCAACCTCCAAATCTCCATCACAAAACCGACCTCATCGAAAACAGATGTGACCGAGGCCTTCCACATAGTAAACCCCGCTAATTTCGATGTTCCCATTGATATAGTCTCCGTAGCCCATGATAGTCGCAAGTGATCATTCCCGAATCGACAAGGCCTATGAACTTTGCAATAAAGTTTGATAACAGCTTAAGGTTGCCTGTCATGTGTCGGGAACATCCGCTATCAACAACTAGAATGATCAGATCACCGCATTACATGCATTGACATACGATGGAATAGAAGTAGATGTGGAACCCAAATGTTAGAGGGTTCGGAGCGATGATAGTAGACATACACACATTAATTACTTTAGGCATCCATTTAAATCCTAATGTGTTATATATCCATTTCTTCCATCTATAGCTAATGCTTCCTTTAGTCTTTGTGAATGCACTAGGTGGTACTACATTCTTAGGAGGTGAAATCGAGCTACAGGACAAAGAATGCATGTCTTAGAATCTAAAGAAGGCGGTCTACCAAGCATAGACTTAGAATGATTAGTGGGCCTAGAGGTATGCCGATTCTTAGGATTCCGTAACGAGAGATTATAGCTTTAGCAACACATTTGTCATGACAATCGAATTCATACTTTTACGATAAATAACACAAGGTGCATCGATCAATATCAAAAGTACTTAAAGGTTTAGCATTGTTACATCACTATTTCTATTACATTTGCCGACGCAATATCTATGGTGGAAGCAACGTGAGTCTTATTCATAGTCCTAGGGTGTTCTTCACTTTAGCATTCCTTATTGATCTTTTCTTAGGTCGCAACTTCCTATTCTTCGATTGAGTGCTCCTAGGTCGTGAAGTGCGGACGCTTGGAAAAGACGCAACTAATCCTGCTTCAGAGAAGGAAGCACGTTAGCAACTTGTGATTTGGCGAGAGGAATTCTAGGTTCACGATTACTAAGTGTTACCGTGCTAATCTCTTAATGATGGTAGGTGGAAGTAGTTCATACTTTCCTAACATTTCTCTTAACTTAGAGATAGTGTGAATCAAATCTTGATTTTCGAAAGAATATTACCAAAGAAAATTCATGACTTCTAGTGTGAGCAAGATAGTGATCAAGTTCATTTGATGCTTCATGACGAGTCTTATTGAGTAAATCAAATATGACACCATATTCTTGTTTAACTTTTACAAGTTCTTGTTCAAATTTTGAGATTTGACTTTTCAAAGACACGTTTTGATCATCCAATTGCTCAAGTTTAGGATCAGAAGATTTTGCAAGCAATGAGCGATTTTGTTTTGAAAACCAAGTTGTTTATTGTGAATATCTTTTCACTCCAATTAAGACGACGCTTTGCATTGTAAAGTTCATAAGTAATCGCTCATTTTAGCTTTTAAAGACTCGATCTTAAGCACATTATCAAGATTCTCAACAAATGACCACAGTCAACCTTATCGCAGAGATATAATCGGATGCATGTGGCAAAGAATAGAATAACACAACATTATGGATATCGACAGATAACATCTTTCAAGAGTCGATCAACATCTTTTCTCAACATTTTCTTTTCCGCTTAGTATTAGAAATAGATGTTTCTTTTCTCGAAACGACCTTCATCACTCCAAGTTCCTTATGAAAGTCCTGCTCCAAGACAATGCACAATTTTTCAAATTTTAACATTTGGTAAAAGATTTTTCCTAAAATGTCTCTTTGTTCTCGCTACCAGAGGCGATTGAAAGTGTTGAACTTTGATTTCGTAATGATATTCTATCTCATGTTCTAAAGTTTTGAGGTCACCATGAAAATATCAAAGTATCTAAGAATTTTGCGATTTTCAAGTTTTGAGTTTACTTCATCGATGGAAGGTAAAGGACCATAAATTTGTGCATAATCCGGTGGGGATTAACATTAGAAGACTCGGTGTTTTGATGATAACCCTTGGTGTGTTAGAAGAATCGTTGGTGTGACAAAAGTGACCGATTTTGAATAATTAAAGGTTTGTTGTAAACAATGCTTTTAATTTTGATCGACTCTCGTCTTTCGCATCTAATTCCTCTTGACGATGATATTCAACAACACTCATAACATAATTATCAATTTTATATTTCCTTTGGAAACTTGTGGATTTGGTTTGAATGTTTTGGTTGAAAGCTTTGGTTTGTAATCGCAAGATTTGGTCCATATCCTTTTGGATCGGGTTTTAAGGTAAACTTTTCAAT
Source organism: Chrysanthemum lavandulifolium (assembly GCA_022545495.1). NCBI lineage: Eukaryota > Viridiplantae > Streptophyta > Magnoliopsida > Asterales > Asteraceae > Chrysanthemum > Chrysanthemum lavandulifolium. The sequence goes on from CM040242.1 coordinate 85,535,673, forward strand.
AGCATTCATCGACTCACCATGTTTGTAAACAATGCTTTAAACTCTTTAAGTTTGCGTTGCAAGTCGATAATTTCTTCAAGATGATTATCTATTCGGTTCGTGGAATGCTTTTGTATGCAGAATCTGTTATTCACAAGTTAACAACTCAACCTTAGCTTTTTGATTTTCCAAGGTGAGCGTTAATTTGCTTTTTATGTTCATGTTTCAGTTGTTCTATCTCGCATAATAAAGCATTCTTCAAGCGGCTAGATCACGATCCGTCTCTAAATATTTTTCGTTTTGATGAGATTTAGTAAAGGTCGCTTCAAAACCTTTTCACGCTTTTTCTTGAGTTTTGAAAAAGTTGAGTTGTTTTTGTAAACATTCAAAATCCTTGGTTAACAAAGGCATTTTTACTTTTAAGGTTTGATTTAATGCACAACATTCTTCAATTTGGGATTGTTGGTCTTTAAGTAAAGAGAGCAAGATCCGGATGAGGCAAAAGTTCGCTTTCAATGTAAGTCACAACATGATCATTATTTAGATCCTCAAGTATAACCACGGAGTCAATTTGATTATCAAAGGAAACCATAAGGCCATCTTGATCGTCAAATGTAACTACTGTGGTCTATTTGAAAATCGTCGAATGAGATGTAAATGACTCATTTTGAACATTCCGAGCCTTGCGGATTCGGATGTTGGCGAGATATTAGATCGTAGATAAATATGGTTTGTTCGGTACCGAGACAAGCCATCGATGTCATACATTGGCCTGTGTCACTCATGTGTAACTCATGCATATTAGCCATCAACATAATCAATGCATTGGCCCGCAAGTCCTCCATATCATCATCGAGTTCGCATCCGCCATAAAACTCGTTCTTTGTTTGTGAGAGATCCACCACTTCATCCTTAAGAGCCAAAAGAAGAGCCTCTTTGAAATAAGCACGCCCCTAGTCCTCGGCTTTGGGCATGCATTAGCCAGTGTCCTTCTCATTGCGGTTGTAGCATCAAGACCATTCAACCCATTCGAGCATTTCCATGTTCCACCATTTGAGCTCGTTGTTGTTCGACCTCAAAGATTAAACCCTTGACCACCGCCCATCCGACGACCATAACTACGATTCGAACTTCAACTCGTCCATTGTTTACAACACCGATTTCGTGTGTTAGATGAGGAACGAATACGATTGTTGGATTTGTTGGTATAACGCCAAAAGCATTAGCAATCATAACAAATCCTTGTTGCAATGCTTGAATGGATCGATGTCCTCATTAGCTTCAACGACAATTGGTTGAGCATTGTTGTTGTTGTATGGAACCAATTGATTTTGTTGAGGTTGTTCTTTGTGAATGATCGTTTTGTGTGTGGAGGCGTTGGTTGAGTTGCTTGTTGAGGAGGATAACTTTGTTGAGCATATAAGGCAAGTTGTTGATTTTCCGGATGTGTAGGTGGAGCAATTTGAGCACGGAGAATCCTTTCCGATGAAATTCCTTTTCGTGAGGCTTCAAGTAATCGTACAACAATCCATATGTAGAATGATGCATATTCTTCGCTTGACGGAGAAAAATGACATACTTCTCCCATTCGGGACCAAGACTACTCGGGAACTTAGTATTCACCGCAATTCTTGGCATGATGATGTTGTGTTTATCCAAATCATTGATGATGTCTCGAAAATCGATGATGATAAGACTCTAGTGTCTCCGTGTTCAATCATGAAGTGTTCATAAGCCAAGTAAATTTTGGATTCCAAATCCTCCGATTGAGTCTGATCCTTCCATAAGAAGATGAATATGTTCCCACATTTCCTTTGCGATCTTTTGAGCATCAACACTTTGAAGAATTGGGTTAGGTAATCCTAAAAGGATATATTGCATTGCAAGCTCATCAACTTCATAGTGTAGAAGTTCTGCTTGATTTAAATCAGCAATGAGCAATGTTTGTTTGTTCATCTCTTGGTGGAATAGCATTAGGATCTCCGGTACAATGACAAGAGGCATCTCAAATGGACCTTCCAAGATAACCTTCTTTAAGAACTTTCCATGTGGCTTCTTCGGATCACAAAACCTAAAGAACCTTATCACCCATTGATCGTAGTTTCGGAGTGAGCATTGGAGGTCTATCAGTGATCCGACCTCATGAATTGATTGTTGGTCGCTTAAAGCTTCACACATCTTTGCAAACCAAGTTGGTTCCTTCATAGTGTTCCTTGATGGATGTTGATTGAAGTCATTTGTGTAGGGTTGAACTTGAAGACTTGGCGGTGTTTGAACCATTTGTGGTGGAGGAATTGCTCCAAGTTGTGGAGTATGTTGTTGATTAAATTGTTGTTGATAAATTGTTTGTTGTTGATTCCATTGTTGATGTTGTGGACTTAGTTGTTGTTGTCGTTGAGAATAAGTGTAAGGGAAATAGTTAGAGTATGGTGGTTGTGACATGTTGAAAACTTGTGTTGGTAAAAATGGATCTTTATAGTCGAATGAACCTTTGTTGATGAAGTGTCCTTAGGCGTAGAAATCACAAGAAACCAAGTGGAACTTATGCGTAAAACACCAAAGTTACGCTGTAACAAAGAGAGTTACGCGTAGTTTTAGCTTACGCGTAAGTATGGAAAAGACTCTAAAGCTAGGCGAGACACAAAGTTAGGCGAGAAAGTGAGGCGTGGGATTACCTTGTCGTAAGACTAGGCTTAGGCGTAAGATTAATCTTATGCGTAAGATTTCTACGCGTAAGTTTTATGCTTATGCGTAAGATTAGGGTTTTTCCCAAATGATCTTTTACACTATCACAGTGCAAAAGATATCCAAAGTCGACGTATTTTCAGGCTTATCCAAGCAAGAAAACACGGAGTGAACCACGAGAACGAAGATCAAGCCACGGATAACGTTACGCGTAAGATTAGGGTTTTGATACGCGTAATCTTACTCGTAAAATGATTATGCCCAAATTTGTTTCTAAACCAGATTTTTGTTATGGAATAGCGTTAAAGGTACCAAAATAACACAAAAGTGTGAACCTTGATGAACCAAAAGCAATTAAACGGGTTACTGCGTAGAACGATACCCACGAACAAAAACAAGCATAAAACTTAGATCCACGCGTAAAGGTTGAAACTTTTGCCAAAAACAAGTATTTTAACACCTTAAAGCGTTGAAAGTACAAGAATCTTGGATTAAAAAGTGTAAAAACAAGTTTTAAGCGAACCAAAGTAGTATGTTATTCTACGCCAGGGACCAAAACCCACTTCAAGAAACAACGATTCACCCAACTAGTTAGGCGATTGATACCACTGTTAGGTCACTAGTTTTACAACACAAGCTTACAAGAAAGAGATTAAGGCGATTGAACAATATCCAAACACACACACACGTTAATATGAGACGGTTATGCGAGGGAGTATGTGAAAGGAAATAACTTGAACAACCAACCTTCAAATGAAGGTTTACAAGAGTATTTATAGGCAAGGAGCTAGGGCAACACTCCTACTCCTTCCCTTTTCCATATTGGACATGGGCCCAAGCTTATGGGCCTTCTACATAAGCTAGACCTTAAACAAACATAAAGGCCATAATAAGCTACCTATTACATATGAGTAACAAACACTTGATTTAAGGTTTAGGAGTGATTCCAACAGTAAGTAAGGAAAGAAACAATCAAACCACGACAAGTTGTTTATAGTGGTTTGATAACATCAAATAGTCCTGAATATTAAGTGTCAATTTCCCCCGATAATGCTTGTAATTTATATCATTTATATGGATTTACGCTTGTTTTCCATTGTTTTCCACTTTCAGGTAAATTACGAGCATTGGAGCTAAAGAGACGCGGAATTGGAGAAATATCAAAGATTTATCTTAGTATGCTGACTTTGAAGAAGTTACGGCGTAACTCATCTCTCACATTACGTCGTAACTAAAGCGTGACTCAGAAAGCTAACTCATTAGAAGATTACATCGAACTCCCTCTAAAGACTACGACGTAACTTATTAGGTCAAATGAGGTTCCACGCCACTGAGAACTACGCCGTAACTATTTCATCAACTACAGCGGAACCAAGTAATATTGAAGATACGGCGTAACCACTTATAAGGTTTACTGTAACCAGCAGATCTAGTGCAAATTACTTAATGAATTGAAGATTACGGCGAACTCTTATATTAGTTACGCCAGAACCCGGATCCGCCTATAAATACCCCACGATTTCCAAAGATTTCAAAGCATCCCATTCCACACACCACAACTAAAGAACGTGGGAAGAAGCCAAATGTAGGTCTAGAGGAGCATACTGAGTTGTCTCGAGGAGAAATCACCCCTACGATAAGCATTAGCATTTTATCTTTTCTTTACTTTCGATTCATGTATTTCAGAACTTTGAATATTAAATTGATTTGTATGGTTAATATGAGCTGCTAAGCATCTCTTGGTGCTGGCCTAGTTATGATTCCTTAATTGTTTTGTTTGCGTTTACATTACTTCCGTATAATTATGTCTAAGTGTATGCATGCATAGTTTATTGGTAGCTACCCTTGTTTTGGTAATTTTGAATGGCGGTAGAGGCTAGTTGCTTAGAGATATGACCAACCTAACCCTAACCGAGTAGACCGAGATGGGAAGGGTAAGATATGACCAATCGACGACCCTTTCTACTTGTGTGATTTGACCAACCGATCACCACCGCTTGGATGAACTTAAGAATTAGGGGTGAGTGTTTAAGTTTCTAACGCCCGGCACTCACTATTATAAATCTAGCTTGTAGCGGTACTTAATTACTGGCTTAGGGACCAGAACAACTGGACTTATGAAGGGACACCGACTTCTCCAAATGGTGGCATCTTTCTTCGATAGGTTAGGCGAATTGACCAAATGTTGTCCTCTCGAATTTAACCCCACCAAGTAACTAGAAGTAAGTAGACGAGACATTACTAGCTAGGAGGATTAACTAGGTTAGCACCACTCTCCTCTATTGATTAAACCTTTGCCTTTTATCTGCTTTAGTTGTTAATTAATTAATTCCTTATCGAAATCATATTAAAACTCGTGACACCTAGACTTAGTAATAATCCAACACACATAGCTCTTGGGACGACCTCGGTTTTACCGAATACTACACTACACACGACGGGTACATCGCCCGTTAGTGCATTAAGATAGACCATAGGTATAACGAGACTATATAAATATTAAAACCTCGTCAAGAAACTCGCATCCGCTTTTGGCGCTGTCGGGATTTATATTAGGATTGCTATTAAGTCTTTCATTTTCGCTTTGGTTTAAACTTTTCTATATTTCTCACGATCATTATTCAAGTTTTCGTACCATGGAAGTTGTTCACATTGATGACCTCACTCTTGAGGAATATTTGGCGCTGACAAGAGTAGAACAAGGGCGGGTCTCGTAAGACCGTGATTGGAGCGGATGTCCGCTTTGAAATTAAAGACCAATTTATGAGGAGCTTCGTGCTAACCCTTTTTCGTGAAACAGGACGAGGATGCATATGAGCACGTTGAAAATGTCCTATACATCGCAAGCCTTTTCAACATTCCGTGTGTCTCATGATGTCATATGCTAAGGGTATTCCCTTGACTCTTACCGAGCCGCAAGAAGATGGATTGAAAGATTACACGGGCGCTTAATACTTGGGCTCTACTCAAGAAGCACTTCATTCGAGGTATTGTTCGCCGTCAAGATTTCTAACCACTTTTGAGATCCATAATTTCAAACAAGAAGACGATGAAACATTGTATCAAGCCTGGGATAGATACAACGATCTCCTTTACAAATGTCCTACTCATGATCTGAACAACCAGCAAAAGGTCAACATCTTCTATAAAGGAATCAACGTGACTACAAGACAGATGCTGGACTATCAAGGACCTATCCCGAACATGACTCCTACTCTAGTAATTGAAGCCATTCAAAAAATGGCTGATCATTCTCAAAAATGGCACGACGGAGGAAGCAAAAGAAACCAATGCGGAAGTTTCGATGAAATTGCCGCCGTAACCAACAAGTTAGAGAATCTAGGTCGAGATATGCTAAAAATCAAAGAAACTATTCATGCCATCCAAGTTGGCTGCGAAAATTGTGGTGGGGGACATCTGACTAAGAATTGTCCTAAAATTGACGAAGAAAATACGATCGAGGAAGCTAAATATGGAGAGAATCGACCTTTCTACGGGGATAATCGAATGGGTATCGCGGAGGACCACCACAGACACGAGCGTAGTGAAAGAAGAACTAACTTGGAGGAAATAATTAACAAGTACCTTGTAGATTCAACCAAGAGGCAAAAGGAGCAAGAAGAATGGCTAAAAAATTTCCAAGATAATACAAACAAGAGCCTTTCTTCCCATGATGTATCACTAAAGAACTTGGAAACTATGATTGGAAAGCTTGGCGAGGAGCTACAAAAGAGAAATGAGGCACAAAAGAACAAATCTACAATATGTAAAGCTGTATTTTCTGAAAATGACAAGTCCTCCGATGAGTCTAATACTGAAGGCGAAAGAGAGCTACGTTGTTATCAAATCTCAGAGTTACGGCGTAACCAGAATACAAGCAACGACAAGGTTGACAACTCTAAAAGGAAGATTCATTGGTGTAAGGCTATTGCAATTGACGATGGAGAATGTTACAGCTTATGGGCCTCTTGTGACCCTCGGAAAACCTGCGATGGAGGGGTTGATAAAGAGAGGGTTAATGATAACAGATACATGTGGACTACACTTAACGATGAAGATAGGTTAGCCAAATTCTCGATTAACGAAGTGGAAGGACCACCTATCAAGCATTACTGCAGACCCTTACTCATCACGGAAGATGAGGTCACACAAGCATGGCCGACCTACAACCCCTTTCGTGAGTATTGCAACGGAGGGGGTCATGTGAAGAACAAAGTTTGGATATGCCCACATGAATCAGGGAGGCATGACGTTGATTTTGGGAATCTGTCATTCAGAGATTGGTACTCAAAAAGGTTCGGTGACGCAATTATTAATCCGGTCTTGTTTAGAAATCTGGAACTCAAATATGAAAAACATATTCTTCAAGAAAAAACCATTAAGCCCCTCGACGATATTCCTTCTGAAAATAACAATGACGAAGGGACTCAAAATCATTGGTGTGAACATATTAAAACCACTGACAAAAATGTTTAGGCTTCCTGCAACCCTTTTGATTATGAATGTAACGGGGGAAGCAGCATTGAGAGAGCTGGGGAAGATGAATTCCTATGGACCTCAAATAATGATTCAGAAAGAACAGAATTGCCTTGGCCAGATGATCTAGGATTCGACAATTGGGTCATAATCAAATACGGAAAAATTGACGCGTTAACTAAGGAGAAAATCTGGAATGGATGTATGAGTAAAGATCAACCTAACGACGAAATTCAAAATGGAAAATCAGATGATGACACCGAGGACTCATCAAGGAAGGAAAAATAAGAATGCAAGCAAATACTCGTGGAAAATTCACTTAACGATAACCAACTTAAAGATACCGATTCTGACGACGATGATTTCGATTACCTTGAGCTACAAGGTGAAGACGGTTTCATTGACCCCGATGATGAAGTACACAAGAAAAGAATATGCAAAATTCTTGGCATCCCGTTTAAGAGACCGCCACCAATTATAGCCGAAAAATATGAGTTCACTTGATACCATTTAGGACCGGAGGAAAAATTTTGCAAAATTCGGAAGATCGAAACTAAAGAATACCTCCGCACTGCCACAAATGTCGGTTGGGTCAGGCGTAACTTGATGAAAGACATGGAGGAAGTCGGCCAAGTCCTAAGGCCCCCATAAAGCCCCACGGCTCTGAGTCTAACTTAAAAACTCGTAAATAAAGAAAAGTGCTCTTTCGGGAAGCAACCCGAATTATCCTTTTCTTTTGTTTTGTTTCTATTTCTGTAGGGTTTTGTGTTTTTAACCATTTTCGCAGGAAACGAGGAAATGATTGTTGGTGCAGTTTACTGATCTGACCATAGTTACGGCAGTAGAATTTTAGACGCATTACCTATTACGGCGTAATACCATCTCAGTGGTTACGCCGTAGCCACTCGCTTTGCAACTTATGTCAGGTTTTGCCAGTTACGGCGTAACTCCCTCAAAAAGTTACGACGTAACCTTCCTCTGCTTTACTTCTTTCATTTTAAAACACAATAACCTTGTATTAGTATTTTAAATGAACTTTGTGGGTGTGTTCCCTGTAAACCCTCATTAGACTGCACTCGTCCACTTGGGACACCAAGTGGTTTAAAAGGCTTGTTGGATATGCTAAATGCAACCATGATTCCTACGAAAGTGAGTTAGGTTTGTTTTTCATTTTCATTTTTCTTTTTAGAATTATGCTTGTCGGTAGTGTGATTTCGTGGATTGAAGTTTGTTCATGATGCTTATACGAAGGCACGACTCTCTTTTTCGCTTTTGGAGCAAATTTGTGGAAGTTCTTGCTCTAATTCTACTTTTCTCTTCACCTTTATTTAACGCTTAGTACAAAAAGGACTTTGTACAATTCAAGTGAGGGGACGGGAGTAGAATTATCTCTTAAAATTTATTTTGCCCACATACAACCCTTGATATTATATGGTGAGATTAGCCGTATCTGTTTCCAATATTTTACCCCAAATCCACCAAATTATGAGTGTGCCGGTAGCTTGTAAACTTTAGAACTTGGCCTTTGCATCATTTCGAGACCATAGACGAGGTATGTTGAGTTAGCTCGATGTATTTAGACTTTTCAGTTTTAGAAGGAAATATTATAGGATTATCACCCAAATAGCCTACCATTGTGTGTCTATCGATTAATCACCTCGACTTCTCGACCCCCATGTGAAACCCTTTTGTTGCACTCATCTTTAGTGCAAGATACCCCTAGATACACCCATCTGAGTCATTCCTTTTATTTTGTTAACCCAATATATTGTTTCGATACACCTATACACCTTAGCTTACCTTGTAGTCTTTATTTGTGATTGGGAAGTCATCATTTGCCTAAGTTCAAGGTTCAAGTAGAAAGGTTCAGAAATCACACTTTCGTCGATGACATATTCTTGAAGATCATTGAAGACCCCCCGAATTCCCGTTGTTCATCTCAAGTGGGGGGATATTATGTTTAGTTGTTATTGTTATGTTGAAGAAAAAAATTGATTCGAAAAAAAAAATTTGATTCAAAAAAAAAATTGTTATGTTATTTAGTTATTGTAAAAGTGCATTGTTATAAGCACTATGTTATGAGCTTTATAGATTTAGTATCGAGGAGGCCACCTCGGTCACTTTCGAAGATTGGAGTTGGTAATTATGCCAACAGTTGGAGAAAAAGGTAGTGTGCCCATCATGATGTCCTCTAATGACACATCTACCTAGTATTTCATGATCCGGTTTCTGGACTTCAAAGCTTGAACTTTGAGCGGACGGTAAGTGGTGATGACGTGGTTATAGATTTAGACTACCTGTTTGATTTTTATTTTACACCATTTATATATTCAATGTCTTATCCTACCCTTTAGTCATGAAGCGTGTCTAGGTGATGCAGCGAGCAATCTTTGGTGTCTTGGCCATGGATTTGGTCATGTATCATTGATTTTGTCCACTTCACGTGACATGTTAGTAATGACGAGTCACCCTTAACCTTTGTTGTGTCTACCCATATTGCCTTCGAGAATTGTTTAGCCCTTAACTCTAGTGGTGGAGATTTGTGTAACCGCCAAGCTTATGATAGAATATATGCTATGTGTGCGATTGGTGATCACCCGAAATTGACACTTAGAATATTTGAGAGATTTGAGTGTTTCGTTCCCATTTCATGAGGTGTTCGACTTTGTTTTATTCTAGCATAAGGGATTTTAAACTTATATTTTCCGGGTATGGGAGATATCTTTTAGGAATCTTTCTAATAAGGTCTACTTGAGGGCAAGTAGAGTTCAGTGGGGGATATTTGATAACATCAAATAGTCCCGAATATTAGTGTCAATTTCCCGATAATGCTTGTAATTTATATCATTTATATGGATTTACGCTTTTCCATTGTTTTCCACTTTCGTGTAAATTACGAGCATTGGAGCTAAAGAGACGCGAATTGGAGAAATATCAAAGATTTATCTTAGTATGTCGACTTTGAAGAAGTTACGCGTAACTCTCTCTCACATTACGCCCGTAACTAAAGCGTGACTCGAAAGCCAACTCATTAGAAGATTACGGCGAACTCCTCTAAAGACTACGACGTAACTTATTAGGTCAAATGAGGTTCCACGTCGAGAACTACTGCCGTAACTATTTCATCAACTACGGCGTAACCAAGTAATATTGAAGATACGGCATAACCACTTATAAGGTTACGCCGTAACCAGCAGATCTAGTGCAAATTACGAAGGAATTGAAGATTACGGCGTAACTCTTATATTAGTACGCCATAACCCAGATCTCGCCTATAAATACCCCCAATTTCAAAGATTTCAAAGCATCCCATTCCACACACCACAACCAAAGAACGTAGGAAGAAGCCAAAGGCGTGTCTAGAGGAGCATACTGAGTCGTCTCAAGGAGAAATCACTCCCCTAGGATAAGCATTAGCATTTTATCTTTTCTTTACTTTCGATTCATGTATTTCGTAACTTTGAATATTGAATTGATTTGTATGGTTAATATGAGCTGCTATGCACCTCTTGGTGCCGGCCTAGTTATGATTCCTTAATTGTTTTATTTGCATTTACATTACTTCCGTATAATTATTTCTAAGTGTATGCATGGCTTAGGGTCTACAAGGACTTATGAAGGGACACCGACTTTTTGGCATCTTTGTTGATAGGTTCCACTCCCAAATGAGTCTCCAACCCCTCCAAGAGAGTTATCTTCACTAATCAACAAGCTCCTTTGACCTTTGCCGCTTATCCGCTTTTATCCGCTTTAGGAGAAAACCTTTACACCTAGACTCACTTAATCCACACATATTTCCGACACAAAGCTAGATGTCGAGTTCTTTTACAAGGGTACAACCACACACCGACACACACTATGTATTTTGAGGACTAAAATACTAACCACTCACTCGAGAGGTTTAAGATGGTTTAGTACAACAATGATGTATGAACAATACTAAATCACACAACAACAAAACAAACAAGCCTTCCAAGTTCCAACTATTTGTTGAAGCTTGATTATGCATTGATCTTCTTTGCTACAAAAGATGATCACTAGAATGAAATAAAACTGAGTTAGATGTAATAGAATGAGAGAATGTATGTGTTTTATGCTAAGAAATGATGAGAAAACAACTTGGGTTGGCTTGCTATTTATAGGTCAAATGAACAGCAGAGGCCACGGACCACGGAACCATAAAAAGGGTTTTGCCCTTGTTATTTTTTGGTTCTGTTGGTCTGACAGTAAGATTACAAAAAATCTTTCCAAGATCACCCAAATCTAACCAAGATCATGTAAAATATGTAGAGTCCAAATCTAAACAAAATATTCTATGAAATCTTCTAAAGATTTCCAATGTGATGCAAGCCATGATGTAATATGTTGTTTTCTATTTTTAGAATTAATATGTTAAAAGTAAATACAAATGTAATATTGTGTTTAAGAAACTAAAACATACTTGTTCTAAAAATGTTGATGCACATTATGGTTTAGAAAGATATCAATGTTAATTGATACATAACTAAACAAAATGTGATAAGATGTAAATGCTTAAGTGATGAAGACTTTATTTAAGGAAAGCTTATTTTATCTTTTGACTAGTTTATCCAATTATTTAGCTTTTTAATAATTTTGACATAAATTTTATTTTTTTGAAAGTCAAAGCATGATGTTGACTTATTGAAAGTCTATGGTCCAATTAGTTCAATTTTGAATATTCTGAAAGTCAATTTGTCGAAATTCTCCCTTTTTATCAAAAAAAAGAAGAGGCGAGACGGAAAATGCAATGAGCCCGAGCCATTTTCTCCCTCGCCAATGCTCCCCTTAATTGGGTGCCAAGAGAATGATACATGGATTGTGAAAAGCTACAAAAGAAAGGTTATTAAGCATCATCACAATTATACAAATCATTCCAACCAACAAGTAATAACCAACAACCATATAAGAAACATCATTCATTTGTTAAAATTTTTATGACTTAGAAGTCATAAAATGGAACACAATGGATGTGTTGATACATAAAGAAATCCTAAAAATTAGAAAAATAACTTAAAAATTAAAAAAAAAATCCTAGAAAATAAAAAAATAACATAGAAATTAAAAACTCCTAAAGAAATATCTAGAACCACCCTATTGAGGAGGTAGATGAGAAAGAGTGTTGATACGCTCTAGGATGTGATTGAGGATGAACCTCATCTCATTTTGTAACTCGTGGACCATGATCCGGGTCCGCTCGCTAGGATGGGCGGTGCGCTCACAATTTGAGCAACCGTGTCTAGGGGAAAAGTAGGATCATTACTAGGTGGTGGTGGATTGGTGGAAGTGTTGTTGGTGTTTGATGGAGTGATGAGGGAGGAAAGCAAAATATTTTGCATTTGCATAGCCTCATTTAGGTGAGAATCCACCATATTGGAGAAGTTTTGGAAGTTTTCTAGTTAGGCTTGTATCTCCGCTTAGGATTGTGGGTGATCTTCCACATGGATTCATCAATGTCATCGATATGAGGAGACAAGGATGTAGGTGGTAGAGCATGGTCTCCATACAATGGTCCATGAATGTCATTATGGATTTGGTGCAAGAGACGAGGCCTAGGTTCCAAAGGGGTGTTTGGTTCAAATGATGGTCGTGGTGGTTCATGAGAGAATCGCTCAATGGTACCGAATGATGGAAGTGGGGGTGGATTTGCAGGCCTAGGAGGTAGGTTTTATAAGTCTTCTAATAATGGGTTTGGAGATGTTGGTGGAGTTGAGAATAGCTCTAAAGGTAATAGCTTTGGAGATTTTGGTGGTGATGGTGATTTGGATGTTTGGATTGGAGCCGGTGGTGGAGAGGTGATAATTGGTGTTTTAGTAGGTGGTGGAGTGGTGATGATAATGGGTGATTTTTGAGGTAGTGTTGGAGTGCTTAGAGTAATGAAGTTTTCATCTCTTATTGGGGATGAAATGTTTAGAGGTGATGACTCGGAGGAGAGCTAAGGTTTACGAAACAACAAGGTCTAACACTTATCCTTGCGGTTTTCTTACATGCTTTGTTTGATGGGATGATGTGGATGACTTTGTCATTTTTGCTTAAGCTTATTCTAAGAGAAGATGAAAGAAATTGTTAAGGTGTGAGGATGATCATCTTTGAGGTTCTTAATTTATAAGATCATGAGATTATGGAGAATTGTGTTTGATTTGTTGTTAAGCCATACAAGTGAAGTGGTTTCTAATGATTTGGAGGAGTTTTAATGCATGTCAAATCATCTAAGTCAAGCCATACAAGAAGGTTTGAGTAAAAAGACCAAGATATGCAATAAATGGGTCCTAATGATTGCAAAATCTTGAAGTTCGGATCAACCACGGATTTCAAGGAACCAAAATTTTGGTTCCTTCCTTTATGGAAAAGGGTTCCTTGGGTGAATTATGGAATTTTTGAATTTTGGTGGGAAATTGATATCATATATGTCTAAGTGAGTTAAACTAGTTCTAATATGAATAAAAAGAAGTAAAACTATCCTAGAAACAAATTTTGGTAAATTAGAATGCGGAATGAGCGAAATTGAAACTTACCAGGGATCCCACGACACCAAATTTTACAAGACGGATCCCAATTTTGGGTCCGTCTGGTCCGCCGATCGCAAAATGGCGGCACCAAAAATTAAAACGGATTGAACCAAAAATTTGGTTCCGTGAGATCCGTCCAGTATAGAATTTTGGACAGTGGCATTTTTTGACCCCCGGGGACTTTTCCGAATCCTGAAATTTTTCTTAAAACATATGGAGATAATTATTTTTAGTTAGGAGCAATCAATAACGCACATATAAACATAAGGGAGCATGTATTTTCAATAAGGGCTATTGATTTTCACTAAAAAGTGAAAACGGGTAAAATTTGATAACATCCGTATGTTATCCCCCTCCATGAAGGAGTTAATACACATCAATGTTTTAAGTTAGTTTATCATCATAGGAAGCGAAAACACACAAATAATATCATACAACATTGTTTTTGTCTTTGTACCAAACACCCTCATAAAACCTCAACTCACTTATCCAACTTCTTGCAAATCTTGGCCATCATCCTACCAAGGCATTTGAACATCCCCTTGGTTTGCTTGAACTCCTCCGTTGGGTTCTCAATCTATGGAAGTGAGGCGTAGTACTCATGAGGTTGAAGTCTTGAGTTGGGGAGACCGTCTTTGGAGCTATTTGATGAGGATGAAGGAGTTCGAGGTTGTGGCCTTTTTCTCTTTGCCTTAGTCTTGGATACTCTTTCATCACTCAAGGGCACAAATATGTGAGGGATGAGGGGATAGTCTAGTTTCAACCATCTAGGACTTGGCGGAATGGGTGCATAAGCTCTAAAAAGACGGGTAAGGAGCATCTCGTATGGAAGAGAAACGGAACCTTGAGTAGGAATGTCTACCATCCTCCTAGCAATGTAGTATGCCAAGTTGAATGGTTGACGAGTAGACAAGCTATAGAGCATGTAGCATAGGAAAGCATAGATGTGGTCTCGGTTTCCTATGGTGCTAATGACATTGGCTCTAAGGAGTTCCTCCCACTTTTGAAGTGAGGCTTAAGCTCATTGAGTTCCATACCTTATGGATCTCGGTTGACTTCCTTTCCGCTTGAGTGACACGGGTTGGTGCTACCCTATCAAAGAAGAGGTGCTCACGAATGACGTCCTTGTCGACTAAAGGAGTTTGGTAAGGAGGATAGCGGTCATGAATTGCATCAAGGATGGTGAGTGACCACTTATCCGAGTATAGACAAGTACCAACACAAGGAATTCCTAACACTTGAGCAAATTGGTTGAGGGAAATGGTGTAGTCATTTTGGTTGATTTTAAATTTGAGAGCCATGAGACCATCCTCATTTGTTATGGAAACAACACTAGCATAGAATTCTAGGACAAACCTAGGGCAAATTGGCTCGTCGATGTCAAAGAGACAATCGAAGTTGATAGTGGCTAGTTCTTGATGGAGATTTGTTTAAATCGACAAAAGATGGATGAATGGTCCTACCCTCATGAAAATACCTATTCTCTAGACTCTTAAAGATCTCAACTTGGTCTTTGGTAAGGCCCTTAGTTTTGTAGTGTTGAGGATGTATCCAAGGGTATCTTTGTGATCGTAAAATTTTGCGGCTACCATGTTTGTTCCTAGGAGCAAGAAATTACAAGTTTTAGTAAAACGAAAACTAAATTAGCGTTTTGTTCTAGTGTGTGCCTATATGCAAACAATGTGGAGTTGCGGTTATCTCGACTCATTTTATGCATAAAATAGTTTTTATTAGTAGTGTTTGGCAAAATACAAGAGATAACCCAAACGCTCCTAATTCAATGTGGCTTCGTTTGAATATACCCGGGAATGCATATTAGTTATGCATTACCTTTAGTATTCAAGAGACATTATGCAAGTGATGAAAATAACGTTTTTATTTGTATGAACAATGAGAAATTGTTTTCCTACAAGTGAGTAGTTTTTTTTTTTTTTTTTAAATTGACATGGGGTTTTTAGTTTAATTAGGATAATGCCTTATGATATGTAACTTCTAACTAGTGGGAAACATGATTAGTTATGTAATTTGACAATGTAGTTCATAATTTGTGCAATTAGTTATGCAATTTAACAATGTAGTTCATGTTTTGTGCAAGAATAAACATAATCCCCATGTATTGGTTTTGTGCATAAATTAGAAACCTATACTCAGAATTAAGAGAAGTAATGTAGTTAAAATACTTACAATGATGTTTTTGGCTGTGATTAGTTGAGGAAGAAACCTTAATTGTGAGTTAGGTGTGATTGTGGCTCGTTTAGTAAAGTGGGTTGTGAAGAAGAAGGTGTTTTGTATTTAAAAAATTTGCTAATGTTAACTCCACGGACCAGACGGACCCAAAAAATTGGTTCCGTCTTTGTTGTCGATTGGTACATTGGGTACTGCAGCAAATTTTGCTAAATTGTTTTGTTTTTGGTTATTCTAAGGTTTAGGCTATGTTTTAATTATATGTTTGGTTCCATTAATCCTAAACCAAGTCTAAGAAGATTAAATGGTTCTCATTTAAGAGGTTTAGTTAGGATGTCGGCAATGTTATCTTCGGAGGATACTTTCTCGATTGAGATGTTTTCTTTTTGAACATTGTCGCGAAGGAAGTGATGGCGAATTTCAATATGTTTTGTTCAGGCATGTTGGACGGGATTTTTTCTGAGATCAATGGCTCCTTTGTTGTCACAAAGTATAGAGATGTCGTTGAGATGAATTTCGTAATCCACGAGAGCTTGCTTCATCCAAAGAGCTTGTTGACATGCCTTTCGGCTGAGACGTACTCGGCTTCGGTAGTTGAGATAGTGAGAGTCGTTTGTTTCTTTGCGAACCATGAGGTGAGACAATTTCCAACAAAAGTACAAATACTACTTATACTCTTTCGATCGACATAGTCACCGGCCTGGTCTGAGTCGGCATACACTATGGTTTCTACACCCGTTCCTTTGGGATACCATAATCCTAAACATGTAGTGCCTTTAATGTATCTAAATATTCGTTTAGAGGCTTCTAAGTGTGATGCTTTAGGATCTTCTTGAAAGCGAGCACATAGACAAACACTAAACATAATGTCGGGTCTACTAGCCGTGAGATAAAGTAGGCTACCGATCATTCCTCTATATTTATTGTTATCTACGGATTCACCTTCCTCATCCTTGGTGAGTTTTGTTTCTGAGGACATGGGTGTTTTAGTTGGTTTTGAGTCTTCAAGACCAAATTTCTTAAGCATATCCTTTATGTATTTAGATTGGTTAAAGAATATGCCATCTTCTAGTTGTTTAATTTGAAGTCCTAAAAGAAGTTTAACTCACCCATCATACTCATCTCAAACTCGTGGTGCATGATTTTAGAAAAATCATCACATAGCTCTTGACAAGTTGATCCAAATATGATGTCATCAACGTATATTTGAACTATGATAATGTGTGATTCCTTTTCTTGGTAAAAGAGTATTATCTACTAATCCCATGGTGTATTTGTGTTCAACTAAGAAAGTCTTAAGCCGATCGTACCAAGCTTTTGGTGCTTGCTTAAGTCCGTATAATGCCTTTTAAGTTTGAAAACATGATGAGGTTTTTCAAAGTCGGTGAATCCGGGTAGGTTGTGCGACATATACTTCTTCGTTAATGAACCCATTTAGAAATGCACTTTTAACATCCATTTGAAATAATTTAAAGTCATGAGCACATGCATAAGCAAGTAAGATTCTAATAGACTCAAGCCTAGCTACCGGTGCATAAGTTTCATTGTAAACAATTCCTTCTTATTAATTATAGCCTTGTGCTACAAGCCTAACTTTGTTTCTAGACACTACACCATTTTCGTCCATTTTATTTCAAAAAACCCATTTCGTTCCAATTATAGTTTGATTTTTACGTTTTGGACTAATTTTCAAACATCATTTCTAACAAATTGGTTTAGCTCCTCTTGCATAGCAATTACCCAAGATTCGTCTTTTATTGCTTCGTTTATGTTTTTTCGGTTCAATGGACGACACAAAACAAAAGTAGTTACTTTGATTTTGGGCTTGTGATCTTAGTGTTCTTTGGTTTAATTGTCCTATGACCTTTTCTAAGGGATGACTTTTGGATTCTTTGATATTTATAATTTCTTTATTTAATGGTTCATCTTCCTTGTTATTATCATTAATTTCTTGACTTTCAACAAGTTGACAACTAAGTCATCATCTACCAAAGGTGATGTCTTAGAGGAGGTGGAATTTCATCGAATGTTATGTTCAATGATTCCTCGACTCTCATTGTTTCTTTGTTTAAAACTATGTATGCTTTGCTAGTTTGTGAGTAACCAAGAAACACACCTTCATAAGACTTTGGGTCAAATTTGGTGAGATAGTCTTTGGTATTTAGAATGAAACATTTACATCCAAACACTCTAAAATATCCTAAAGTAGGCTTTTTGCCTTTATATATTTCATAAGGTGTTTTGTTCAAGAAAGGACGTATTAAAACTCTATTTAAAATGTATGTGGAAGTGTCAACGGCGTTACACCAAAACTTTTGAGGTATGTTTTGTTCATTAAGCATTGTTCTACTCATTTCTTGAATAGTTCTATTCTTACGTTCTACAACCCCATTAGATTGGGGTGTTCGAGAGCCGGAAGTTATGTGTTATACCATTTGTATCATAAAAGTTTCCAAATTGTGTTTCATTGTCGAACTCGCGACCATGATCCATTCGGATCGACACAATGTTAACACCTAGTTGATTTTGAATTTTCTTACTAAGTATTTCAAATTTATCAAAAGCTTCATTTTTAGTTTTCAAAAACATTGTCCAAGTGAACCTTGAGTAATCATCTACTATGACCAAAGTGTAGAGGTTGCCTCCATAACTTCTTATAGCGGATGGACCAAACAAGTCCATATGCAAAAGCTCTAGACACTTAGATGTGGAAACCATGTTTTTAGCCTTATGGCTACTATGAATTTGTTTACCAATTTTGCAAGCGTCGCAAAAGTGTTGGTCATATTTCAATTTGGGTAGGTTTCTAACTAGCTCTTTTGATGATAGGTTTTGGATGAGTCTCATATTAGCGTGACCTAATCATCTATGCCAAAGAGTAGAGTTGTCATCTAAGGTTGTTAGGCAAAGTTTATCTTTAGATGTTCTATCTATTTTCATGACATATATGTTATTTATCCTAACTCCTTTAGTTATGGTGATACCATCTTTTAGTATTTTACTACAATTTTCTTCAAATAGTACTTTATACTTTTTATCACATTGTTCGCTAATACTAAGTAGATTGAATCCTAATCTATCAACATGAGCAACATTTTCAATAGTTAAGGAGTTATGAGCGATCGTAGTTGCCTTTGAAAATAATTTTGCTTTTGAAATTGCTACCATTTTAAAGCAACATTACCTCCGTCTTATACTCTTGGTATGTTGAGAAGAAGCTTTTGTTACCCGTCATGTGTCTTGAGCATCCACTATCTTTTAGCCATTCATCGACAAGAAATGTTCTAATCATTTAACTTTCAAGCATCACTCATTTGATTCATGTGCCATGAGAGCGATCTCATCTTTACTTGATTCTTCGTCATCATCACTTTCACTCCAAGCACCGCTTATAAAAGCTCGTTGAGTTTTTCTTTTAGGTGGCTTGGGAATCTCCTATTAGATGACTTGTATCACCGCATCTAAAGCGCTTCCTTTCACCTTTTCCTTTTTGTCATCGGTCTTTCCGGAATGACTTCTTTTCATCTCGGGGCTGCCTAACGAACTCTCTCTTCTTATAAATTTTTTTGAAAATCTCTTACGGCCATGGCATAATCCTCGTCTTCACTATTCGAGCAAGATTCTTCATCATCACTAGATTCCGTTCTTGCCTTTAGAGCAACAGATTTGACTTTTCTCTTTTCCTTTGATGATCTCAATTACTTTTACTCTAAAATGATATTAGAAAACTAATTATGAAATAAAACTATTTTTAGGAATTTTCTTGATTTTATTCTAATTAAAAACTAATTATTAACTTTAAAAATAAAACCAATTGTCTAAAAATTATCAAAACAAAGGGGAAAATTATGAAATTACTTTTTAAAAATCTAAAATATCATAAAAGACTTTTAAAAACTATTTTTATATTTTTCTGATTAATTACCTATTTTCTATGAATTTAACTCTATTTAAATCTAATTTAAATTATGAAAAATACCAAATAAAAGAGGAAAAATAGGGAAAAATATTTTTTATGCTTTTTATATTTATCTTAAACTATTAAAATTGAAAAATTATTTTTTTGGAACTTTTTCTTAATTAATTGCAATTAAAGCTAATTAAAAATCATTAAAAACTGTTTTAAATCTAGAAAAATAGTGAACAGTTACTAAAAATTATGAAAAATTCATGAAAAATCTAAAATATTATTCTAACTCTATTAAAAATATAAAAACAAGGGCTTATTTGTGAAATATGAGAGCTGATGTGTAACTGAAATGGGAATAAGCACTTTAAATTAAGCAAAACAGCACTAACATGAACCAACTGAAAATATAAGCTAAAATATACTAAATCTACTCTAAGGCAACTAGTTACATCTACTCCTAACCACTAATGAGCATCTACCAAGTGATTAAGCCAACTGTACCAAAGCAAAAGTTGATTCTGACCCTACTGATAAAGCACTAGCAACTGCTTATTCTAAAAGCTAAAGAGGAAACCTAAAATGTGGATCTCAAGTCTACCAACCATAGATCATATATCCAAAAATTCAGATCATAAAGACAAGTATTGAAGAAACTAGAGAGCACAACAAAAGCTTCTAAATGTAGATCAGCAAACAGTGGCTGAGAAGCTAGTTTGAGCTTATTTATGAGCTTATCAGAAAAGCTAAAGCTAAAACCAGAAATGTGGTCTTAAAGACCACCTAGAATACTGCAAGTAGACAAAAATTCAGACCTTAACTATGTGAAATGAAGAGTGTGCATCAACTGCAAGATCTGCAAAATTCAGGTATTAACATGACTTTTGACTTTCTAAATCAGTTAAAAGGTTGACCAAAATGAAATTTAAGATCAAATGTAAAGTCGATATGGATGAAATAAGATGTGAATGATCTTTAGCAAGCTACTTCTCGATTTAGAACCTACATGTGAAATTTGTTAACCGATTTCAACGTAATATAGATAAAAGCGTTGGTAATGTGATTTTGACTTAGAACTCAAATCACGGATAAACAAAGACAGTATGATCGCAAATCACTATAACAAACTTAATGCAACTGATCTAACTCACCACATAAACCTCTAGCACGATTTATTCACTAATCCAAACACTACTTTATCAATTCATGAAAATGCATTTAACCACCGATCTAGAAGAAAGCTTACCAACAGCAATTCAAAGATGACTATTTAACACATAATTAAACTAGTGAACACATTAGAACCAGAAATCAACCCAGATTAGTTTGACTTTCAAAATTTGACTATTGTTGACTTTAACTCAAAATGAAAATTAAGCTTGAGCTTAAAACAGAGATTAACTCACATAAGCTTGGATGAGCTTATGTGAGATTAAAGTGAGAAAAGTAGAGCTTATTCAACAGTAGAAACCAAGTATTGAAGACAGATTTAGCAATGCATTAAAAGAAAAAAATGAAAATTGCATTAATGAAAAGAGAGTGCTAATTAAGACAGAGATTACAGATTATTAAACTACTGAAAACATAAAGATAAAACAGGAATTAAAATGGCCAAAATCTCTCTAAAACCTAAGAGATTGGACGATTACAAATGTGAGCTTAAGGTTCCTTTTATAGCTGATGAGAGGCCTTGCTTGGAATGCCTTCAGAAGGTCCTAGATCCTTTAATCATGTCCATTCATTCCTCTCTTTGTCATCTCATCAAATCTCAGCCACAGGATCATTCTTGTGAGGTGTTTAGACCAATAAGATTGCTTCATTCGTCCACAGTGTCATTCCCATCACATAGATTGCCAGCTTGGCATCTTAGATGCTTAGTACTATGTTAGGCGTTTGGGATTGGTAATAAAATGGGTAGTGTTTGGTTGAGACAGGGAGGAAGGAGAAAGGTTAAGGGTACTGTTGGGCGGGGGTTTGTTTGGGATTGTTTAATATCATTGTTTGACTTGGTTTAATGGGTTGTTGACTGGGTAAAATACCGGGTAAAAGGTTTATTCGGGTTGGGGGGTTACTAGCGTGGCCGGGTTGTGTGTTATCTGGATTGGATAGTGGGTTTTGATTGGGCCGTATATGGATATTGGATTTGTTGGATTTATTAACTTGGACTTGGTACTATTAGTGTGATAAGTGGTAACCATAGGGACCAATCATGTAAATCCGGATTTTTGAGGGACCAAAGGTGTATTTGTAAAAAGGTAAAGTGAAAGGTGGTAAAATATGTAAGTGAAATTAATGAGGGGTGAAAAGGTAAATTATGGAAAGTTGAGGGATTAAAGGTGACAATTTGGGAAAGTTAAGGGGTAAAATGGTAAATTTGTGAAAGTGAAGGTGTAATGTGAAAAACTCCCAATTTATGTCCCGAGCTTCGTATCTTGATCTTTTAAGCACCAAAATCTCTGAAATAGCATCCCCGGCATCGGCTTTTGCACTCTTCTCTCTCTCGTGCTCGGTTTTCTTCGGTTTTGGCTTCTTTGTGTGTGTTTTTAAATATCCGTACCTGCACAAGCACAAACTCAATAAAACCACAAATATTTGCAATAAACGGCTTTTCCTTGGTTGTTTTGGGTCAGTTTTGATAATGAAAAGATATGTGAATAAGCACATATCAATCTCCGAATCTTTCTCCATCACCATTTCGTGTACTTTGAGATTTCCAATTAGCTCGTCAAGTGACATTATTGAGAGATCTTTTGATTCCTCAATAGCCGTCACTTTTGCTCTCCACTTCGGATGGAGTGCTCTAAGAAATTTCCTGACAAAGTTCTTACTACGAAAAGATTCATCAAGTGCTTTAAGAGAAGTAACAATAATATTAAAGCGGGCAAATCCACAATCAGTGGTTTCATCTTCAGGGATAACAAATTGTTCATATTGTTGAACAAGAAGATCAATTTTGTTATCCTTGACTTGTGAATTCCCATGGTGTGTAATAATTAAAGATTCCCAAATATCTTTGGCGGTTTCACACATAAAAATTCTTTCATATTCTTTTCTAGGTAAAGCATTATAAAGCATCATTTTAGCTTCATTATTTTAGCTATTAATTTCTTTTGTTCATCACTTGAAATATCTTTTGTTGTAGGATTAAAATCACCTTTAATAATAACAAACCAAATATCTATATCTTTTGATTTTACATATGTTTCAAAACGGTTTTTCCAATAGATAAATCCATTGGTTTCAAAGAGTGGTGGTCTTTGCATAGATTGCCCTTCTTTAAAGTTTTCGGAATCCATGGATCGTTTCAAATTTATAAAATAAAGTATATTTTAGAAATTCTTGAGCAACGAGGCTTTGGTACCAATTGTGGAAAACTAAAAGGGGGGTTGAATAGTTTTACCGTTTAAAATCTTCATTTGAAACTTAATTGTAAGATCAATTGATATTGATCAAAGATATGTTAGTGAAGAATAATATGCAAGCAATATATGATAAGTAAGTAAGGAAAGAAACAATCAAACCACGACAAGTTGTTTATAGTGGTTCGGTCTACAAGGACTCTTTTCCTTGCCTACTCCACCCCCGAGTCTCCAACTCGAGAGTTATCTTCACTAATCAACAAGCTCCTTTAACCGCGGAGAAAACCTTTACACGTCGCTACACAATATTTCCGACACAAAGCTAGGTGTCGAGTTCTTTTACAAGGGTACAACCACTCCCACACACTTGTATTTTGAGGACTAAAATACTAACCACTCACACTCAGAGGTTTAAGATGGTTTGGTACAACAATGATGTATGAACAATACTAGATCACACAACAACAAAACAAACAAGCCTTCCAACTATTTGTTGAAGCTTGATTATGCCTTGATCTTCTTTGCTACAAAAGATGATAACTAGAATGAAATGAAACTCGGTTAGATGTAATAGAATGAGAGAATGTATGTGTTTTATACTAAGAAGGGATGAGAAAACAACTTGGGTTGGCTTGCTATTTATAGGCCAAATGAACAGTGAGAGTTGACGGACGAGACGGAACCAAAAAAGGTTTCGCCTTGTAATTTTTTGGTTCCGTTGGTCTGACAGTAAAGATCACAAAAATCTTTCAAAGATCACCCAAATCTAAACAATATCATGTAAGATATGTAGAGTCCAAATCTAAACAAAATATTCTATGAACTCTTTTAAAGATTTTCAATGTGATGCAAGCCATGATGTAATATGTTGTTTTCTATTTTTAGAATTAATATGTTAAAAGTAAATACATATGTAATGTTATGTTTAAGAAACTAAACATACTTGTTCTACAAATGTTGATGCACATTGTGGTTTAGAAAGATATCAATGTTAATTAATACATAACTAATCAAAATGTGATAAGATGTAAATGCTTAAGTGATGAAGACTTTATTTAAAGAAAGTTTGTTTTAATATCCATTAATCTTGACAAGCTATATACTTTACAAAAATGAAATTTGCTTTTATTGTTAACAAAACTAGGTAAAGATCATAAAATATAAATAACGTTTAATGACGATATTTGTATTAACAATGCGGATGGTGGACCTGGGGCTGAAGAGATTGAGTATGTCAATTCACTTTGGACGATTCTCAATTACCTTTACGCATTCAACGTGACCAATTACTTTCCATGGTTGAGATGGATAACTGATTTTGATGGTCAAGAAAAGATCATGAGGAACACTATTCGTACTGCAAGCATGTATCAAGATCGGTTGGTTGATGAAAGAACTCAATAATGGAAAGGTAAAGTTAGAATGATAGAAGATGAGTCGATTGATTTTTTTATCAACCTTAAAAACCCTCGACTAACTGCTGATCAAATAAAAGCTCATATCCTTTTAAGATTCAAATTATTTTTGTTTTACTTG
The DNA here is from genome assembly GCA_022545495.1 of Chrysanthemum lavandulifolium. Taxonomy (NCBI): domain Eukaryota; kingdom Viridiplantae; phylum Streptophyta; class Magnoliopsida; order Asterales; family Asteraceae; genus Chrysanthemum; species Chrysanthemum lavandulifolium. Next base: position 85,560,326 of record CM040242.1, read on the forward strand.
TGAGATAATTTGGAGACTTATTTTCCTAATGTAAAATGCATACTAATTTTATTAATGGCTCGTATATATATGAACAGAGTCGTAACATGAGTTTTTTAGGCCTAATATAAAGTGAGGCATTTTCTACAAATTTATTTTGTTTTTAATTTAAATAATTAAAGGACTTACTAATAATTAGTTATATCACAAATTTGGATATCCGAAATTTGCGATTACGATTTTATATTAGACTCATTATTTAGCTAAGTTCTTTTAGTTCGGATATCCGAAATTCGGATAACAGTTTTATATATCCGAATATCTAAATATCTATATTTTTAGAAAAACTTTGTATGATTTCGAAAACTGACAGTTCATAAATCCCAACATTTTAATAGATTTCGATCAAATTTTTGGATTTTTGAATACAGATATTTTTCGAACACCCAGAATCTGCACAAAAAATCCTTAGAAATCGGAGTTTCTATTTAATAGGAGACATAAAACTCGATATAACATGATGAAGCATAGAAATTGGAGGCATTAAAAATATGAGGCCTAAAGTAGTAGCTTTAGCATCTTTACCCTTGAGACACCCCTGTATAGGAACTTGTATTAACATTTAGCAACAACTAATAATCCATCAAATGGCATTGAAGGGGCAATGACAATAATGATAAACCAGCCAAGGATTTTCGAGAAAGCAATCCAAGAGCTTGATTATGTGGTGGGACAAGATAGATTGGTGCAAGAATACGATATACCTAAACTTAACTATATCAAACCCTGTGTTAGGAAGCTTTCAGGATGCACCATGTTGCACCTTTTAACATTCCTCACGTCTCATATATTGACACCATTGTCATTGTATATTTTATACCAAAGGGTAGCCATGTGCTACTGAGCCACCCTGGGCTAGGTCGGAACCCTGAGATATGGGATGACCAACTGACTTATAATCCGGACCATTATATGAAAAGTGATAATGAAGTGGTTCTAACAGACCATAGCCTTGACATGTTGTCATTCAACATTTGTCGACGTGGTTGTGCAGAAGTATTATTGTGCTCGACCAGGACCATAATGCTGCTAGCTAGGCTCCTACAAGGGTTCACATGGGAGTTGCCATCAAACGAAATGCATGTTGATCTTAAGGAGAACTTGAAAGATTTGTCAAAGGCTATGTAACACCCGCAAATTTTATAGATTAGTAAGAAATATATTTTATTGCTATAAGAATATTAGAAAAGTCTTTCTGTTAGTTTTGATTAGAAATAAGGACCCTTAGTGCAAATAGTTAACGAAAAAAGGAGTAATGGTGCAAAATATTTAACGGCAAGAACTAACGGTGCAAGGTTAACTTTAAGAACAAAAATTACATATATGCCCTTGGGTCTTATTAACTTAAAAATTCTAGAAATCCCAATATGATCACACGTGTATGTAGGTGTTTACTAGAACTTATGGAGAGAAAACTTCATAATGAAGAAATCATCCCCAATGATGATTTAGGATGATTTTGATGATGATCATGATTGTTACAAGATGTTTTGGGCTTCCTTAAATGTTCCCAATCAAGCTAAGTACTGAATTCAAGTTTATGATTTTATGATTATAGTAAGAAATGAGGCTTTTAGTTAATAAGTATGTTAAGAATGAAATTTAACCATGTTTATGAAGTTAGACACATATTGGTGATCATAGACCATGTTAGCATAATTTGTAGTTTATGAATGATTATGTTTCAGAAATTATAAATTACATGTTTATAGAAAAAGGAGCTAGTTCATGATTATGGCGATAATGATGCTTAAATAGAACATTAAATGGGTGTTTGGATCAATGCTATTAATGCTTGAATCATGTTAGAAATGATTATATACATGTTTAGTAAGCTGATATTTTATTGTGCAAGTGATTAGAGTTTGTTTATGTTGAGTTTTGGTCATTTTGGTGAAATTAGAAAACATGATAGCAAGGTTTGCAGAAAATTGTATAGAATCAACCGTACACCGGATTAAGATGAGGTTTAAACCAAACTTGTATTATCTGAGTATACTTTCCAATAAAATTGGTCTTGAGTCTTAATTCAAATTTTAAGTAAGTCAAAATAGCAAAGTTCAGCAGACTATCCAGAAAACAAAATGTTATGCAAAACTTTGTGTCAACTTTGAATAATCGTAGAGAATTAACCGTTCGTCAGATTAAGTTGTAGTCAAAACCAAAATTGCAGTCCCCTGAGTCTACTTTTTGATGTAATTGGGTTCAAATCCTAACTCCAAGTTTAAGTGGGTCAAATCTGCAATTTACGGTAGACTGTCGAAAAATCAGCAAACAACCCTTTTGCAAAAAAGTTAGCGATATTGATATAGGTTATGTGTAAGGATGTTATAGCTAGTTTTAATGACTATATAATGATATATTTATGTGTTTAGGTGATCTCGGAAGTCCATGAATGTCTGAAGAGTGCTTAAGCCAACCGAGGTGAGTAACAGAAACTAGCTTTATGTTTACTAGAATTGACATGATTTTAGAATGTATGAATTAGGGGTGATCAATGGTCCAAAACCGGACCGGCTCAGATCGAGACCAAACTAGCCCAAAACCTTATACTGAGGACCGGACCAAATATGTTCGGTCCCCAGGTTGGTCCGGTCCAAGAAGGCATAGTAGTCGTGTTTTATGTAAGACCGGTCCGGATCGGACCTGACCGAGACCGAAATAAGGAAAAACATACGGACCGAGATCGGACCGCTTGGTCCTTCGGTTCAGTTGTTTTTCGGTCGGTCCTCTCGATCTCGGTCGGTTTCGGGTCTGCGATGCTCAGCCCTAGTATGAATAGGTTCAGATATAGCCAAAGGTTGACATGCTCATAGACTCGTAAATAGCCGAGTATTACTTATTATGTCATGATTCAGATATAGCCGAATACAAACCATGTTAAGGGTTCTCACAAGAAGTGTCATTAGCCATGTCATGGGTGCCTAAGAAATGCACCAATAGTCATGTAGCGTGCGTAAGAAGTGCACAATGTAGAGTTCCCACAGAAGCATCCTATGTGGATGACACGTACTTAACATATTATTCACATCCATTGCGGATAACTCATGCTTAGTCTTACACCCGAAACCCGTTTTTAAACGGGTATGACTCTAGATGAAATTGACTAAGAATTTTATGAATCGGGAGACTCAATATGATTGATTAGTCAACGGATGTTAAGTTGAAGGTGTTATGTGATTGGCTAGTCAAACCCGATAGTCAATCTAATAGTCAAAGTAAGTGTATATGATTATAGAAAGATTGATGTGTCCGAAATATAAGAGAAACATACTTGAGGGACTAAGGTTTTCAAGTGGTAAATATGTAATAAAGTTTAATGTGGCCAATGTAGAAGGAAAGGGGCTTGAGGGGGTTAAAGTGTCAAGTTGAGAAATAACTTTGTTATGAAGAAAGGGTTGACTAGAAATCTCCAGGTTTTACACATTTCATTATTATCATAAAAGTGTGTGTGTGTATGTATGTCGTACATGGAGAGAAAGAAAAGGAGGGAAGATAACTTTGATGATCTTTGATGAATATTATGATTTCAACTAAAGGGTTAATCCTAGTAATGATCCTATACAAGTAAGTAACCTCTATCTTGTGGTTAATTAATTAAATAAGAAATTAGGGTTTATATTATGAACCCTAATTTGTCGGGTAAAGGGTGGTTTTAAGCTATTTGAAGAAGTTATAATGACTATGAAATAAGCTTTATTGATTTGAGTTAATAATTTTATGGGATTAATTATCATATGATCAATATATGATTATATGGTTATTAGAGGTGTTAAGGAAGTGAGTTAATGGTTGTATAAATCATTGTTATAGTTAATTGTCCATGTTGTAGGTGATTATGGTTATGATGATTAACCTAGGATGTGAAGAAGTGGTTAATAATGGTGATTGATGATGACGATTGTGATTGGTATTACTTAGCTTGGATTGCTAAGGTGAGTAATTATGATAACTATGTGCTTATTATGGATATTCTCATGTTATGTGCTTATGAATATGTGTTATAGGAGTTATGTAATTGGATTGATAAGTTGGTTAATTAGAAAGCTTGGTTAGTGAAAATGGTACAAGTGATAGTTCATGATCATGGAAGGATTAAGGTATGTTTTGTGATTGATATGTGTTATAGTTATGGTTCGCTATGGTAAATGGATATGAGATTAATGGCTCATTGAGTTATGTGATTCAAGTGTTATGATGTATCTTATGTGAATTGAAATATTAACCATGTATTAATTTAGTTGCTTACTAAGCATTTCGCTTACGTTATAGATGTTTACCCTTTTTTTAGGTTCATGAGAAGAAGGATGAAGCATATGGTAAGGATATTAAGATAATGGAAATAAGGATTAGAAGCATTGGGTTTGTGTGCTAGAGCTTAGTTTAGATACCGAGCTCATGACAAGGTTGTCCCCCGAGAGTCATAAAATGTTTAATGTTTATAGTGTCAAGTCTTTGTAATGGTAAAAGTCAATTTACAAGTTTTAATGTATGTAAAAGGTTATGTTAAAGTTACATTGAAAATGGGTCAAAACGAGTGTTTTGACAAAGACACCCGTATACTTGTAAAGTACATTTTCGTGGATCATTGAGACCACGAGTGTTATGAAAATGGAGTTTTACGTTCTGTAAATGATTTCTGAAACTTTTCATGTGGTGTTGTGTTCGGGAAGTTAGTTTTCGGAAAATGTGCAAAAGTTCTTCCTTGGGCATAGATCTTAAGATCTATGCTCAACCCGAAAATTGAGTTTAAAAGGTTCTTCCCTGAGCATAGACCTTAAGATCTATGCTCAGACCATATAGTTGATTTCAAATAGTTTCTTTCCTGAGCATAGATATGCTCTGACCATAATTTTGACATTTGGCATATTTTTGTCGTTTTGTTTATTTTGTACAAAATAAACCGTAAGTCGTTAGAGGTCGTGTCACCCATCGTTTTAAAGGCCGTGAGTCTAGTTTCATCTAAAAATAGTTTCAATGGATGGTTTGTTATAGATTTTTATCAATTGGTTAAAGAGTCACAGAAGGTCCGTTATAGTCTTGTCATTTCCGCAAAAAGGTTTTTAATTCTTGGTCAAATCGGGCACGAGGCGTAACATTTAGAAAGAATAGCATTTACATATTTAAGCGTCCGTTTGGATGACCCATGTTTAGAAAAACACGCTGACAGGTTAGAGCCCCAAGAAGAGCACTATTCGGTTAGGGAAGTTCTCACTTATAACAGGACGATTAAGCATCGTCTAGTTAGAAGCACGTGCTCAAAAATTATGCCATGGATATGAATTCAGAACCAAAATCATGTACAAGTAGCAAGACGACTAAAATTGTACCATTTATAGTATATTAGATTAATATGCTTATATTTAGAATTGCAAGTGTCATTTTAGATGTAGCCTTAGATCTAGAATTGTGCTTATGCACCCATGCAGAAACTAAGATATACTATAGCCTCGTTTCATATTTAGACTTAGGCTCATTTACTCACTAAGTCATCATGACTTACCATGCTTAGTTTCCACGTTTTGCAAGTTAGGTCATAAGGATTTTGGAGCTTGTAGATTAAGAAGATGACTTAAGGGATCGGTAATGCTCAGTACATAGGTGACGAGCATCTCAACCATTATTTGTTATTCAGCTTGTTAACGCCTCAAAACTTTATGATTTAAGTGTCAGATTTGTATCAGTCAAGTTTTGACATCAATGTGTATATTTAGAACAAATATTTTTAAAATAGGTCAAAATGGGGGAGTTTGGGTTAACCCCTGCACTCATTATGCTTCCGTATACCAAACTTATGTACAACGTTTATGTATTATGTTAATGAAATATGTGTTTAGACTTTATATGTTTTTAGACATGTGTTTAGTTCAGATTTTAGTTTTTGCAGTTTTGTGTTAGTGCAGGTCAATACGTCAAGAGATTCCACTACATTATCACACCCCGGGAAAAGAAGAGTATCAAGATCAATACCATGTTTATCGAGCTCTACATGCATAGGAAGTCTCCCGTTTAAAGCACGCCACACGAACACGTTGACTTTTCTAGGCACAAGATTGTTCGCATCGTCTTGTTTACATCCTCCACGCCCATCATCATCGGCATATTGTAAATGAGAAACCATGACACCATCTACTCCCACCTGAATACCATTGAAAATATTGCTATCCACCGCCTCCTTCATTAAAGCATTAAGACCTTATGTCGCTAAAATGAAAAGAAAAGGTGAAAATGGAGCACCTTGTCTCACCCCTCGCTCCATAACAAATTCCTTAGTAGGCAAGCCATTGACAAGAATCGAAATGTACGAGGAGCTTAGACAAGCGGTTACCCACTTGTACCACCTAGCATCGAACCCCATAGTCCCATACGCTTCATTATTTCCACTAAAAAACCCCATTCGATGCTATCATATGCTTTCTCGAAATCGACCTTAAAAATTAAGCCTTTCCTCTTTGACTTCTTCAAGAACTCCATGATTTCATTCGCAATGAGAACACCATCAAGAATGAAACGCCCCTCAATAAAAGCATTTTGTACCTCTCCAATAACCTTTGCAACAACTTTCTTCACTCTCTGTGCTAATACCTTTGCAATAATCTTATAAAACTTGTGATAAGACTAATAGGCCGATAATCCGAAGGCCCAAGTGGATCCCCCACCTTGGAATAAGGGTCACAAAAGATGCATTACAGCCCTTAGAAAACTCACCTGTCTCCCAAAACCATCCAACTGCCTTGAGAACATCCACTTTTATAACATCCCAAAACCACTTAATGTATCTAAAATTGAACTCATCCGGACCCGGCGCCTTATCACTCCCACAGCCACAAACCGCGCCCCACACTTATTTTTCCAAAAATGGTGCTTCTAAACAGGCCGCATCATCCTCTGGAATTTTTGTAACCTGCTCATTAATGAATCTCGGCCTCCTACAACTTCTAGATGAGAATATGCCTTTATAGTAGCGCCTGATTTTTAACTTTTAAAGACCCTATATTAATTATAATACAACGGACTAAATATACAGACTTTGCATGTTTCGCTATGAAAGGATTACGGATACGATGTACGAGTTAGATTGTAGTTGTTTCACGCATTTATAACTATCCTTTTTATTCATTAAAAGATATACAAATCACATCTTACTGAAAAAATGTTTTTTCTAAAATGCCCCGTGTTTAAACACATGCCTAGACCTGGTATTCGTTATATATAATCTCAATAGTATTATGTTTATCTAAAAAATTATTTAATAATAATTCATTATATTGCATAATTAGGCTTAAGTTGTTTAATAACACATAAGCCCATAAGCTGCGTTAAATAAGCCACCCTAAACACTCACTAATTTTGGATCGGGATTTATCACGTTTATGTTTCGGTTGCTAGATTCCAGCGTAATTACAAAAGTGCTTCGAGTTTTCAGAATATTAATGTTTCAAAGAAATCACAAATGCAACGGTTCACTACTGTTCGACCTAACTTAAACTCCAACAATAATACTGCGTTCCACAAAAATAAATCATACGCCTTAGTAGCCCAAGGTGACATAAGCACAAGTGAGGTCCACAAAAATGACGTGATAAATGTTAAGAGTGTCCAATTAGGTGAATGTGATCTTATCAAAGTCAAAGATACTTCTACAGTGGCTTTGGTTAAAGTGAAGAAGATAAATGCGATGAGTAAAATGTACCATTTATGTCGTAATGAAGGTTTTGCTGATGTTAAGATTCATTATATAGGCGGTTTATGGGTGTGGCTCCAATTCACCTCTGTGAAGTCTTGTTCTTTGTTCAAATCCAATGATTCCTTGAATAAGCTATGGACATGCATTAAAGACGTCTCACCTTCCTTTATAGTTGATGAAAGAATGATTTGGATTGAGATTAGTGGCCTACCTTTATGTGCTTGGGGATCTAGCGCTTTCCAAAAAGTGGCAAACCTTTTTGGTAAATTCAAATTTTTTGATGTGGAAGCTGAAGATAGCATGAGTACGGGGTAGGGTTTGTATTGCCACAACAATACAATCCTTCATATCTGAAAAGTTAGATGTCACTATCCATGGCAAGACGTTTCAAGTTCAGGTTAAAGAAATTGGAACATGGAGTATTCACATCCCAAACGATATAGAATCAACCGATTCGATGATGATGTATCGCCTAATGGGATTGAGGTTCCGAATGAGGCCTTTGACGAGTTTATACAACAAGTAGTAGAGGAGAAAGAAGTCGCAAAAACAAGCACACAGGAACCCAAATCAGAAGATAATAAGCCTATCAACATTGAAGATACTACATCACAAACAGGAAAGGAGCACGTTGCATTTTCCATAGATCATGCAGAGGATGAACAAAGATGTACCCATGAAGATAAGTCATCAAATGAGGTTACCTCTGATATCTCAAAACCGCCTGGTTTTGAAAACTTCGTCAAGGAAAACAAAGATTGCTACCACTCATCCAATACCTCACGAGCAGGTAAGTGTTCCACTTCTTTTGCCAAGTATAACAGAAAAGAATTGAAAGGATTTTCGTTTATTGACGAAATGAATCGGATGATTGAAGTGGGTGGGGCTCTTGGCTATAATGTTAAAGGGTGTAAAAAATATCTTAGGCGTTTGATAAATGGTATAGGTGTGTCGATTGTTGATCAATGAATATTCTGTCTATTAATATTTGTGGCTCTAAGAAGCATAGGAAGCGTGTTTGGATCAAAGATTTATGTTTTAAACATAATGTTCATATCCTGGGAGTTCAAGAAACAAAGATGTCTAAATTGGAGCTTTTTCAACTTCGATCCATGTGGGGTAATTTTAAGTTCGATTATGCTTGTAGTATGGCTAGAGGGAGGTCTGGTGGCCTGGTTACTAAGTGGGATCCCAATGTTTTTATCAAAAAGAGATTATGGTGTGGCGATAATTATGTCATTGTGGAAGGAAAATGGAATAGTTCGTTAGAAGACTTCTATTTCATCAATGTTTACGGCCCACAACATCAACCGGATAAATCAAACCTTTGGTTCTTTCTTCGTACTTTCATTCAAGATCACGTTGGCAGAGTTATTTTATTTGGTGATTTAAATGAAGTTAGAAGTGAATCGGAGAGGTTGGGATCTATTTTTTCTTATGGGGATGCATCTATATTTAACTCTTTTATCCATTCCACCGGCTTGATAGACCTTCCTTTGGCTGGTCGAAATTTTACTTGGGTGAATAAGTTCGGTTCTAAGATGAGTAAGTTAGACCGTTTTCTTATTTCGGATGACGTCCTACATATGAATCCGGATTTGAAGGTTGTCGCTCTTGACAGATTATGGTCGGATCATAGCCCCATCCTCCTCCATTGAAAAAATAATGATTTTGGTCCGATCCCTTTTAAAATATTTAATTCCTGGTTTGATCGCATAGATTTTGAAGATTTTGTTAAAGAAAAGTGGGCTGCTTTGAATTGTATTGATTCAGATTCGTTCAAACCTCTTCGTGCCAAACTTAAAGAGTTAAAAACGCATCTCAAATTGTGGTATACTCACACTAAAGAGGTTGAACTTAGCAGAAAAAATAATGTTATGGAAACGTTAAAGGTGTTAGACAAGAAAATAGATGACGGTCACTCTTCTGATATGGATAGGGCCAATCGCATTAACAAGATGCAAGAGCTTGAAAATCTTGAGAAACTGGAATCGATGGACCTGGTGCAAAAATCGAGAATTAAATGGGAGGTGGAGGGAGATGAAAATTCAAAATTCTTTCATGGCCTCATTAACTCTAGGAGAAAATCTCAAACGGTTCAAGGAATCATGCTAGAGGGTGTTTGGACTTCTGATCCGAAAGAAATTAAATCGGTTTTCCTTGAGTTCTACAAGGACAAATTTAGTTGTCAAGACTCCCCGGTTTCCTTTCCTCCTATGGTTCCTGCACGTCGGCTCAGTTCTCATGATCGGGATTCTCTTGAAACAATGGTTTCTATGAATGAAATCAAAGCAGCAGTTTGGGATTGCGGTAGTCAAAAAGCTCCGGGCCCGGATGGTTACTCTTTCATGTTTATTAATAAGTTTTGGGAGATGTTGAAGCATGATATACACACGTTTGTGGTTAATTTTTTCTCTACTTGTACGCTCCCTCAAGGTTCTAACTCTGCTTTCATTACGCTTATTCCAAAGGTGTCTAATCCTTTATTTATCAAAGATCTTAGACCTATTTCTCTTATTGGTCTTCATTACAAGATCGTGGCAAAAATTCTTGCAAATAGGCTTGCTAAGGTCATCGATTCTATTATTAGTCCCGAGCAAACTGCCTTTATTTCAGGCTGGCAAATCCTTGATGGTCCTCTTATTCTTAGCAAGATTATTGATTGGTACAAGAAACGTAAAAAGAAGATGTTGCTTTTCAAAGTTGATTTTGAAAAGGCCTTTGATTCCGTGAGCTGGAGGTACCTTGACTACGTTCTTGATAAATTGGGTTTTGGATCTAAATGGCGTAACTGGATTAAAGTTGGTCTTGTGTCGGCTAGGACTTCTATCCTGGTGAATGGGAGTCCTACTTCGGAATTTTCTTTAAAGCGAGGCTTGAGGCAAGGAGATCCACTTTCGCCTTTCTTATTTGTTATTGTTATGGAAGGTCTTCATATGGCTCTAAATGATGGTTTAGATGCTAATTTGTTTCATGGCATCAAGGCTGGTTCCCCAGGTATTCATCTTTCTCTTTCTCATATGTTTTATGCAGACGATGTTATCATCCTTTCTGAATGGAATCAAATCGATATGGAAAATATTTCCCGAATTCTCAACATATTTTACATAGCTTCTGGACTTAAGATTCATCTCCATAAGTCGAATGTCTATGGAGTTCGGGGTTTCGTCAAATGAGATCGAGATTATGGCCTCTTACGTGGGATGTGAAGTTGGTTCTCTCCCTTTCACTTATCTAGGTTTTCCCATTGGTTCGAATATGAATCGTCTTGCAAATTGGCAGGTTCTCATTGATCGTTTCAAGGCTAGATTGTCGGGTTGGAAGGCCAACCTCCTCTCCATTGGCGGTCGCCGTACTCTTATCAAATATGTGCTTGGTAGCCTGGGTATTTATTATTTGTCTATCTTCAAAGTTCCTGAAACGGTCGTTAAATCTCTTGAAAGTCTTCGTGCTTCTTTCTTTTGGGGTAGTACTGATGATTCTAAGAAACTTGCTTGGGTTAAGTGGTCGAACATCCTTTCTTCCATGGATAAAGGCGGGTTGGGCGTTGGTAGTCTTAAAGCTTTTAATATGTCTCTTTTATTGAAATGGAGATGGCGTCTTTTCCAAAACCCGAATGCTTTATGGGTTCACGTGGTTAAGGCTATTCATGGTGACGAAGCAGGTATTGATCTTAACGGTTGCAATAATAATGGGGTTTGGGCGAGCATTGTTGGTTCGATAAATCACTTACACTCGAGTGGTATTGTTCCTCTAAACTCCATTAGATTCAAGGTTGGTGATGGCTCCTCCATTCGTTTTTGGAAAGACACCTGGTTAGGCGACGCGCCCCTCTACATTAGATATAACAGATTGTATCATCTGGATAATAACAAAGATTGCTTGATTCAACATCGCATTGCTAATAGCTCTTGGGCTTGGGATTGGAGTAGGCCGGTTAACGCGGGTAGGACCAAAGATGAGTTTGATGCTCTTATTTTTTATATTGCTACTATAGAGCCTGATGATCTTGGTGTTCATGATTCTTGCATTTGGAGTCTTTCCCATGAAGATTCTTTTTCGGTGAATGCGGTTAGGAAGCACATAGACGAGCTCACTCTTCCTACCTTATCCCCTAGCACTCGGTGGTGTAAGGCTATTCCTAGAAAGGTGAACATCTTTATGTGGCGGTTGTTTTTAAATAGGCTTCCAATTCGGTTAAACTTATCTTCCAGAGGTTTAGAAGTTGACTCAATTACTTGCCCGGTATGCAACATTTATGTGGAATCAGATGTTCATTCATTTTTCACTTGTGACACTCCTTCTGCTGTTTGGCGCCTTGTGCGTACCTGGACTGGCTCTACTTTCCCATCCTTTTCCTCTTGTGGTGAGTGGGATTCTTGGTTTCAGTCATGGCACACATCTAAGGAAAAGAAGGATCGTGCTTACGCCATTTTTGCAGCTTCTTGTTGGACCATTTGGCGTTATAGAAATAGTATCACATTCAACTCTCATTCTATGAGGAAATGTGATATTTTCGATTATATATGTCTTTTTTCCTTTTCTTGGATTAAGTTTAGAGGTAATTTTTCTATTACTTGGAACGATTGGTTGCAATCGCCTTTGTAATTTTCTAGCTCTTTGCTAGTTCTTTTTTATTATATATCGCCGTTCAAAAAAAAAGAATAAGCCCATAATCTGTCTTGAATAAGCCAATCCAAACACCCATTAATACAGTTAAATGTAACCACAAAAGTACAGGTTACATGAGATGTATGCAACATAAATGCAGATAAACTAACCGCATTTGAGATTTACTAACCACAAACTAACCTCATTACACATTTAAGAAAAGGCTAGATGCAAGCTGAAAGATAACCAAGTAAAAAACTAAAAACAGATAAGAAAGCAATTGAAACAGCCCATAACATACCAAAACTTGCATATTCTCAAGAAATATACCCTAAAATGTTAATATGCTGGATAATTACTAATATCTTGAAAATATGCTGCATTTACATCTAAATGCACCTAAACATCCACTTTGTAAGTTGTAACAAGTTCTTTCGGGCAACAGCCAACAGAAGATGGTAAACAAAATTAAGTATACTCATTATAAGATTGATGTAGAAAAGCCGAGACAGCATGAAGAGCACTTCCAATCATTATCTGGACTTCCTGTAAGCAGAAGAAAGTTAATAGTTTCGTAAGTTGTAAGTCTGCAAGTTCTTGCAACTTTTGCCGGGAAAAAAAGAAGACAGAAATATAGAAATTTGATGGTTTGTGCAATTTTAGTAGTAATCAAGATTTATGTTGGATTTTGAAAGCAATCAAAAGGGTAACATTGAGTACTCTTCTTGGATATGATGTTACATATATATTTTTGCTAACCTTGCAATACAAAAAATCGATCTTTTATGCAGGTTAGCAAGTCTTTAAGATTTCTGGTATGGGATTTTAAGCAAGCAAAAGGGTAACATCTAGCTATTTTATTGGATGTTCTCACTGGTAAAATCACGAAAAAGTCAGTACCTTGAATTAGTAACAAGTTCATCAACCAATGTCTTTTCTTGATCACTGTAAGCGAACCATTTATCACAGGTTACTGTGTCTCCATAACAAGAATCTGCAAATAGAATTGCATAGAGGTAAGTACGTATTATGTGATTTCAGTTATAGCTTGGAACTGATGATACACATGGAAGCCAACACGAACCTTGAAGCAAAATGCCAATATTATCAATTTGGCTTTTCAATTTCCAAAGTTTGCAGCCATTTTTATCCATAAGTACTGGCTCTGATCTAAGTACATGTGATTCGTGCGGTACATCTATAAAAGCAAAACAGATCAATTAGCCAAAGATACAAATTTAAAGCACAGAAAGAGACATGTAATATCTATGGATTATGGGTGCTATTACTATGTATGGACAAACTCGAAAACACAATATCCTACAAACCTCTCATTTCCAAAGATTTTGCAACAGTTATAGCAGTTTCAGCCCTAATCTTTGTAACAAGATCTATTCTTTCAGTAACGGAAAGCGGAACGCCGTCACGTGAAAGGATAGCTTTTGCCACCTCATCTTGTATCTTTTTCTTTATGTTCTTCTCCTACATTACATTTACAAAACACAGCCATCACAAAAAATAAATAAAAGGAAAAACATGAATTCCAGTACCTTTTAAGCAATAATACTTTTAGTACCTTCTCTCTATTAGCATTCACCTTCTCTTTCATTTTCTTCTTTTCTTCCACATTACGCTCTTCAAGCCACGACCTCAACTTTCTATAACCAATAAAATCATAAACCAGTTAGATTATACCTACAAAATCAAACATTAGGCACAAAAAAAATTGAGAAACAGTTAAAAAATAAATAATATGAAAATAACTAACACAGTGTCAAGAGCTTCATCACATAAAAAGTTCAAAAGCCTGAGCCTTTTCGTAAAGTTTAACTCGTCATATCCATGAGGTTGCAACTTGAATAGCTCCAACAGACTCTCTTTAGATGGACAGTCAGATTCAGCAATACAGTCTTTGAACCCTTCCAGCCATAACTCTCCAGGATATCTGCATATAATATGATCCTGGTTAAAATATACATCACATATATGCCACTAAGTAATTGTAAACTAAACTTATTAAACATTAGATATCAAAATAAAGACGTACTTTTCCCCCATATCGTCGTCTATTATAGAGAGCAATTTAATATGGAACTGAATCAAGGGTTCATTTTGTGCATTCGCACGTGTCAATTCCCGAAGTAAAATCTCAGGTTGCCCGTTTTGTAACTCCAGAACCTAAAATGCAGCAAAAAGATTCAATGTATATCAGGAATATAGATGGCAATTTAAGATAACTGCATTAGACAAATGATCATGCTGACGTTATACATTAACTCGAAAATTTCCATAACTTAAACCAATTGTTAATTGAGTCTAGATTTATTAGTATCAATTTACCACCTTCATGATTTTCATGTTCTATCAAACTTACCTCTCCAAATGTTTCACAGAATTCTAACAACTGCAAAGCATTTCCAATATCTCCCGAAGGAATGTCGATGCCTGCTAGATTGGTTAACTCGGTACCCTGTGGTAGTTGAATCGCCACATCGTCTTCCTCGGTTATGTTTTTCTCTTCCTGGGAAAACATACAATCAATTTGACTAAGTTATTATGTGAGGTCTTTGAAGGTTATATATATATCTTATAAATCATATCATGCTATGCTAGAAGCAGTCGGCGATTCTAAAACACTTGCATAAAGATGCGTCTTGAAAGTGATTATGTGATATTGATTGATTAGAATCACATAATCAGCGCCAATAGATCGGGTTGTACAAAATTGGGTTTAGACGTGATTGGACTTGAAGTTCTGATATTATGTGACAGTATATTTATTCAAACATCCAAAAGCGGATATTTGTGACGTCAAAATGCAATAATTAGTTTTTAAACGCAAATCCAAACACCCCCATTTTAAGTCCTTTTCATCTACTAATGACACAATATGACGGTCGAGCTTCTGGCTTACCTCACTTTCGCCATCAACTTCTTTTGTTGCGTCGCTTTCGCCATTAGCCTCTTCTTTAATCCGGTTTAGTGTCGGTTCATCTTCTGGTTCCTACAAATTTCATTTTCAGATAAACCAGTGAGGCTTTCAAATTATTCTTAAATTCCTGTTGCGTGGGAATCAATGTAAGATCCATACATTTTCGGAAGCACGTCGCTTTTTCAGAGTGCCACCATTAGAAACCGAAGCCAACCCCTCTGCCTTAACATTACGAACAAGAACCCCAGTTGGAATGAGTCCTCTCTTCTTCCTACACATTCATCAATCGGAGAATCACAAAACATTTTTTTCACAAATTGTTGAAATATGTAACGTTAACCCTAAATAGCAAAATCTTTCATAAACCTCAAAACAATGAACCCTACCCACCCAAAAAGTACGTCTTGAATACAAAACTCGTATGAATTTTTTTGAAAATTAATATACCAACATGCTGCAACTTACATTTATAGTACCAAGTACCGACAACATAAATTCACATTGTTGGAAAAAGTCTTTAAATTTCAATTTGTTGAATCATTTTACTGCTTAAATAACATACCCTAATTGGCAATGTCAAATTTAAAGCATCATTTTTGGGGATTAAATTTTAGTTTTAACAAAATTTAGAACATGTAATATAACTCTTACATGCAAAAGCTGCAATTGCAAATTCCTCTACAGCGGGGGCATATCCAATCACCCGATTCCAAAGCTTTTTCCGCAATCTCTGTATACCTAAAGCCACACAAAAAATAAAAAATAAAAAAAATATATCAGCAATTTTCAGACCCTAAGGGATGTTTGGCTATGCTCCCTAAACCTTCTTATCATCTGCTTATTACAGTTTGAAGGGTGTTGAAAAACTACATATCTGATTATTTGCGATAAAAAAATGGATAAATAAGTTTTAATTTTTTAACAATATTTCAAATAACCATTTCTGGAAAAACTTTATTTCACTCGCAAATAATCAGATTAATCTGATTATTTGCGAGTAAAAAAAAGTTTATTTTATTTTTTTCAAAATTTTCTTAATTAAACCGATTCTCAACAATAAATAAATTAGTTCACTCGCAAATATCAGATATAACCAAACACCCCTTAAACACCATTAAAGTTTCAGATCCAAACACAAAGACAATCAATCAACAAATAACAAAACATGAATCTTAAAAAATCACATCACCTGTTAAACAAACAAGCTTTGCATACATGAAGTGTACATTTCCTCTTATTCGCCAACACATTAGTACACCCCACACACAAATCCAATGTCTTCTGCCTACACTATAATACAAAAAAACACAAACCTTACTAAAACCATCAAATTTTCATTAAAACACAAACCTTAAAAAACATCAAAATTGTCATAAAAAAAAAAAAAAACAAAAAAAAACAAAAAACTTAAAAAACATCAAGATTTTCATTAAAAACAATACAATCCTTAAAAATATATCAAGATTGTCAATGAAAAACATAAAACATAAAAAAAAAAAAAAAAAAAAAAAACATCAAAAATATTAGAAAAAACACAAACCTTAAAAGACATCAAAATTGTCATCAATAAAAAAACACAAACCTTAAAAACATTAGATTTTCATTAAAAATAATACAATCTTTAAAATATACCAAGATTTTCACTAAAAAAACATAAACATTAAAAAAAACATCTAGATTTTCAATAAAAAAGCACACATTGCATGAAATTATATATAAAAAAAATAATACCTGATGACATGTCTTGCCATTTTCAGAATCGTAGATTCTGCCTCCAATGCAACGAACCCCGGGTGATTTATTTCTTTTCAGTGTTTTTTGCTGAGTTGACTCGCATTGACTTTTCTTTGTTTCTGACTTTTGGTTTGACTTTGAGGGTGAAGTGTTGTCGTTGGCCATAGTGGTTGGTCGGAATTTTGATGTCCGGTGAGTGTGTCAGAAAGTGAATGAGTTTGTTTGAGTTTGTCTCACTCAACGGCAATGCACTTTATAGGTGACCCCACTTAGAGTGATATGTTCATTTTTTAATGAATTCAAGGAATTATTAATACTAGTAGAATATTAATGTTATCATTTGAGAAATATGTTATAGTATTAGTTTCGGTGATAAATATTACTCCTTCCGTCCCAAATTTTATATTCATTTTGACTTTTTCAATCTAATTTTGACTTAAAATATTTTTTTTTGTTATATAATACTTGATGTGAAATATATAAATGAAATTGGGTTTTAGATGTATTTTCATTGATATAACTTTCATCAAGCATTATATAATACAAATATATATATTTAAGGTCAAAGTTTGATTGAAAAAGTCAAAATAGACATAAAATTTGTGACGGAAGTAGTAGTTGTCAATATAGAAGCTGACGTGGCATTGAAATGTCATTAATAATATTGGTCTTTGGTGATGTTTTATTAACACTAGCGTAATCTTTTTTTTTTTCCATAGCCTTTTGAAGCGGCTAGTTTGCATTGCATTTGTTTGTCAAAACTAGCGATAATTGTAACTTGTTAATTGTTGCGGCTACAAGTTATTAGTTTTTAAATGTATTTGGTTTTATAGTAGTGTATTGTAATAATCATTGGTTATGATGGTAAAACGTGAAATTAGCATATAATCCTAAACGATAAAAGCTTCTTTTATTAGTCTTTCATAACGTGTTAAAAGTATTATTTAAAAGCTAATTTTTGTTTCCAAACAAGCATACAATCCTAAAACTAAATATAATAAACGACAACTATCAAACACTGCAAACACATAACATGTAGCGCAGCTTTTTATAACGTTAGGTTTTAACTATGTACATCACATTTATGAAGTCATTGTAGATAAAGTTATGATTGATAAGTTTTCTGGGCTATATAGAAGTGGCATAATTGCGTAGTTCATGCGATGTCTGACGCAAAGCAAAGGGCAAATAACGAAGATACTTTCCCTCAAATTTAGATGATATCGTTTCTTTGGGTCTCAAATAGGTGTAAAATGATTGGTTTTTATTGGAGTTGTTGGGTCTCCAACTACGTAAGTCGTTCAAGGCATTAGCTTACTCTGTTTTGCATATTACTCTTACTAGGGGCTGCTTATTTTTATTAATGGTTGTTGATTGTTTATTGTCTTTAGGTCTACATCTAGGTGTTCCCGTATTGTAATCGTTTATTTGTATCTATCAAGGAAAACTTCCCGTGCATTGCGGCAGGATCGTAAGTAACAGTTAGCGAAGAAAATGTTTTCTTTAGTGAGATTAGAACATGAGTTGTTTAAGACATATCACCATCTATTAAAGTTCAAGATTTCTGTAATATATAAAAGCATTAAAACAAAAAAAAGAGTAGGTGAAGTGAAAATGTGGGAATGTCTTAGGGCAAGAATTAAACTTCGGTGGATAGCCATTTTAGCAATTTAGCACCTAATTGCACCATCAAAGACCACACAAACATAGAGTTAGGATCAAATAAGAAGAAAAATTAAAATAAGAATGATAAGAAGAAACTACAACCATTTCATTTCGGATCGTCTACAAAATGGATCGATCTCCTCTTAAGTCTCCTCCCTATTGAAATGTGTGTAAATCCTTCTTATTCTTCCTCATTTTAGTTTTTTCTTCTTACTGGATCCCTTCCCCACAAACATATGCAAAATGTCTCTTTTCAAGTTATTTCTCTAAAACATTTTAAATAAGATAAAAATGTAATTGAATAGTTACATTTCTCAAGTATGTTTAGATTTAAAATGTTACTATGTGTCTTAAAATAATTGACTTGTTTTAATTTTTTAAGTTTTTTTTCTTTTCTTTTTTTTTTTAATTTTGATATTAAATAATTTTGTTTGTGTTATATAATACTTGATGCTAGTTATACCAATAAAAATACATTTAAAATACAATTCATTCATATATTTTGCATCAAAAATTATATAACATAAAAGAAAATAGTTAAGGTCAAAGTCGAAAAAAAAGACTTCAAATGTCAAAATGGGACAATTATTTTTAGGATGAAGGGAGTATTTTTTTTATTTATTTTTCGGTTCCTGTGCGAGTTATGGTATATAGAGGTGTTCACAAATCGGGTAATAACCCACAAGAACCGAAAACCGAAACCGAGCAGCTGAAAAAATCTAATCGAATTTGTAAGTGAACCGAATTGATCAAAATCGAACCAAACCGAATTAAATATTATTTTTTCGGTTTTTGGATATAATTTTGGTAAAATGTAAATCAATCTGAACCGAAAACCGAATTCATATAACTATGTACATTTATATATATATTTATATATATATATATATATATATATATATATATATATATATATATATATATATATATATATATTTATATACATAAAAAGACAATTAAAACTTTTTCCTGCTATAAATTAAAACATTTTCTAAGCTTGAAATATTTTTCTTTGCTAAAAATTTTATATAATTAAAATTTAAAAAATATAAATTATGTAATTCGGGTTATTTAGGTCAACCAGAAAATCGAACCGAATTGAAAGTCGGTTATCAGGTTTGTTGAATTCAATTTGAATTCGGTTCGATTCAATTTTTAATTTTACCCAAAAAATATTTTCACCGAACTACTTGTACTAATTAAATCGAACAAGCCGATAATCATAACGGTTAGCACCCCTAATATTTTATATATAAAAGGAATTACATCATTTCGGAGTGATTTTGTCGATTCATTCTTATTGAAAAAACAATTTGTGATAGGAGGCTCGATTTACCACATAAGCAAAATCGTGAATGTGATTGGTTAATAAAAGTCAAAATTAAATTGATTTTAATAAACTTTAATAAATTTGGTGTAGAAATTTGGTTGATAAAAACACATAAAAATATAGAGTCAAATTTGTGAAAACAAAAACTTAAAAAGATGAGGTAATTAATAAAACTTTAGTGGTTGAATTTTTAAAATTATATAGAGTTAAGTAATATTATAAACCTTAATGTTTTTTAATAACTTTTGATTATAAACAAATAACCCCTTATACTTTATACCATTTATACTATATATATTAAAAAAATATAATGTATATGTTGTTTTAAAATAGCAACATATAAATTTGCATAAAATTATAAGTATCAATTTTTTTACTATATACGTTCAATAAGGACTCATTTATTTTATTTTTAAAAGTTGAACCTATATGGACACGAGTTTACATTTTAAATCTGACTAAATTCATCGAAAACGATATTATAATTATCAAATTGTAAGACGGGTTACTTTAATATAAAAATAAATATCTCGCGATTGTCTTTATATGACGACCATATAATTTTATTTATTTATATAAGGAGATCTAGAAAATAATTTTAAATTTTTTAAGGAGTATCTTTAACTTTATCAACGCCATTATGTGTTATTAAACTTGCATCATGTGTACAATATAATATCGATAGTAAAATTTAAATAACAATGTCAACATCTTTGTCAATTAAATTGATATAGATAAGGATCCAAACGTAATAAAGAAATCGTGTACTTACCAACTTGTTTCTATACTTTTGCATTTAACCATCATTTATTGAAAAATTTAATTACGAGTTATTTTGGAAATATGACTTGAGTTGTATTAGGTCAGATTTTACTTTCTAACAATATATAATAAATTACAATGTCTTTTCACAATTGAATTTTGTCCATAAAGAGCTTTTATAATCATAGTAACATTTCATTTTTAATTTCATAGGAATATTAGATTCTTTTAGTATATTAATAGTTTAATACACAAAATTTTATATATAGAATAATCAAACCAGATCATTTACTCCGTCCTCCATCATTCTTTAATTTCCTACTATTTATATGATTTTAAGTAACCTTTATGAAACTTATAAGGTAATACAAAATAAGAAAAGAAAAGAAAAGAAAATGATATATAACATTGACAACCAAGTTTGCCATTATTTTCTAAATTAATTTCGAGTCAAACACATTTAAGATACGGTCTTGCAATATCATGTTATTTTTCATAACAAAAAGCAAGCAAGGAGCACATTTTATGATGCATGTATGCATCATTATTATTATTTTGTTTGGTAATCCACTTTTATTTGTTCAACAAAAACTAATTGCTATAAAAATGGGTCCTAGTCAAATGTGCAATATGTCACGCATTCACCAAACACTTTTGCCCCAATTTGGGTATGATTTATAATGGAGTCTTTTATACTACATGTCCAGCTACCAAAGTTTCTAAGGACCTGTGATTTGATTACCACTTGCTTTAATCCTCAAATGATTATATCTAGCGTTATTAAGGTTCATCCGTTCAAAGAAACATGATATCAACAAATTCTGTGTTCACCTTATTTTTATCTTTTTAGAGAAAGGCAAATAATAATCAACTTTAATTCCATTTAAAGGATATCATGTGAAATATTGAATATACGTCATCCTCCATGTGAAAGTAGAGTTACTAAAATTGGTATAATTATGACACGAATCACATGATCCACAAAGAAAGAAAAACTTTACCATCAAATGAATTGACAAGTTAGAAACTATGCTGTTGGTTACGTAAATCACACTAATATCTGGTTATAAAATTTAAGCAAATAAATTATATCGTTATTTCTCATTTACAAATAATAGACAATGCATGATTGTTTACATGACATTATATCATGTCATGTCAATTTCATGTTAACATTTAAAAGTTTAAGCCATCTCCAACTCATGAATAATAAAGCCAAATATACATGCTTAATTACACGTCACCAATTTTAACAATTTTGACCCATGTTGTTTTCACCATCCGTGTATTGAACGTCATTTTTGTCCTTTGGATTAGTCTCTTACTCATTTTAATTTGATGACCGCCTAAAATAGCTCACATAGTTATTTAAGTATTTTTAACATGCAAAATTATATCGTTATGTTAGTGTTGTCACAACAAATCGTTTTGTTCGTGTTGTCACAACAATTAATATGAATATGAATTCACAATGTTTTGAATATGAATTCACGACGTTTTGAACGTTTAAATTTTTATTTAAGGAAAAAAAATTAGGATTGTATCATTTTGAAAAAAAAAAAAAAAAAAAAAAAAACTTGATATATTTTTTACTATTTACTTAATATTAATGTTCATAATTTGTCAAAAAAGTTGGCAAGTTTTTAGATATTCAACATTTGATATGTAGTCTAGCCAATATTTTAGGGACTCAATTTGAAATTTTAGTTAAATAGTTTTTCAAGAATTTTTGTTAATATCTGTTAATTACGATATCAAATCAAAATTTAAAATACTTTGAATACATTATTTATTAAAATAATACTAATATATAAAGCATTTAATTTATGAGTTTCACTAAAAATTTAGATAAAGAGCTTCACTTATGGAAGTGACATGTGTCATTTATCAACTAAAAAATCACTTTTATTTTAAAATTAAAATATATTTTTATCTATTTACTTTTTTATGATCTATTTCACCATATTTTATGAAAATTGTTCTCTTTATTCAACATTTATTTTGATAGATTTTTATGAGTTTTTAGTTTTTATATCTTTAGTGGGTTTATTTTATTTTGATTCAAAATTTTATAACTTTAACATTTATTTCAATAAGTACAAACTTGATTCGTCAAACTCCTATACTTTTGGAGAGAATGCTTGATGGGTAAAAGATTGCGATGCTTTTTCTATATGTGTAGGAATATGATGGCACGGGAAAACTACGGGAAACCCAAACAAACACATACAACTAACACATATACATTCAAAGTTTTGTGAAACGAATTCACTAAGCGGGTAGGAAATTTCGGGGAGAGTTTGATTAGCAATTAATTTACTATATTTATAATATAACTATACTTATCGTCGTCGCTGTGTGCAAATATCCAACTAATTAAAATAAATAGACCTAATTAGCAAAACCATTTTTTCATCGGTAAGTCATAATTTGAAATATTTTTATTGTGTTTTATTTTAATGTTACATATTTCAAATGTAAATATGAGCATTTGATTTTCCATAATTTTACACGTGATATTTGCATAGGTTTCTTTGACCTTTATTTAAGAAAATGAATATTTTTAGTTTCAATTATAACAGTGGGTTTTTTTCGAACTTGTGTCATGGTAGTTTAAAGCATTAGATCAACATATCTAATATTTAAAAAAACTTTATGTTTATATAAAACAATGATAAATTTGATAATTTTAAAAAATTATTAATATCAAGTAACATGTAAACATGATAATTTTATTTTGTTTAATGACTTTAAGCATGTGCCGTCATGACACAAATTAAAAAATACCTGAAATATTATCGGTATATTGGTTTCATTTGATTGACCTTCCACTCTTTTTATTTTTCTCAAGTACATTGTGTTGAAGTGAATAATTAGCTTGTCATTCAATAATCATAATTACAATATACAACCTCATGAGGGTTATTCTATAAACGAGTAATAATATGGGCTAAACTCATTAAGGCCCATAGGCTACAAATATATGTCTAACAACCTTTTGCATTTGGAGCGGGAGTAAAACTGATAACGTGAAAGCAGATGAAGAACCCGAACCTGGCCAGTAGCAACCAAATCATGAACAAAGTGAATATCAATCTCAGTATGCTTCATACGTTGATCTTGAACATGGTTGGAGGACATGTAAATCGCACTAACATTATCAGACTAATGTAGCCGAGAACAAAGGTGTATGATGTTCCCGTAACAAATTTTGTGACAACTCGCAATTTCAAGTCATTTCTCAAGTTTCACTATTTCAACATTTATCGTAAACTAGGTTTACGTGTTCCAAATTCGCGTAACCTTTATGGTTTAGCGGCGAATTCATGATCATATCATCACGAACATTTCATATGGACTAAGTTTAGTCTACATTTCATTAACATCATTTGCATCATGTTAGTTCATTCATGACTTTGCATTTCACATAAAACGCGTGAATTTTATATTAAATAAACGTTATCGCGTGAGTTATTATTTTGAACATTTAATCCGTTACTTTCAAAAATGATCCCGATATATTTTTATACTTACATTTAGTTTATAAAAACTATATTTTGAGTTTACTTAGTGTTTTAAATTTATTTTGTATATAAATCGTTAAATTTATATTATTACGACGTTTTTCTTAAAACTACTCGAAAATTTTTATAGCACTCAAATTTTGCAAGGAATGTATTTTTACAATTTTTATGATATCATTATACTCTACTTTGATCTATTAAAAATTACTTTCACCAAAAATTACCTTAAATACACAAATATATATTAAATCTTACAAGTAATGTTACATGTACATTTCACTTACACATTTTCTAACAATTATACATTATATAAAAAAAAAAAAAAAATAGTTTGCAAATTCTTCCCCTTGGCGACCCGGGGTAGATTTATGGGTTTGGTAAAATTGTCTTGTGATAGTATATATCCATACTCCTTGTAAGATTTTTCAACTCATTCACATATTTCATCAAATAATTCAAGCCAAGAAAACTTTTCTTTCTCTTTGCTCTTCCTCTAAAACCGCCACTTCAAGGGTGTAGCAAGAAATCACCAAAAATTTCTCAAGCTCAAGATAACAATCTAGAATTACACTCTTATTAAGGTTTGAAATAAAAACCTAGGGTGTTTAGGTTAAACCTTTGTTCTTTGCACCTCATCATAGTAGCTTGTAAGCATATTACTATCATTTTATATCTTTCATCTTCATTTCATATTTATTTCTTCATATTTTGTGCAAACATGCAAGACTTGTGTTGTTTATACCATTTATTCATTGATTTTTAGAGTTTTATACATATAAAGTCATCCTATAATTATTCCCTTGGTATATGATGGTCTTGATGATGTTTAGGAACCCATGACACCCTAAGAAGGTGTATGGTAGGATTAGATTAGTTTTGGAGTTGATTTGAAGGATTGGAATAGGTTTAGTACGAGAAAACTATTTTCGACAAGTATTAAAAGTGGTCTGTTCTTATTTTGTTTTTCCGGGAAATCCGACGGTGAGCACGAATTTTTGGCCTTGATATTTAGAAAATATACTTTAAAACGAATCTGTGGCGCTTGAAGCGGATTAAACGGAGTTATAACGAAGAAGTTATGAATTTTCAAGTTTTGACGAAATATATATTTTCTGAAATTTCAGACACTATTTTCGTGTTGTACGAATCAAAAACGAGTCCCGAGCTTTACAAATTATTTCGACTTATCAAAAATATAGTAGTACACTTTGATACGGCTAAGGACGATAATACGAGAAAACGGATTTGAAACGACTAAGATATACGTTTTCATAAAATTGCCGTAACTATATTTTTTAGAGAAACTATATTATTTTACTGAGACAAGTGTTACGGTAACTAAAACGACCATGTTGAAGGTTGTTTTTAACAATGATGTGGAACTTTTGTAACGAGATGTCTTTTAATAAAATCGAGATCACCAAGCATATTTTCCAAAACGACCATCCGTTTGTATAGCTGAGTTGTAATAATTTATTTACGGATGCTTAAACTTTGCGAAACTCACTTTTACACAACATTTTGGACAAAATCACCATCTTTAACCTCTATTATCTTTATGTTCGAGACCTCTATGACGAAAACTCATGAACTAAAACTTCTAGATTTTGATACAAACTTTCCAAAACCGTCGAGTTCGTTTCCTAACGTTCGACGTACACCATTTTACGACTAGCCTTTCGAAGCCATTTTTGTCATTTTCATGAAATTTCCGACGACATTATTTTCTACTAAAAGTTAAAATTTCACAATAAATCATTACGAAACTATTATAGGATGACATTTTGACGTAAATACTTGTAAAGTAATTTAAGAATGGTCAAGACGTCCAAAGAGTATTTTTCGACGATAAGTATTATTTTCAAAACTCACAAATGGTATAAATAACATACGAAATGCATGCATAACGTTACATCATAACTCATTATGTATCATATCATTCATAATAGGTCATTTTCGAGATTCACGCTACATTTCAGTGTATCCACTTTTGCCATCGCATTATTGTCCAAGTGAGTTTCATAGCCCCTACCTTTATATCTTTTGAATTACTTTTGGGGGAGATACATGCTCAATTATTTTCATTTACTTTCACAAGTACTCTACACTTTTAAGGACTACTGTGAGTCATAGCCCCTACTCTTTTAATTGTTTTGAATTACTTTTGGGGGGAGATACATGCTCAACTATTTCTATGAAAATCATGATTATTTGAAAACTACATGTTTATCTGAACTGAATGTTTAGTCATACGAAGTAACAGTTTTACCATGCTTAGAATTGTCTTGCTATATTCATTGAGCTAATGGTCTTGGTATAATCGATGAACTAATGGTCTTGGTAGAATCGGTGAACTAATGGTCTTGGTAGAACCGGTGAACTAATGGTCTTGGTAGAATCATTGAACTAATGGTCTTGGTACAATCCTCGAACTAATGGTCATGGAACAATTTGAAACCGTATTTAATTAGGTGTTATATTAAGTAACTGTGGATACATTAAGTTATGCACTATTTTGTGAATTCATTTGACATCATGCGCTGAGCATAAACTATATCACATTTTGGCAATAGGTTGTGAATACACAGTTGCAAGTTTTGTATGGGCGGAACTTGGGCCGAGTGGATTTACAATGCCTTTGCTGCATAAACGATTTTTGAAAGGCTTTACATTTCAACACAAACCCTATGAACTCACTCAACCTTTGTGTTGACACTTTTTAGCATGTTTTATCTCGGTATCTAAGGCATATACTTCATGGCATGCATGTGGACACAACTTAGAGTCGCGGTGACGACGCGTCTCACTGGTTTTACTCACTTTAAACATCGTTTGAATTGTAACAAACTTATTTCCGCACAAGTTGATTTTCATTTGGGACTGAACTTTGTAAACTCGATTGTTTTATTAAATCAAGCGATGTGTTTTCCAAACGAAACTTTAGGTCATTCAATATATCAGAATCGTGATGCTATGATGATCAATCCCGTGAATTCCATTCCACGCAAAACAGTAATTTGGGGTGTGACAAATTTCAGTAACCAAGAAGTCTCAACAACATCATTAGCAACACCCTTATACTTAGCCTCGACACTAGATTGGGAGAGAGTAACCTGCCGCTTGGAAGACAACGAAAGTAAATTGTTGCCAAGAAACACACAATATCCCGAAGTCGAACGACGAGTCGTAGGGCAATCCGCCCAGTCTGCATCCAAATAAGCAACCAAATAGGTAGTAGAGGAAGACTATAACTACAACCCATAGTCTAACGTACCACGAACATATCGCAAAATCCGCTTAAGAGCCGAAAAATGAGGATCCCATGGATCATGCATGTATAAACAGACATGTTGAACCGCATAAGAAATATCTGGGCGTGTAAAAGTAAGATATTGGAGGGCACCCACAAGACTACGATATAATGTCAGATCAGACACATGATCACCATCAACCCTTAACTTGGATTCAATATCAACAGGTGTCTGACATGGATTGCTCTGATACCATGTTGGAGTGAATAATTGGCTTGTCATTCAATAATCATAATTACAATATATAACCCCATGAGAATTATTCTAGACCAAGTGATAATATGGGATAAACCCATTAACTAAGTAGAAGGCCCATAGGCTACAAATTTACGTATAACACATTGAATATTTTGTACAATTGTTTTTTAGTTTTTTATTTACGTATATGTCGTGCAACTATAATGCTAATGCCTGCTTTTGTTAGACTAGAAAAGGAACCAAAATAAGTAAAGTAGTGATGATAGAGATAATGATGATTACAAAGCATGTCGGATTTTGTTAAGATTGGTTGAATTGTATTAATTTTTTAACATAGTCATTCAGTTATCTTTTTTTTTTCAAATTTGGTAAAGGTCTCCTTGTTTATTTTTGTTTTCAAATTATGTAAAGGTTTCCTTTTTCGTTATTAAGCTACCAACATAATTAAAAGAACTTGATGATGGAGATGTTGATGAAGTGATGGTGAAACAACTTGTCTTGGGATGATTTTTGCTTAAGAGTGGATACAACAACAACAAATCCAATCTCGTTGGAGCAGAGTAAGGCTTTCGGTTGGATGAAATTATTAAACAATTATTTTTGTTGCTAATCATGTGTTCTGTTAAATTTCTTTCATACCAACACTAGTTGTCAATCTATGTATGTTTTGAAATTTTTAAAAATTAATGTTTTCTGGTTTTGAACAGTTTCAATTATTTATGTTCTCTTTTTGAACTATAAAAAGATATAATGTGACATAAATCGGTTAGCATGTTTCTGTCTATCGTCTAAAATGATTTATGTAGTTGTAGTTATCATATTTAGGATGGGTTTTCATCTTATGTATGTTTGTTTAGCTCCATCCCCTATTTTGCTCATTTGTTTGTTTCTCATGGATGGATTTATGGCTTTTATGTAGGTTTTTATTTTTATTTTTTTATTTTATTTTTTCTATTGTATGCTATTGCGTTTTTAATGCTTATATTTGTTTGTTTTGTGTGTTTTGTTTTATCTTCTTATATGTTTTCTCTGTGATTTATGATCTTATGTGCCCCTGGTGCTTTTTCTCCTTATTTTGGCTTGCTTGCTCCCTTGTTTCTTTGTCTGTATGTGTTTATGTCTTTGCTCGCTTATTTGTTTTTGCTTTATATACTTCCGTTTTTGTCTTTTTGTCTCTTTCCTCACACATACCTTTCATTTTGTATGTTTGCTTGCACTCACACACTTGCCGGAGGTCTTTCTTGAAGCAGTCCATTTACCTTTGGGTAGAGGTGTGACTGTCTGCATCTCACCTTCCCCATACCTCACTCTGGAGGGATTAGATATTGTTGTTGTTTTTGTTGCAGTTACCATATTTGGGTGTTATCCCTTGTTTTATAGAAACACCTACTTATTGTTATTGAACCCGTCCAAACAACTTGCTTGGATACACAATCTAATTAACACTCTTTACATAGAAGTTTTCTAAACTTAAGTGTGAAAGGTGTGGGATCCAAGTAAAGATGTCCATTCGTTTGTTACAATTCTTGGACTCATATATTTTTTTTTGTAAGGCTAATTCCAATAAGCATTTTTCTATTTTTTAGGCGGTGTGTAAATTTTCATTAACTAATTATACCGGTTTTTGACAAAAAAATATTATTATTTTGATTTTCTGACAAGTGTTGATATCCAAGGTCATGATATGCGTGAAACAATTGATATGTGAACACATGCAATTTATACTTGAGATCTACACATTTATGCAACTGCTGATCTTTGGCAAATTATTTATAGACGAGTTGTACTTCAATGTAATGTGTAAGGTTAATACTTTTTCTACTTTGAAATATTCTTTTCTCATAGAACAAAACACACAAATTCATTTTTTCCTTTTTTTACTATTGTAACATAAAGACAACAAATTGTCCTATAAGAGAAAGCAAATTGTAGTTATTTTACGCAAATATCAACACTTTGAGCATTTCTTTTTCGATTTATTTCACGTTCCTTTACCTGATCTATTTTAATAAATAAGATCATAGAGCTAGCCCGTCCATCCAAACAAGCCATGAAGCTATAATGTTATTTACACAGTTTTTGTGTTGAAGTTGGTCAATGAGTGGGTCTTATACAACACAAGACCTATTAGTATATATTTCACCACAAACACTCCACATGTTACCCATGTTTCATTCCTTTTTATTTCACAAGTGCTTACATTCTCTTTATTCTTAACAAATAATTCCATGAAGCTAGCCCGTTCATGTAAGCAGGCCATGAAACTAGTATAAAATAGAATTTTGCTACATCCACATAAACAACCCACAAAAAACTCCCACTCGCTGACGTGTCAGCGGGTGATTGGTTTTTCGTGGGATCCACATCCCACAAAAAACCATTCACCCTCTGACACGTCACCGAGTGGGAGTTTTTTGTAGGTTGTTTATGTGGATGTAGCACCCCTCTATAAAATATATGATCTTATACGAAAATATTGGTCAAAGACCCTGAATTATGTTGCTATTGTTTTGATATTACTTTTGTTCAAGCTCAATCACTGCATATCTTAAAGTGTACTTAACAAACATAGATTGATAATATTATCTCTAATGTATTTAAAGAACATTAATTAAACATATTAACTACTATAATTATATGTATTTCTCTGTTGAGTTAAAACTTTCCATTGTTAATACATAATTGGTGCTCAACAAACAACATGTTTGCAAAAAAAAAGTTAACAATATTAGGCTATGCACAATGGGAGGGGTTGGGGTCGGTTGCAAGAGTCGGTCGAGCAAGGTTGTCCCCCTGTGGAGTCGTCGGTTGGGGAGAGAAGGAAGCCCAACTCGGTTGAGCATACAACCGAGTGTTAAGCTCATACTTTACCACTTTATTTTCCATACTTTACCTCTTTTCTTTTCTTAATTCGTTTAAAAAAAATAAAAAAAAAAAAAAAAAAAGAAAGAAGAAGTTTGTTTGTGAGAAGCATATGACATAGCGGAGAAGAAGACTTTGTCTCTTTTTTTAATTCGTTTTTATTTTATTTTATAAATAATGAATTTCTACCTAAACCCTTGAAGTTTGATCTTATTATCATTTTATCTTATACTTTTAATTTTCTTACATTTTGACATAAAGAATGTATAAAATTAGTAATTTATATGTAACGTCTACGCTTTATTAGTTTAAGTTTTAATTATTGTTGTAATGTTAAGTATTTTATTAATGAAGTTTAATTTTGTTTTAAAAATATTTGAATTAAAAAAAAAAAAAAAAAAAATCTCACGTCACCATTGCTGGAATCTGGAGTCGTCGTCGGTCGTCGGAGAGAGAAAGGCGATGTGGACCGATTAACCAGGTCGACATTGTGCATAGCCTTATAGTCACCCAACAAATAGATAATTAGATGTTTGTGCGTCTGTTTTCACTGTTTTCACTTTTCACGCCTCATCTACAGTAATATCATTTCATACTGTTACTATTTTTGCAATTACTATAACTTCTTAAGCCTGAGTATCAACCAATGGTAATCCCCCCATTCACATTATGATTATAAACGATAATCATAGATTAGGCTGCCTCCAGTAACACTACTCGATCGAGTGTCCCCTCATCATGGCCACTCGATCGTCCCCCAACTTTTACACAACATGGTCGTCCAAGCGATCGAGATACATTTCACAAATTATCACAAACTTTTGACCGTATATTAATATATTAATGGTCGCCCTTCTTGCACCCAATCGCGCAAGTTCAAGAAAAAAAAAGGCGTGATGGGAAAAGAGGATTGGCTTGCTTTGGGGCAGCCTAGGCAGGTACATAGCTTGATTTATTTTGGTTTGGGTTTTTAGTGTAACTTTTATAGAGCTACAAATTTTCTAACAAAGTACATTGGTGACAAACTCTACATAATGCGGGTATCAACATATTTTAAGACATATATTGATGCAGAAACTTAGCGCAATAACTTAGCTAAGTTTGCATAACACGTTATGAAGACAAAACTAAGACACAAACGTACTTCAAGAGAATATCTAGCATCGACCAATAACTTAACACTCCAAACTCAAGAGACACTCAAATATTGATATTCACATTTTAAAAATCGATGGTCAATGATCTTCAAACCTTCGTGTCTTTTAAGGATTCGACTCCATGGTTCGATGTTATTGAATCTAAGATATGACGTCTTCTAAGAAACTTGACAGAGGCACAACCTAAAATATTCATGTCCTGTTAACATTACTCAAATTGAAAATTATGACATATTCCTTTTCCCCCCGAGGAAAAAAAAATAAAAAATAAAATAAAATAAATGTTACAACTACAGTTATCAATATTTCTTATCCCATATATAGCAATGGGAAACAACTGATCAATATTTCTTGCTTTCCATCACTTTAACATGCTTACAATGATTGATTAAAATGTATCTAGTCAAATCACATTTAAATGGGTAAGAGTGGTTTTGATTAAAATGTATCTAATCAAACCCCATACACGGTTGTTGATAGGTTATCTGCTTAGACGCTCCCAGGAACTATATGAAGTCAAGAGTTGTAGGCAACACTTGCAGACTTCCTACAAACATCATAACAACAATATTAGTACTTGAAGGAAATGAAATAAAGTATGACTGTAAAGATGATCAAGATGTGTTTGACATCCTCACATGACCTGTACATCGGTAATAATCAACTTTTGTCAGTTACAAATGGGTCTAAAGTGGTCAAAGGCATATAAACAACAAAATGGATCACCAAATATCACAAATTTCAATCCGGTTCTCAGCGCACCATTTGAATAACCCCTTCAAACAATATTCTGCCTTATTTTTTCTCATTTTTGGGGGAAAATGGAAATATAGCGAAATATAACCATTGCCAAGCAAGTTGAAGAGAGGCAACATACAGACAAAATTTGATCACACTTGTAACAAATGAAAAATAACGAACTATAAGTAGAAAAACGAAACACATCGAGGACATCTGAAATTGCTTCTGGGAGAGATTGAAACAGAAAGGACTAAACTAAATCCCCAATGAAATTTTCTTGAAGTCGACATACCCAAAAGGCAAAAATAAAAACCAAAACACTCGACATAACATTGTTAATGCAAGGTCCGAATCATATGTGGATTTCTTTAATGAAGTCCACATATGATTCGTTTTGGTTCGAAAGTATGAAGATTAGCTACTATCAACTATGTGTCTATGTCACTTATAAGTGATTTACATTAAGAGTGATCAAATATTTCTTGCTTTAAGTAAAGCATTCAATAAGAGAAAAGTTGTTTCACTTTATACTTTCCAAAGCACGAAACGAAATTAGGCAGTTTAATATAACACATAATGCTAAAAATGGATCGACATAAACCATACCTGAAAATCAAACACATAATTAATTAAAGAATTGGTAACCTCGATAACATCTCTATCTCTAAAGAGTCAACAACTACAGATTATCTTTTTCCACAAAACTCTTTAACACTCCAAAACATCTGCCCACCTAATAAAACTTATGATATGATTCACTTGTTTTTAACATCCTCCAACGGTTATTGTATTTGGATTTGATCTTCAAACAACTACAAAATTACTAATAAAAACAAAGAATAACACTTACGAGTGAAAGTAATGTTTTAGCACTTCTTATTTAAAGGACAAATTATATTCAAATAAAAAAACACATCATGAACCAATATATATTTAAGCAACACACACACACACACACAAAAAAAATAATAATAAAAAATAAATAAATAAAAGAAACATGTTAGGATCGATTAAATTTTACTACAGGTCTTGTCGTCCTATCTTAATAATCATATGATGCGTTTAGATGTAAAGCACAACCCCCAGCCATTATCAACTACATTAGACATATGTGACGCATAAAAAAGCTTAGAAGGGATGTTTGGATCATTTAACTGTAACAATTTAGTTAGGGAGGTGTCTCTACTCTCTACGATCCTCCACCTATCCCCCTCGCAGCTTCTAAATTGCAACGATGCCACAGGGTCTCCTTTGACAATATTAAGCTCGGTACATATGTAAGGTGAGACTATGGAGTGTGACGAACCGACGAACATATATCACGACTCCCACATGTGTAAGGACTAGTGATGCCATGTCATACTCTGATCAACTTTCATACTTTGATCAACTGGGCAATCTATATGGTACATCTTGTAGAACAAGTAATTTGACACCCTTTGTTAGTAACTACGGTTTTGCTTCGAGTCATGTTACAGTGTTCATCAAGCAAACAGCTTCATAAAACAGGGAATAAGGGCCAATGCTTATTTAAGGGGTGTTTGTTTAAGCTTTTATGAGTGGCTTAGAGCTTATTGGCTTATAGGACTAAAATAAGCCCATACAAGTGTTTGTGTAAGCATATAAGCTTAGACTTATGAGCTTATATGAGGGCTTTTCATAAGCCCAAAATTTGTGGCTTTTTTTAAGGGGTGTCATAGCAAAATACCCCCTTATAACAACTGCAGTTTTGAATATACATGTACCTTATGGTCATTTACCTTATTAACCATAATAAGCTAACTCAAACACTAAGGATGAGCTTATTATTTATAAGCCATAAAGTGCTTTTAAAATACAACAATAAGCTCAAAACATAAGCTTAGACAAACACCCCTTGTATTTGGCTTTATATTACAATTTACTCTACATGGCTGCAGCATGACTCGAACTAGTAACCAACAGGGTAGGGCATCAAAGTCTCATCCCAAATTGCTTTCCAACATGAATGCATTACATCTCAAATTTAAATAACTTTCCGATGACAAGAATTGCCATATAGATTGCTATCAGTATGTTGAGAGATAGAAATACATACATACATGACAAGACTACAAGAGAGTCATACCCAACAATATATATGTTCAGGGTTGGATTAGAAAAGGAGCAAAGATCAGCTTATACCTAATCCAACAACAATGATATAGCTCATCCAGAAGGGTTAATAACAAGGGACGATTGCGTATAAAATCCTCCTAAAATATACCATCTTCTATTTTACTAGTCATAAAGTAAGAATCTAAAACCCAAGAATCTGGTGTTAACTAGTGGGATATCTGTTGATGAATGAGTCCAGAATCAGCATAGTACGGACTTGAGAGAGGAAGAGCACATTATATACATTCTAGTTAGCAGTAGATATGAACACACATTAGTCTCATTAGATGTCAAGTACCATACTTTTGAACATCTCTCGACTCACAAATAACCAATATACTCGCAAAGAGTCCTTTAAGAGTGCTTGGTACTAGAATAATGAGGCATATGTGACACAATGAGATAAACTATCAACATTGTCTATTAACCCTCTTTCGAGTGCTCCTTCTAGACAAGTCGAGTACAATAAGCCATTCATTGTGTAATGGTTTTTAAAGCCTGTAAGCTCCAACATATGACAAAAATATACCTAGATAATACCATTCTTCTTTGTCGGGGTTAGCGGAAGCCAGACTCCCTCTCAATTGATCCTTTTTTAACATTGATCTCTTAACATTCTAATAAAAAACAAATCAAGTTGCAACGACATGACATACCTATCGATTTTAAAAGTAGAAACCGAAACTTTAATCACATTGCTTAGAGAGGTTGGACATAGCGCGTATCTTGGTTCTTTGCGTACAACTTGTTTGTCACGACCCGTGCAAACACTTTTGAATGCATATTACACACACAAATCAATTGTCGAGGGTCTTTGCCCCACATATTTACAGTAAAGTCAGTGTTTCTCCTCCCATAAGAGTACTCTCCTTGTGATTTGTTTACAATGAATTGCCTTAGATATCTTCAACGTTATTGTTTTGGCTCATTTCCATACAAGG
This sequence comes from Chrysanthemum lavandulifolium, assembly GCA_022545495.1. NCBI lineage: Eukaryota > Viridiplantae > Streptophyta > Magnoliopsida > Asterales > Asteraceae > Chrysanthemum > Chrysanthemum lavandulifolium. Next base: position 85,595,956 of record CM040242.1, read on the forward strand.
AATGTTGTGTTGTAAATGACTCTACATATTGTGAATTATATGTTTCACGACAACATTGTGCATTTTCGGATACTTTGTCCGTCCGGAAACTCCAGCACACAAAAGCTTACCAAAATGGTATATAATAATCGTCAAATCTCATTATAAATAAGGGGGCATGAGGCAACACTATTGATATTCAAAGACGTTAAAGATATGCCCTATAACGTCGAGAATGTTATTAAAAAGTTGTTCTTTAAGCTCTGGTAATTGAGACAAAACAAAGTTCTTCTAGTGACTTAAGTTTTGGGGTCCACGGATTTAAGCCACTTTAGATTGCAAGCATACTACAAATATATTAGACATTTGCCTTGTTATACTAACGTCATGAAATCCAAAAATGAATAGTTTTGTGCCAAATCAGATTATGTTAAGCAACAACATTTCAAGACACACATCCTCATTGTGGTAGAGACATTTCCACATCGTCAAATATCAAAAGTGTGGTATGTCGCATGCGCATTTCATTCTGAAAATGAGGTTGGAACACAAGAGAACTAGTCTATACTCTATACTCTATACCATTATGAAAATACGGCATTTCCTGAAATTTCATACCCGACAAAGTATTTGAAAGTGCACAATATGGTTGTACTCACATAATGCATTATGCTCACAATCATTTAAACAAACAAAAGACTAGTTGGAGATATCTTAGGCAATTCAACGAAAAATAAAACATGAAGAGGCTTCTTATCGAATTATCGGTTCTCTCATAAGAGAAATGAACATGTGGGCAAACACCCTCGAGAAAGATGGGTGGTCTCATACAACCAAGATTCTAAATGATGTACAAGTGTCACGTCAATGTGTACCACATCTATAAATATGCGCTTAAATATGTTTACAAAGGGGCAAGACAAACAAGTACACAGTGATCAAGAGATAGATCAAGTCGTATACGAGATTAAAAATTCATGAAATGTGTTATGTCTCATCTCAAGAAGCAATGTGATTAACTTCTAGCTTTACTCTAGTTAAAGGAGACATCATTTCTTTTAGGGTTAATATACAAAAATGTTACTAAACTTTCAAAAAAAATTGTCCTAAGTCACTAATGTTTGTATTCTGTCATCTAGGTCACTATACTTCACGGGTTTTTCACATATGTTACTAAACCTTTTTATAAGTGTCACCCTAGTCACTCGAAGGATTGGTAACCGTTTGTGGCACATACGTTACTAAACCTATACAAACAAGTCACTAAACTTATGCGAAAATTTGTCTTAAGTCACTTTAATGTTTCATTCGTCATCTCAGGTACTAAACTTTGCTAAAATTTGTCCAAAGTCAATGAAAATTTTGTCTAAGTCACGAGTTGTGGCACATGTTATTGAACCTTTAAAATTTTACGTTTATACGATTTTATACACACTTTATACGTTTTATTCATTTTATTCGTTTTATACGTTTTGTTTGTTTTACGTTTTGTCCGTTTTATCGTCGTCCGCGTTTTGTCGCATTTTTACGCCCTGTTTTATCGTTTTATGTTTTCATCTGTTTTCTTATGTTTTGCCCATTTTCTATAGCCATTCGTGTTGCCTTTTTATGTTTGAAAACATAAGAAAATAGGCGAAACGAAGAAAACGGACGAAAACGTATAAAACGGATTAAAACGAATAAAACGGATGAAAACGAAAAACGTATAAATAATGTATAAACCATATAAAACGGACAAAACGATAAAACGGATGAAAACATAAAACGATAAAACGGACGTAAAAATGGGACAAAACCGATTAAAACGATAAAAACGAACAAAACGTAAAAACAAACAAAACGTATAAAACGAATGAAATGAATAAAACGATAAAGGTGTATAAAATTGTATAAACGATAATTTTAAAGGTTCAAGAACATGTGCCACAACTCGCGACTTAGGACAAATTTTTCATTAGTGACTTAGGACAAATTTTTCATAAAGTTTAGTACCTTAGATGACAGAATGAAACATTAGTGACTTAGGACAAATTTTTCGCAAAGTTTAGTACCTTAGATAACATGTACCACAACTCGGTGTGTATACCTTAACCTAACAACCGGTTGTCTCACTATTGGTATCCAAGATAACCGGTTACGTAAAGTATAGTAACCTAGATGACAGAAGATAAACATTAGTGACTTAGGACAAATTTTTTTGAAAGTTTAGTAACTTTTTTGTATATTAACCCTTTCTTTTAACATAGAACTTACAAAAGTACATGCAAAAAACTTACTGGGTAGAAAGAGTATCAGTTATAACAACTGGTCCTTTAACTGAAAGTATTTAATCTTAAGTAATTGCAAAGAAAATAATGTTAAGGAAGGTTTTAGTCATCATAGGTGTTAAGGATAAGCATTTCCAAAATGTGAGTTACTCCCACATTCAATAAATAAAATACTAAGCTCCAAACATACAATTATATTCATTGGAAGAAAAGGGCTTTGGCTCAGTTGGTACCCACCTCTGAAAAACCCATGGGCCCACCGGAGAGATTTGGTGAATAAAAGGTCAAGGGTTCGAGTCTCGGTTCGTGCTCACTCCACTTGGTGCCGGCCAGGAGAGTTGCCGGAGCTATTCCTTGTGGGGTGGACAATGGCGGGTGCTAAAAGGCGTCGGGGGTGAGGGTGTTCCAGCCAATTCACACCTTTTGGTGGATGAATAAAAATCATAATCACCAAATAGGCAAACCTATATACCATATTAAAACACATCCACACAACGCTATAATGTTTGCAAATGAATCGGTAGTCAAACCAATTAGTGTTTCATTAACCTAGCATTAGTGACATTTCAAGTTACATACTCGACTATCCAATCACCTACCTAGGGGTCATGCTACATGTAAACCATTAGATACTCCAATTTTGCTACTCATTATTCGATATTATAAACTCATTTTAAAAAGAGTGTTTATATCAAACACGCCATAAAAGTATAACCTCAAACTTAGTTAAATGAAACAACATTATCATTCATATTTCGTTAATTCCAAAACCTTAAAAGAACATGTTTCACAAACATAACAACAACAAAAGTACAAAGAGAACTAACTCAAAGTGTTTCTTCTTCAAATTCTTTAGATTTGTGTTTTTTCTTGTTCAATTCCTCCTCATAATTTCTCAACCGTTCATCCCACTTTGCCTGTTATAAATTTTTATAAATTAAATATAAGAACCCTATATTTTATATTAAATGATGATGAGAATTAATTAAACCTTGTAACTGATTTCGAGACGGTGCATGATGTAGAAGCCAACACTACCGCCGGCGATTGTTCCGGCCATGATTCGAATGTATCCCCATCCTACTGATCGTGCCATTGTTTGTTATTGTGCGCTGCACCGTTGTGTTTAGGGCCAGTTTGGTTGGAGGGTTTTTTTTGGGTTTAGGATTAAAAGTTAAACTAAGTTGTTTGGTTGCCTTTTTATTATTTAGGTTAGGTTCATAAGCCAAATATGAGGGTGTTTATAAAAGATGAGGGGTTATGCAGGTTTTATGACAACGGTGAGACCTCTTTTTTATTTGTATCCCCTTATTATATATATATATATACTATTTGTGGTTGGACGAGGTATAAAAATACATGATATAAATGATGTGGTGTCAAAATTTCATTGGTCCTATACATGCTATAATACACATACAACCATTGTGGCAAGATCCCATTGGGTGAAGTGTGTTTGCACTTTAATTATTACTATAAATAATCTTTAATTTATATTTTAATATATAATATATTATTAAATATTATTTTCTCTCTCCTACCTCAAATTCAAATCCAAATCCAAATCCTAAACCAAATTTAAATTCAAATCTAAATCCTATTCATAAACCCATCTGCCAACCAAACGAGCCCTAACTACTTCACTAGTAGTCTAGTATGATATCATGATCTGGGGTTTGGGCTTCAGACTTTGGGCCATGATGCGTAAGAGTTTTAACTTTTAGAGTGTGTTTGTTTCAAATCTAAATCATATTCATAAACCCATCTGCAAACCAAACGGGCCCTAACTACTTCACTAGTAGTCTAGTATGATATCAAGATCTGGGGTTTGGGCTTCAGACTTTGGGCCATGATGCGTAAGAGTTTTAACTTTTAGAGTGTGTTTGTTTCATTAAGATGTTGTGGGTCTGAATCTGACTACCACATCTTACTGGTAAGAGATGGCTATAAAGTCTGAATCTGAATGAAATAATGTTGTTTGTTTTTTTAAAAATTGTCTGAATCGTTTTAATTGTGTGTTTTTTAAGTATATATTAAACAGTAACAATATAATGAATAAGTAGCATGAATGTATCTCAAAGATGATTATTTGGGAAAAAAATCAATCTTGAAATTCATAAACACGCGATTTTGGTTCACACTTTGTCAATGAACGTGTTACGTTTAACAATCTTTATATGTTTCACGAAATATAGCTCGGTAGCTAATCCAACAACCACAATATTCAGCCAAAATTATTATTAACCAACAACACAAATTCGTTAAAAAATCTAGCAAATCACCAAGCCTATTCCATCATAACAAAATTCGGATTAGAATGAATTCAGCCCAAATATTAAATTCAAATTTTGGTTGGTCCAACTATAAACCCACTAACCTAAAACAAACCCTGATAATATAAAAAACCTAATGTTATAACCCTAAAGTCACTTGCTTCTAATTCTTTGCAGTCGCCGACCTTTTTTAGCTTGTCACTCTCACAAAAATCCAACAATTAAAACCATAGTTAAACTCAAATCACAAATTGTTTCTCACTCTAGAAACTCCAAGTTAAACTAAAATCACAAGTACAAAACTAGAAATAAAAATCATTCTCTAGGTGTTCTTAAAACCGAATAACAGCTACCTTGAAATCTTGAAGTGGGTTTGGTGTGATATTCGAAACAGGTAAAGTGTCGAAGATTATTAAGAGGCAATAAGAGATAAACACCACATCTTACTCACTCAGACAACATAGATCTTACCGCGTCTGACTGTAGCTGACAACAAAGTTTTTGTCTGACCGCCTCTTACTGGTAAGAGTTGGACGTTGGTAAGACTTTTTTTTAGAAAACAAACACACCCTTAGAGATTTTTTCTATTTGATAACATGACAGTGCAATCATAATTAGTAAGTAAAGCTTTAACTTTTAGAGATTTTTTCTATTTGATAACATGACAGTGCAGTCATAATTAGTAAGTAAAAATGCTAATTACTTATAAATACTATTAGAAATAGTATTTCGATATGGAGCGTTTAAAAAAAAAAAAAATGCTAGTTGCTTATTTCCAAACATGCTTGTTAAGCAACACGCTAATGGTATGTTGCTAGTTGCTTCTAAACGCTTGCTACCAATACCCTTTACTCGGCTAAGGATAGCTTTTCCTATCTTTTTAGCTGACTAATTCACTGGTTTTGAACTCACCGTCGCATGGAATTAAATCGGGCAAAATCTTTCTTTTATCAGAAGATTCGTGTGATCACTTCAAGTTATTTGCACCTAACAGATATTTAACTTGAAATCTCTCAATTTGATAATGATAATCACATGTATTTTGTCACTAGACCACTATGAGTACTTAATATTTACTTGAACTTTTGTTGTTTAATCAAGGTACTTCAATCATACGTTTTAAACTTTAAAATTTTCTTCTAGCGACTTTCAATATGTATTTTCATGACATATAAATGGATAACTTCTCATAAACACTTTAAAATTATGGATTTTCATGACATATGAATCAAAAGGAAGTTTCATAGTTGTAATCAAGTTTCCATCGATGTAAATATCACCTCCCGATCACGATAGAAGTGAAAGCAACAAAATACTGGAATGATGCTTCAGTTAAACTTTAGATGGTGTTTGGTTTGAGGGTATGAGAATGAACGAATGACTTTCATTCTTCAATACAAATTTTTGGTTAGTGGGTTTTGTTTTTGAAAACTGGTGGTATCAAACCTTCAAAGCTAGCTATTTTCTAAACCCACCGAAAGTGGTGGGTTTTCTAAACCCATACATATTCTCATAACCATAATCATTCCCTCTACAAACCAAACACCCCCTTATTTTTCTCCATAATCCTTTTAGGGGGTGTTTGGTTCGCCGTAATCCTCCGTAATTGGATGTAATTGTAATTTGATTACATTACGTAGTCTGTTTGGTTCGCAGAATGGAGGGAATATAATTCAGATTACATTACATAAGTTGTTTGGTTTGCGTTGTAATTGTAATTCGATCATTCCAATTACATCCAGGAGGAATTGATTACATAGGATGTTGGATGGAAAGTTTTGAATTACGTTGTAATAATTTTATTATTATTATTATTATTATTATTATTATTATTATATAAATACTAAAATAATAAAATTTATATAATAATAAAAGTAATAGTAATAATAATTATTATTATAATTATAATAATTTCATATATTTATTTACTTTAATAATAATAATTAAACTAATAAATAATAATAATAATAATAATAATAATATAATAATAATAATTAATAATATTAAAATAATTATAATAAAAAATAATAATAAAAAAAAAATAAAAAATAATATAATAAAATAATAATAATAATAATAAATAATAATTATTATAAAATAATAAAAATATAATATTAATAATAATAAAAAATAATAATAATAAATGATAATTAATAATTAATAATAATATTATTAAAAATTATAATAATAATATTAATAATAATAATAATAATAATAATAATAAAAATAATAATAATAAAAATAAAAAAAAAATAATAATAATATAATAATAATAATAATAATAATAATAATAATAATAATAATAATAATAGTTATTATTATAAAATAATAAAATATAATAATAATAATAATAATAAATGATAATTAATAATAATAATAATATTAAAATAAATAATAATAATAATAATAATAATAATAATATTACTATTATCATTATTATTTATTATTTATTATTACTAATATATTAATTGACAATAATAATTAATATAATAGTAATAATAATAATAAATAATAAATAATAATAATAATTATAATAATGTATTATTATTATTTTATTATTTATTTTTAATATTATTATTATTAATTATTAATTATCATTTTATTATTATTATTACTATTATTATTATTATTATTATTTTATTATTATAATAATAATTATTATTATATTATTATTATTTTATTTTTATTATTAATATTATATTATTATTATTATTATTATTATTATATTTTTATTATTAATATTCTTTATTATTATTATTATTATTATTATTATTATTATTATTTATTTTAATATTATTATTATTACTATTATTATTATTATTTTATTATTATTATTATTATTGTTATTATATTAACTTTTAAGTTTTATAAAAAATTGAATTACATTACGTTATGAATAACCAAACACATTGGTAGATTTCATCAATTACAATTACAATACATTACAATTACAACACATTCTAATTCTTTAAATTACAATTACATCAAATTACAATTCCTTCCAAAGATTACAATTCCTTCAAAAACATTCTGTGAACCAAACGCCCCCTTAATATTACACCTTAGACATATAGCAGTTCCAAAAATCTATATGCATTGTCTTATGGCAGTCTGCTTCAGTCTCTTCACTAATATTTCGTTGTCGTGTTGACCATACACTTCAAATGTTTCTAGAGATTCACATGACACTATCAGCTAATACAAGTCTCTTACAAGTACTGGAATTGATCAATCAATTTGATCTCCTATTCTCCTTACAAACTTAGTAATCAGCTCAAAAACTGTATTCTCAGTTTCCTAGTGAAAGGCCGAATACAGTTTCTTAGAAGTAAAGATGAAGAAAATATGAGATCAATATTTACATATATACACACAGAACCATCTCTAACTTCTAGTAGTACACAAGAGTTATGACTTGGTTAAAGATTATACACAATCATACTCTATGTCACACATGAAATAGATTACCCTGTATCATTTTAAGGCCAATATTTCTTCTTTATTCTTTAACTTGAGTGACCTGTGCTTTGGATCCACTTGTAACAAACGCGACATTACATATTCCAAAAGTTCTGCACGATGAGAAAACGTGAAATCCAAATGAGCATACTCGAATTCCTTATAAGAAGCCCTCACTCCCCCTTCTTTCATCAACCTGTAATGTTTTCTAATCATTGACGGAAGGATCACCTTATCTTTCATCCCAGCAACAAGATCCACCGGAACATCAATCAGATTATAAAGTTCTCCCAAATCCAACGGCTCCGGTGAACCATACACGTTTCTGTTAGCTTCAGCACTCCCGTAATCAAACATCCTAAATCGTGCTGAACGTTTTATTTGAGCCAAATGACGTGCCACCCCAAAAGAAACACCAGGCATATCGTTCATATTATAATGAGGTAACCCCATAACACCAACCCAATTTGAACAATCACCACCAACAATATAACTCATTAACGTTTGAACAAGCCCACCAACCGCAGGGTAGTTAGTAAGATCACGAGCCAATTTATTAACTAACATCCTAAAAAACCTTGTTGGTATATATAACCCCGGAAATATTGGTGCAATTATTGGAGACAGCCAAAGACATGTGTACTCAATCACCGTGAAGAAAAAAGGGGAATCGTGATGAAATCCAGCTGGTGATAACATGATTGATCTTGATAACCGGTGTGGGATTTTTTCCACTCGACGTGTTATAATGTACATAAGTATTGCAGCTCCTCCTAAGCTGTGGCATATTGCACATAGTTTGTAAGGTTGTTCATTGTTTGATTCTTCGTTTGTACTGGATTCAGATGTAGATTTTAATTCTGAAGTTTTCACTTCGTTAATCTTTTCTATTAAGGCTGGTAAATCCTTTGTTCCATGCTCATTGATTGAGTAACGCCAATACCTACAAACGTAGTGAGATTAACATTAACATTATTGTTGCATATCGTACACTAGATTAACTGTGCAGACATGAACTTACTGTCGTGAGGAAATCTTTTTGTCAACATGTTCTCTAGAAACCAGGCCACGAAAGTTACCAAGGAAAACATCGTACCCTGAAAGATAAATATAAAATTATGATCTATAATGACATGTTAGGGGGTGTTTGGGATTCCTTATATGAAACTGCTTTTTCAATAATAAACACCAGCGCTTATTTAGTGTGAAATAAGCAGTTTCATCGAAACACTCAGAAGGGCTTATTTGCTTAAAGAATAAGTCAATAAGCAATCCCAAACACCCTCTAATTAGATCATATACCACAAGAAATGAAGTCTGTGAAAGATATATATTTGCATACCGTGATCATAGGCTGCGAAAGCTGGAGAGCCGACAATGCCGTTAGACACCCAACTGGTGAAGAAAACCGAGACCATGATTGACAAATGAAAATATATGCTAATAAATATAGTTTCAAATTATGAATTAACCAACAAAATCATATAAAGTAATCTTACCACATTGATGAGTCAAAAACACCATGCTGGAGATAAACAGCTTTTTTTGAATCGCGTCTACCAACGTCGTTAACCAAATAAGCTTTGTTGATCCAAAGAAAGTTACAAAAAAAAAATGAGAAAATTAGGTTAAAAATATTGTTTGTACCTCGGGATTCTTTCTAAAAGGAGAACATATCCATCTGAAGTTACAACATTAATAACTTCATAAGGGTACCTGAAAAAGTATAAGGTAAGAAACTTTAAGGAGTTACGACAGTGAATTTACTACCAACGAAGGGCTTGATTAATTACCCAAGCTCTGTAATGACATCTTTACATGTTCTAGCATCCGTGTTTAGTCTCTTACTTAGATTACTTTTCCTTTCCGCTGGTGTAGGATCAGGATTAGCAAGAGTGGCGGTGGCAACAATCGCATCTGATTCATTATTATCAGTCTTTCTGGTACCACTTGATGAAGAAGACCACCTCAATAACGATTTTAATGTATCAAATGGAGAAATAATACAACGGGCTGCATAATGGATGACATCGAATATGGTTTCGATAACTATCTCTATTCCTAGATGAAGATCCTGGTAATGTAAAACAAAAAAAAAATGTAAATACGAAGTGCTTTTTGCACAAAAAAATAAAATAAATGAATAAATAAATAAACAACATTAGAATTGTGATTTGAAACTAATTATCGCATCTTATAACAGTAATAATCACATAATCTGCTTCTCATTTATTTGATTATATATGGGTCAGATAATCAGTTTTTTACTAGTTGCAACAATACTAAGTCTAGCGACTCATAGTAAAATCTCAGAAAACTACTGTATCTCAAAGCACCCTCCTACAAATTGTTTTATCTGATTCCGAATATTCAAATATTTATAATCACTTAATGAACAAACCTCTATAAGTCCGCGTCTTCTGTCAGTAGCGCGTTGAACAACATGATCCAATGCTTTCTTGGTAGTATTTGAGCTACCTGTCCTTTTCTGATTCGTAGTATGTAGTGCCCTTATACCTCTTCTAAAAATCTTTTTAAGTACATACAAGGGTATCACTAACATGAGTCTTGCAGGAAGGAAAAGAAACTTGATGACGGATATAATCCAATGTCTACGACGCCTTTCACGCTTGAAGCTAGCTGCTCTAGAGAACTTTAAGCCTGGAGTTAACGGAGATGTGGGATATGTGGAAGCATCCTCAAATTCATCTATCTCGTCTCCAGATGTGTAATCTACAGCTGATGTTGGATCATAATTCGTAGATAGTTCATGAACGAAATGGTTAAAAGATGATACTCCGCTGCACAGAAAGCATTTAAAATCGTATATTAAAACATAAAACTATCTTACAACCTTTAAAAAACAAATTTTACGGGGAGTAGAGTTAACTTACTCTTCCATCCAGCGTGGAAACCGAGGTCCACGCAAAACTGGTCTAAGCTCCCAACCGCTCATTCCTTCAAGCATTCTAGCCTTACCAGGCAACATTCTCAACAATAGTGCAGATATTCCATTGATGAGTCTCAGTATGTTACTTAATGATTCATAAGTAATAGTCTTCACAGACCTGAATAAAACAAAGCTTCTTTAGATGAAAAAACCCATCGTCAAGGACTATTTCCACACTCAGATAAAATAAGATATTTGAAGTTTCAACACCTTATAAACCTTAAGTTGTAGCATCCTAAGAAGTTCCATCATGGTTTTGAATAGATTAGGAGGTTATTAGATCGATATTAAGTTGTGGGTTACCATACATTCTCTCATATGTTTTATAAGGAATACCCAATATCCATTTTGTTTGATCAGTGGAACAGAACCACCATTTTGTTTCAGTTTGGCTCTTTGTGAAAAAGGGTCAAGCAGTTTAATGCGCTAGAAAGGCAGGGCCCTCGCAATGCTGGTTGTAAGATGAATACCCTTGTTTTTGGCTATGTTTAACAATTTATGAAAAAATGAAGTTTTCTAACCTATTTCAACTTAGGTTTTCAAAGTGGTGTGTTTTGATTATGGCGTAGGACTTTGGAGTACCAAAATCCACAAGCCAACCCATGTTAAGATTTAGTCATCCTAATAGACATCCAATTACCATATTGTGTCATATCTGTATTGATCATCCAATCTAATTTCGAGTTCTTCATGATTATTGACGATCCTACCATCGCAATTCACAAACATAACGTGCATTGTAAAGCATGCGTTTAACAGCTATCTAAATATCCAAAACGACAAAACTATTTTCATTTTCCATCCTTAAATCAAAGCAGCAACAGCATTCGCATTTTTTTGTTATCAAGCAAAACACAATACAATGGAACACCATAAATTGGTCGCCTCCATATTCAAAACATATATACAAAGAAATGATGTGGAAACTAACTCTTTCGTTACAGCGAGAAAGCTGTCAACTGCTCGTTGCATCGTGTGACTTTCTTTGCGACGAATTGAATTCAAAACCTAAATACAATATCAACATAAAATTTGATTATATTTGATTCCAGAGAGAAAATGGGAATGATCTTTGGAGGGAGGGAGATATTAACGATAAATGTGGGAGGAAAAAGATTAAAATCATGAAAATTATTTGGATGGTAACTAGTCAAAATGAGTAATATTTGTTGTTGGAGATGTTTTTTTTTTTTTTTTTTTACATGACTACTTGTGTGACTAATATTGTTGTTGGTTACATTTTTTGTTTGAAAAAAAGAAAATTCAGTGGCCTTTATATCACAAACAATAAAATTAAGCTGCTGTATTAGATTTGTAAAAAAATTTGACACAATAAAAGTACTGCAAGGCTCAAGCAAATACGGAGTAATAAATAACAATTTGATTATAGGTACTCGTCGCCGAATGTTGTTTAACGAATGTTGCTCGGAGGCGATTTGAATTGAATCTAAGTTTTGTTTTTGAATGACTAGGATTAAAACGTTATCAGAAAAACATGTGCTTAATATTTGTTATTAGAAGAACCAATAGAAAAAAATACTAAAATAAACAACAAATTTGTTTGGTGTGTAAGCAATCACAAAAGTTGTATATGTATTATTTGTATTTGATTGTGAAAAAAATGTTGTATATGTATTCAGTTGTGCAATAAATGAACAAAAATCCATTATAGTCTAGCGGTTGGAATATTTTGGTTTCACCGGGAAAACCCGGTTCGAATTTTTGAGTTTGGCCCGTACATGTTTTTAAATCTTACGTAACTCCACAATTAGCAAGTGTGTAATCTAAACATTTTAAGCCTTCCATTAACGAAATGTCCCAAATGCATGCCATAAACAGTGTTTTAGCTTATAACGGCAAAGGGCCAAGTGCTATTATCAAGCTTTTGAACAGCCAAGTCCAAAGGGTAAGCTTGATGAACTTGAAAAGTGTGAAATTCTTTGTGGCAAATCACCTGCATAGTTTGGTTATATATCAACTTAATGTTTGATCATTTGCGAGACTGTCTATATATAATAGCAATGGAAACACATTTGTTTCGGGTTGGTATATGTGATAGATCAACAATTTGAAGAAGCTGATACTAAAAACAATAAGTCTTACTAATCCGAAAACAAAACCAATACAAGAAGCTTAGCAAGTAAATATTCTGGCTCCCAAAGTTCAAAAACGGAAGACAAATATACTAGAAGGTAACAAAAGTTTCAAAATCAAAAATCACAACTTCAACTGCAGACAACAGATTACCAAATATGCTCTCTAATTCATCCTCTGGGCAGCCTCCTTAGCTAGAACTCTCTCCTTAGCCTTGGTTTTCGCCTGTGATTTTGATCCCATTATACCACCACCCCACTTCTTCCTGTACTCTTCGTACTTGTCATTGAAGTTGGCCTGCAACATCAAATTATGGGTCAGATTCAGAATCACATTAACGTTCAGCAATAAAGATATCTATCTATACTATATATAAAGGAAAAACCCATATTCTTGAAAGTGAAAAATTAAGAAACTATATATGGAAACCATAATTATTATTTTCGTTTATAACCCATAACCTAGATTATTTTCATTCCGTTTAAACTTTAAATCGTGTTTATCGTGTTTAATCTCCAAATTCTTAAACTATTATTATTTTTTGTTTATAACCCATAAACTTTTTTTCATCACTACAATTATCTACCGCTATTAAATCCCGTTGCTATGCACGGGTATTTGTCTAGTATTATAAAAAGGTACCTTAATGGCCTCCAAGACTCGGCTGAATTCCATTTTGTCTTCGTTCTTGACTGTTGTCAAACAAAGAGCAGCTGCGGTTTTCTGATGAACAATCTGACAGATGTAACAAGCAACATGTTAGTTCCAACACAAATAAGAAAGCAGAAAGTAAACAAATAACGAAAAGCAGAACACATACAGTTCCCAATCGGGATTTCCCTTTGACAATGCAGTATGGGATTTCCATCTTTCTGCAAAGTGCTGGAAGCCAGACGACCAATTCAATTGGATCAACATCATGGGCAATGATTACTAGTTGCGCCTTGTTCTGAAACAAAGAACAGAAGAGCATTAAAATAATAGAAAACAATAGTAATAATACACATACTGGTAGCAAGACATTATATATACACTAACTGAGAGTGAATGAGAATACCTGTTCAATAAGATAAGTGATATGGTTCAAACCATACTTCACAACAATAGGCTTCTTAGCTTCAACTGTCTTTCCCTCCGACTCAGCCTGAGCCCTTTTGACAAGACGTTCCTTCTTGGCTGCTTTGTCCTCTGGCCTGTACTTAAGAAGCATCTTGAACAACGTAGTTGCTGCGTATTGTATCAACAAAAATAAGAAAATGAGAAACAAGAAATGAAATACTGACATAGAGAGAATACACAAGAGCTTTAGCTACTTAGAACATAAAGATATGTCGTTTATGAAGCTTAAAAAGACAAGCGCAAACAAAAGGATAAAAAAAACCGCAACAAATAGTTGTCAAAAAAAATAATAAGATGTGACAGCCATTGATGTAGCCAAAATTACACAAATCCTTGACACAATTAATAAGGCTCGTCAACTTTAATGCTGAAACTACAACAATGAGACCCATAAAACAAATTTTGAAAAACAGACAAAAAGCAGCACATGAAGCTTTAAACACTAGGTCAAAGAGATTGCAATACTAGCACACTACATAAAGCTTTGATTATACATGGTAATAAAGAACAGCACTAGTTAAGAGTTTCATAAAACAGTTAGAAGCCAATTTCATTGTTGACAGCGGCAAATTGAACTAACAGAAGCATTAAAGATTGCAAAAACAATACAAAAATCTAGACATGATTTTCCAGCTGTAAAAAACAACAAAATGACAGATGACATCGAACACAATTTAACCATAACATGAAAGAATAAAAAATACTAATACACCTTTAAGACTTAACAACAAAGCATAGCAATAGAACGCATAATGACAGAACAAAACAAAAGAAACGAGTAAGAAACAAAGAATACCAAGATTCTTGTCAAGAGTCTTGGTGAACTGGTTCAATGCTGGTGGGACCTTCAAACGCTGCTTGAGGATTCTCCTCTTCCTCTGAATCCTCACAACTTGTGGCCATCTCACAAATCTGTGTACATCCTTCTTTGGTGGCAAAGCTCCACCAATCCCAAACTGCTTCGGCCTCTTCTCGAACAACGGGTTAACCACCTTCTCCTATAAATACACAAACAAACAATCAACAGAAAAAATCAATCACACCAAACAAACACTTCCACTAAAATAACCTCAATTCCAATATCACCTTTTCAAAACAACTAAACATAACTAATACAAAAACTAGCATGGAACTTTATTCATGCACAGCAAAATTTTGGTATTTGACATGTTTACCAGTAACAAGATTTTATCTTTTTCACGTCAAATATTAAAGTGCCAAAAAGTGTAGAAAGTAAAATGTTTTTTGTAGAAATCCACTAATCTATGAAAACCACAAGTAAAAATTACTGTAATTATAATTTTAATCATAACAACTATAAAATACAGTTAAAATCTAAGTTAACTAAACTACTAAATAATTTTCACACAACAAATTTGTATAATTTAACCAGTTTTCCAGTACTTTCTTATCATCTCTATTACAATTAAAAGAAGGTTAAACTTACAGCAAATTTGTGTAATTAAAACAGCAATTAGCATAAACATTTTACATCCAAACTTTTAACAGGTCAAAACTAGAATAGATATATAACATAAAACATAAATACTATAATTATGTCAAGCCAACAAACATCATAAACATAAACCATATAAAGAATATCATATTCAAATTATAAAATGAAAATGAATAAATAATACCGTCTTCTTCTTGGTTGCAATCTTCACACCTTTCTTTGGAGCCTTCAATTAAACAAAAACATAAATCGTTATTATCATCATAAACATCATCATGTATATTAAATCTAAATAACGTTTTAAGTAAAAATGAATAAAAACTGACCATTGGTATGAAATTTGGATTTGGAGGTTCTAAACGGCGATAGTGAGGGGAAAATGTGTAGGGTTTTCTGGTGTTAAAGATGATGCCTTGGTTTTTTAGGGTTTCATTTTGGGCCTTTGCTATGGGCTTATCTAGATTTTGGGCCTCGTTTGGTTCAACATATTTAATAGATTTGAGGGGCACTTTGTAGTTTTAGAAAACTTATGGGGTGTTTGTGACATTTAACAACCTAAATTATAATTATAACTGTATTACATTTATTGGGCCTCTTAGGAATAGTAATGTGGTTTTTTTTATTTCTAACGGGTCTCGTGGGTTATTTGCTTTTGCCTACCCGAACTGCTGCTATTCATCTTCACTCACAACATACGCTTACCTTTTAGATCCGATCGGGCGTGACTCCCGAGAATTATCCGGCGATTTGAGGCTCTGAAAGGGAAGAAATTCTTCCTTGCTACAGGCGATTGTGAGGGGGCAACTGTTCGTAGCAACAGGGTTTATTTTTTTATGTTGAATTTGTGGATGGCCTCTTGCCATTTGTTCCCTGCTACATGTCATGTCATTTTTCCTCCACACATTCTTTTTTTGCTTGATATATTGCCTGATTGTTGTGGTTGAAGTTAGGTAGATCAATTATTTGTGCTAAGAAAAAAAATCCGGCTACTTTACTCTTTGTGCAATTTGATACTAGGTTTGATGTTTTTCCCTTCAAATTTGGATTGTTTTCTTTTAGATTTTTTGTGGGTTTGTTAGTTTTTTCGATTGGCTTGCTTGGTTGTTGTTGCCTTAGGTAGATGGTTGTTAGTTTGTTTTATGTTAGTTCCTTTTATTCTAGGTTTTTTATGTTTAGTTGTTAGGGTGATTAAATGTTGATGGTCAGATTTGGGGTTGCATTTTGGTTTAACCAGTCTTTGGAATTGAATGCTAGGTTCATTAAATCTTTTCTACCTTTTTGTTAGTTGGCTCTCTTAACTTCTGTTTTAGTTTTTTTTTTTTTTTTTTTTTTAACCTTTCTTTCTGTGTTGGATCACAAGTGCTAACTTCCTTCTATTTTTTTTGCCGCCTTTTTCTCATCTTCTATGTTTTGAAAATATTTCTTGCTGATTCTTTTGTTGCTCACCGTAACTATAAAAAAAATGTTGATAGTTCTGATTTGATTTTTGGGTGTTGTCTTTGTTATTTGTTTACGCGCTGTTTTTTGTAACTATGAATTCAAAAACTATACCTGACTCTCAAAACATTTGCGGCCAGCCATGTGAAAATGCCATACAAAATGATGTTGCAAATGTTCATGGGTTCACTGAATGTGGGATGCCTAAGGTCATTGCATCGCCTGTCTCCGCCTGTCAAACGACACATGGTTATGTTAATGGTCCTTACGCGTTGGATTTTGCTGTCGGTGAGTATCACAGGAACCATGTCGCGGTACAGTTACTCTATTTCCAGTTGCCTGTTCTATTCATTTAATGGCTCTCCCGTTTTATGCATATGTTTATTTGTTTCTTTCTAGGTGGGAGGTCAAACTATTGGCCGCGTCGTCCTCTGCTACTAGGTATATGCCGACTCCCTAACGTTTCGGGTTGCGCGTCTTTTGGCACTTTGTTTTTCCAGTTTGTTACTCTTTTTGTGTTTCATGTGCTTTTGTGGTGCGCAGGTGTCCCGACACCAGCACTGGGATTAGCTCATGGTTTACCTGATTCGCTTCAACTGGCTGCCACAGGTACTATATATGGTTCCTGCCTTCGTAATTTTTTTTAGGTGTGTTGCGTTTTGATGAATTCTTTTTTAACAGGCCCCTGCGGTGGCTTTTGACCGTAGTTGCAGCGTTGGCAAACACTCATTGTCAGAGCATTTATGCATTTATGTAGTTTTTCGTTTGCAGATGTTGTTCAGGAACAAGGCATACACAGTACAGGCCAAGAGATGCCTTTATATTATAGTGGTCATACGGCGGTAGGCTATGCACCGGTGGGTGGTTCTTCGGGGTTGAATGACAATATCGCAGACAATTCGGAGCCGCATTTGCCAAAGACTCCTTTAAAAAAACCATGGTAAAGGTTGTTTCATGTTTTTAGTTTTTGCAAAGCACTTCACAATGATTCGATTAGATTTTCATCGTGTTTTTTAAACTGGGCCAGGGTCAGCTGTAGATGGTGCTGCATGTTCACAAGAAAGTATAGGAAGAGCTAGGTTGCGGAAACACCTTCAGAAAGGTGTTTTGATGTATTTTTTCTTTACACAACATTTTTAAATAATTGGATCAGGTTCTTATGAGATTTTTTGGATCGTGGTAGGATTGTCTACAAATGATGACACAGCTTCGCAGCCGCCTCGAAAAAGGGGCAGGCCGAGTAAGCAGCCGGCCAGCAAGCAGGTTGGCGTGGGTAGTTTGGATGGTCAGGTGGGTGATTCATCCGCTTATGTGCACGCTTCCTAATAAGATGGAAGCGGAAAAAGGTGTTTTGCTGTATTTCCTTTTTACACAACACATTCGAATAATTAGACTGAGCTCTCATGAGGTTTTTTTTTTATTGGTTTAGGAGTGAGCGCAAATCATCCTGGATTTTCACAGCAGCCTCGAAAGAGCGCCAGGCCAACAAAAGCAACCGGGCAGCAAACAGGTTGGAACGGGCGGTCCAAGTGGTCAGGTGGCCAGTTCATCCAGTCATGCGTGCACCGTTGGTCAGCAGATGACTCCTAATAAGATGGAAGCGGGAAAAGGTGCTTTGCTGTATTTCCTTTTTACGCATCACATCATAATAATTAGACCGAGTTCTCATGAGGTTTTTTTAATTGGGTTACGAGTGAGCGCAGATGATCCTGGGTTTTCACAGCAGCCTCGAAAGAGAGGCAGGCCAAGAAAGCAGTCGGGCATTAAACATGTTGGAACGGGTGGTCCAAGTGGTCAGGTGGCTGCTTCATCCAGTCATGCGTGCACTGTTGGTCAGCCAATGACTCCTAATAAGATAGAAGCGAACAAAGGTCTTTTACTATATTTTCTTTTTGCCCAACACTTTACAATGATTAGATCAGATGCTCAAGAGATTTATAAATTGGACTAGGAAGAAAAGGATGCCTGGAACCGTTCTCCACAGCATGCATGGACCAACCAAATTCAGTTGGTCATGCTCATACCGTTGTTCAGTCCACAGATACTCATGCAAGTCAACGTGAGTAATTATTTAGTTTTACCTTTTTGATGCATTCTTTGGGTTCTAAAAATTGGTTGAGCTTTTCTACTCCTTTCTTTGGGTTGCAACGATTCAGGGAATGACAATGTCCAAGCAAATGCTCCAGAAAATATTGCTCATCAGTCACAAAGAAGAAAAAGGCGCCTGGAGCAGCCCTCCACAGCATCCATGCAACGATCAGATTCAGATGCTGATGATCATACTGTTGGTCAATCCACAAATACCCATGCAAGTCAAAGTGAGTAGCTTTTTAGTCTTAGCTTTTGCGATGCATTTTTGTCGGTCTAGAAATCAGCTAAACTTTTTGTGCTCTTTTCTTTGGGTGGCAGCGGTTGGCATGAATGACAATTGCCAGGCAAGTGTTGCACAAAATGTTGCTCATCAGTCACAGGGAAGAAAAAGACAGCTACAACAGTCCTCCACAACATCCATGCACCGATCAGATTCAGATGCTTATGCTCATACCGTTGGTCAATCCACGGATACTCATGTAACTCAAACTGAGTCATTTTTTAGTTTTTCCTTTTGCAATGCATTTTTGTAAATCTAAAAATCAGTTAAACTTTTGTCCTTCTTTCTTTGTGTGCCACCGGTAGGTCTGGATGACAATCCCGAAACAAGTGTTCCAAAAAATGTTACTCTTCAGTCACAAGGTCGCAAAAGAACTGGCCACTTAGGTCAATCCTCTAGAAAGACTAAACGCCAGCGATTCCTTAAAAGTAGTTTCCATCATGGCATGGGTGATGGATCATGCAGCATTGATGAAGGATCATCTTCTCATGCAGCACAAGGTTACTTATTTTTTTTGATTTTTTTTAGCATCGGTTATCTATTTTAAAAACATGTATTCTCAAACCTTTGAATTGGTTATGGTTTCTTAATAAATGTATATACATCATATGCATATGACGATTTAAAAGACTGTTCTGAGTGATGCTATCATTGTAACGCTATCTTTTGGCCTGGGGAGCAGCTTGCAAGCCACCGGTTTAGAAATGCTGATAACGCTCAGATTGTGCATGTTTTTAGTAGCGTTATGTGTGCTTTTATATATGATATTTGGTTATATTTACGTGATTATAGTGCTTAAACGCATCAAAAAATGTTTGTCTAGTGTTTATAACCAAGTGCAGGGAAACGGAAGGAAAATAAAGAAATGTTCAGCAAATAGAAGATTCCGGTTTCAGTAAGCCTAATTCAGTATTTCAAGGACCTTTGAAGACCATAGTGATTGATGAACCAAGTTCTACAAGATAAAGAGAAGAAAAGATCAAGTTTCCGTAACTCAGAAATCCAACCGGATCGGTTACAATCAGAACGGATCGGTTGGAATATGACCAGAACGCCAATATGACCATCACCAACCGTTCGTCGCCACCGCAACCGGAACGGTTGGCCCTTTAGAAGACCAACCGGATCGGTTGGTCATATGACCGATCCGGTTGGAGAAGTCGATCTGCCAAATCTTCATCACTAAGTTTTCCCTTTGCATCCAAACGATTCTAGGTCCTTCTCTTGGTGTATTATAGTCCCTTCCTTACTCATTGGAGGCCAAGTTCAACAATTAATACCCTAGGCTTTGGAATTAGTATAAATAGAGGCCATTTGTGAGCATATGATATACACTTAAATTACAAATCTCTCTACTCATCAAACAAAGCTTTAAGCTCTCAAATTCGTCCTTAGAAGTCCAGGGAAGTTTGGAGTTCCAGAAGTTCCACATTTGGAGGCCAAATCACCAAGAAGTCCACCCCAATACTTTGGGAATCATTACTTTACCATTTGTAATCTTGTTCCAAGCATTGTAAGACTTTTAATCATGTTTTCTAATGTTCAAAGTTATGAGTTTATGTTCAAGTTTGCTATGAGTGACTAGTTTCTTTATACACTTGCTTAAATGATGTTGATTATCATATGATTAGTTAGTGATTGTGTTAACATGTTTTAATTCAATTTCAAGTTGCTTCTAAGATCCAATTGTGCTAACGTTTCGTAGTGACATTTGTTAATCAAGTTTGGCTAATTGATAGTAATCGTTGAGGTCGAAAGAACTTACTGTTATTCAGCTAGTCATAATCATTTTGTGTATGGATGATTGTTTTTACCCATTATTCTTGATTATACAAAGGAACTAAGGTGTGGTTGTAATAGAAACGCTTTTTGATTATCAAATTGGATTGGTTGAAAACATCTAAAAGGTCGTAAGATTAGTTGTTGAGAATCAATTGTAGCATTTTGTCTATGATCGGTTACCTTTTGTATTGACCATTTCTTAAGCAATTTGATGAAACAAGTGGATGTTTTTGTGTTTAAGTTTATGGATGTAGACTTATGAAACTTGAATTGATCTTGAATTGATTGGTTAAACTTAATGCTTGTTTTTATGAACTAAAATCTTGACGAAGGTTTAACTTGTAAGAACAATAGATTAGTCTTCCAACTAATTATCATGACCAACATGTTAAGAGGTAAACACAATCACATTAATCTATGATATGAAACTAGTTTAAGCAAGTGTAGTTTTTAATCATCTGAATTTCATTATATCTATTTGCTTTGTTATATGTTTTGGATAGACTCTGTTAATTCAAACTTGTGTTTAGATTCACCAAATCCTCGCGAACGATCCCGACTTACCTTCATAATCTTGCTATAACGACGAGTATACTTGCTCGTATGTGTTATTGGTAATATTGGTAATCGATTTTATAAATTTAAAACTTGTACACACGTAGCACATCAAGTTTTTAGCGTCACTTAGGGATTTGATTGTGTTTCAAAGAAGTTTTTGAATTTCCTCATCGATTCAACCAAAATTTTCTCTCGAAACCTTAACCGGATCCGGTTGTCCTTCAACCGAATCGGTTACGATTTTACCATAACCCACTGGTCTAACCGATCGATCGCAACCCGCAACCGATCCGGTTACCCACTCGACCCATAAAAGCTGTTTTGTTGTTTGTCCGGTGTGTTTAGATATTGCCGGATTCTCTAGGACATTGTATGAACACTCGAGCAATGGAATAGAACCAATTACACCTCTTACCAACCCCGAACGCTTGATTCAAGAAGAAGAACACTTTTCATACCATTGGAAAATCGTGTACCCAGAGTACTAAACCCACCATTTATTAACCTCGTAGAAGCCAAAGTTGTTTACAACCCTTTCACTAATTTACCTTTTCCCATGGCGGACGATCAACCCATGTGGGGAACCAACCGAGCCGTAGCACCAACCCCGAAAGTGATATTGTTTCATCAATCTTGGTGACAACTTCACCGTGAAGGGACATCACCTTTCTATGATCAAAGACCGTCAATTCGATGGCGTGCTGGGCCGATCCAGACAAGCACATTGTCAATTCATCGAAATTTGCGGCATGTTCCGTTATGGCGACACCGATGTCAATGCCATCAAACTCAAACTTTTCCCATCATCACTCCGGAGATGCTAAAGTATGGTACAATGAATTAACCCTGTGAATCATTAATACTGGGAGGAGATGAGGCAAGCTTTTGTAAGCCGATTCTTTCCACCGCCATGTTTGATCGATTAATGGGAGAAATTCGCTTTCACCCAAAACCCAAACGAATCACTTGTCGAAGATTGGCTTGAATGAAAGATTTGCTTCGTAGTTGTCATGGACATGGACTATCCAAAGGAACCATTATCCAAATCTTTACCATGGACTAGATGAAATCTCTCAAGGCATCCTTGATGCCGGAGGAATTTTTCTCTATAAGACTCCCAACGATGCACATCAATTGCTCGAAGATCGAGTACTTCTCAAACTTGATTGGTCCAAAGATTCCAAAACCAAACCTCTCCGAAAAACTGTTGCTTTTGTCGAAAACACCGATACCTTAAAACTCATGGAGAAGATGGAAGCGTTAACCTCAAAAATCGACTCGCAGTACAAAGATATCAAAGATGAAATGAAGGAAATGCGAGACGGATGCAACAATTGTGGAGGAAATCATCCATCGTCCGAGTGCGACGATAAGCCTATGGGTGGACCAAATGAAGGAGAAGCGAGTTACGCTCAAGGAGGATACCGTGGAGGAGGATATCGTAGTAATTACTACGGTCGAAATTCTGGAAATTGGCAAGATCGCCGACCAAGGGATGACAACCGTGATTCTCAACCACGAACTGACGATCCACCACCACAAAACCCCGACAAAAAAATGGAAGAAACCGAATTCGAGAAACCATGAGAGAATTCGTGGTCGGTCAAAAATCTGCAAATGATTTTATCAAAATCAATTTTTCAATCTCAAAGCCAAAGTTGAGCAAGGACAGAAAAATCATCAAGCATCTATCCAAGATCTTGAAAACAAATTTGGCAGACTTTCTGACCAACATTCCCCTAGACCATCTGGTTCATTGCCAAGTAATACCCAATCCAACCCAAAACCATCAAATGATAAGACATACCGTCCACTACAAACAAGAAATGAGCATATCAATGTTGTCTTCACAAGAAGTGATCTCTCGTACGATCCACCGCCAAATCCTAATACTCCTGTCACCATTGATAGTGAGGATGAAACCGAGGAACCAAACACAACTCAAGCCACCAAAAAGAAAAACATTCCATCCGTCAAGGCGTATACACCAAAAATTCCTTATCCTCAACGCCTAAAGAAAGAAAAGATGGAAGAGCGTTATAAGAAGTTCATTGAATAAATTAAAGAGGTTAGACTCAATGTTCCTCTCGTTGATGTCTTAGCCGGAATGCCCAATTACGGGAAATTTTTGAAAGAACTTCTTAATAACAAAAGAAAGCTAGAGCAAATATCGCTCATCGTCTTAACGAAGAATGCTCACTATTGTCCAAAACAAGATCCCACCAAAGCTCGGAGATCCCGGAGCTTTCTTATTCCATGTAATTTCGGAATAATGTTAAATGTGATGCTTTGGCAAATCATTCCTATCAATATCAACTGTGAGGGAATCGCCGAGAATATGCTTGTTCAAGTCGGTAAATTCATTTTTCTCGTGGACTTTGTAATCTTGGAAATGGAAGAAGATAGTAAAGTTCCACTCATCTTAGGAAGACCTTTCCTAAATACCGCCGATGCAATCATCAAAGTGAAAGAAAAATAACTCAACCTTGGAGTTGGGGAAGATCGAATCACTTTTCTAATCGATAAAGCAATGCGCTACTCACATTCCAGTGATGACACTTGTTTTAACATCGATATTATTGATGAAGTCACTGATGAAGAATTGGACGCATTACTTAACGAATCCGATCCATTCATGACTACTTCTGAAAAAATCAATGAAACAGACTTTGACAAAGAGTTTGATGATTTCATGAAAGTAGAATTCGAAGGAGATAACTCAGAAGAAGAAGAAATAGAGGAAGAAAATTTTGAAGAAATAACTTTCAATGACGAGATGCGAATTAAATCCTCTATCGAAGAACCACCCACAGATCTCGAACTCAAACCTCTCCCAGATCATTTTGAATATGCTTACTTGGAGGAAAACTCACTTCTTCCAGTAGTCATATCTTCATTGCTCGAGGATAGTGAGAAAGAAAGTTTAGTTTCTGTCCTCAAAATCACAAACAAGCTTTCGCTTGGAAAACATCCGACATCCCGTGAATTAGTCCTAATTTACGCAAACACAAAATCAATTTTGAAGAAGGAATTAAACACGTGGTAGAACGTCAACGCCGACTCAATCCCAACATGAAAGAAGTTGTTAAAAGGAAATCATAAAACTTCTCGATGATGGAATCATTTACCCAATTGAGGATAGCCCTTGGGTAAGCCCCTGCTCATCGTGTTCCCAAGAAAGGAGGAATGACGGTTGTGACTAATGAGCGAAATGAACTAGTTCCAACTAGAACTGATCATCGGTCAAGGCGTTTGTATTGACTATCGTAAGTTAAACAAAGCCACCGAAAAGATCACTTTCCACTCCCGCTCATGGATCAAATGCTTGAAAGATCGGCAGAAATAAATTCTTTTGTTTCCTCGACGGATTTTCGTGATATTTCAAATTCCTATCGATCCTAACGATCAAGAAAAGACCACTTTCACTTATCCTTTTGGAACCTACGCATATCGGCGTATGCCTTTTGGTCTTTGCAATGCACCCGCGACTTTTCAAAGATGTATGATCGCAATATTCCAAGACATGCTAGAAACCTCCATGGAAGTTTTCATGGATGACTTTTCAGTCTTTGGAGACTCGTTTGAAGCTTGTCTTTCTAATCTCGATAAAATGCTCGAAAGATGCGAAGTTGCACATCTTGTCCTTAACTAGGAAAAATGTCACTTTATGGTAACCGAAGGAATTGTGCTTGGCCACAAAATATCCAGTGCAGGAATGGAAGTAGACAAAGCAAAGATCGATGTCATCTCAAAACTTCCACCACCAACTAACGTCAAAGTCGTTAGAAGTTTTTAGGACATCTTGGTTTTACCGATTTATCAAAGATTTTCAAAATATCTCGTCCGATGACAAAACTTCTTGAAAGAATCTATCTTTGACTTCAATCTTCGATTGCATAAAAGCTTTCAAACATCGAAATCTCAACTTACTAGTGTCAGATCATGGTTTCACCTAATTGGTCATCGCCTTCGAACTTATAATGCGACGCAGCGATTTTCTTTGTTGGAGCCGTCTTAGGCCAACGTGAAGGAAAACATTTTCGGCCTATATATTTTGCTAGCAAGACATTGAATAGTGCTCAGCAAAATTATACCGTGACCGAAAAAGAATTACTGGCCGTCGTTTTCGCATTCGACAAATTCCGATCCTACCTCGTGCTCTAAAAAATAGTCGTTTTTACCGATCATTCAGCGCTCAAGTATCTGTTCACCAAGCAAGATGCTAAACCACGTCTTATTCGATGGATTTTGCTACTCCAATAATTTGACATCAAAATCAAAGATAAGAAAGGAGCAGAAAATCTTGCTGCTGATCACTTATCTCGTCTTGGAAACCCCGATCTTGAGGAGTTAAAAGAAGAGGAAATCGATGATTATTTTCCGATGAAACTCTCATGACCATCAATGGGCCGACGATCCTTGGTTTGTCGACTTTGCGAACTACATCGCAGGAGGAATTATCGAAAAGGTCTAACTCATGCTCAAAGAAGCAAATTCTTTTCGAACTTAAATACTATTTTGGGAAGAGCCATATCTTTTCAAAATGTGTCTGACGGAATGATCCGAAGATGTGTTTACGGTTCGAAACCCGCAAAATTCTTGACGAATGTCATCATGGCCCAACTGGGGACATTATGGTCCTTCCACCACGCCTAAAAAGTTTTTGATGTTGGATTCTATTGGCCAACAATATTCAAAGAAGCACACACACTTGTTCAAAACTGTGACGCTTGCCAAAGGACCACCAATCTCTCTCGAAGAGATGAAATGCCATTAACAAGCATTCAAGTGTGTGAAATATTCGATATTTGGGGAATAGATTTCATGGGACCTTTCCCTAAATCCTACAAATTCGAATACATTCTCGTTGCTATAGATTACGTGTCCAAATGGGCAGAAGCTGAAGCTTTACCAACAAACGATGCTCGTGTCGTCGTTAATTTCCTCAAAAAGCTTTTCGCTCGTTATGGAATTCCCAAGGCATTAATAAGCGATCGAGGAACCCATTTTTGTAACCAACAAATGGAGAAACCATGAAAAGATATGGAGTTCATCATCGATTCGTGACGACCTATCATCCACAAACCGGTGGTCAAGTTGAAAATACCAATGAGCTCTCAAAAGAATACTAGAGAAAACGGTGAAGGACAATCCTTCAATGTGGTCAAAGAAACTTGACGATGCTCGTGGGCATTTCAGTCTGACTTATAAAACTCCAATTGGCACAACTCATTGAGACTCTAGTATGGAAAGACTTGTCATTGCCATTCAAGTTGAACATCGTGCTTATTGGGCTCTCGAAGCTGTAACACCGATCTCAAAATAGGCGGAGAAAGAGATTCACGCAATTGCATGAACTCGATGAATTAAGACTCGAGCTTATGAAAATTCCAAAGCTGTATAAAGCTAGAACAAAAGCTTATCACGATAAAAGCTACGAATTCGAAAAGAATTCAAAGCCGAGATAAAGTTCGCTTTTAACATGAAATTCAAATTCAAAGCTCCTAAATTACAACCAAAATGGTTTGGACCATATATCGTTAAACATGGATATCCATCCGGGTATGTCGAACTCTATGACAAATAGGGTGGAAGTTTCATTGTTAATGGGCACCGAATCAAGGTATATTACGACAAGGAGCAAACGAATGAAGTTTCAGTTGCAACAGTTTCCCCTGAAAATGAATTCAAAACTATCACCTTTGTAGCACCATTTCCAGGAAGAATCCCACAAATTGTTCCATGGAAACCATCTCACGAGTTAAATGCAGGGACGATATTGAAGCTACGGTGAAGAATTCATGTACATCCCGAACTTTTCAAGATGTTCAAGGTCGCTCTTGTGGCCGACAATTCGGGAAGATTCAAGTCGGTGATGACTCGGTAATAAAACAAGCGCTTCTCGGGAGGCAACCCGTGTGTTTGATTTGATTTTCGTGGTCACTCCCAAAGTTTAAACCTTTGGTTGAACTTAAGTGTGGGGGGTGACACCTTTAATAAAACCTTTGTTTGATTATAAGATTTTGTGTGTAATGATTTCTCCAATGGATGCTAGGAATGAAGAAAAGAATTTTAATCGATAAACTCGTTGACATATCTCGGTTTCATCTCTTTTCCCTATTTCTATACTTTGAAGTTCGTTTTTCATTGAGGACAATGTCTAACTTAAGTGTGGGGGGGGGGGGTGAATAGGAAAAATTAGAGTTTTCATGCTTAAATTTTAAATTTTGTTTGCCCTTATGATCTAGTTGTTTTCACACTTTTAGGATTATCTATTAGAATAACTGGATCAAACCACTGGTAAAACTGGTGATTTTTGAAATTTCGAGATGTGTTCCGATTACTATTGCAATCCATTCTGGGATCGATAAGCATTTGCTAGCACATATTATACCCCTTTTTCCACTAAATTGTGAGGATTTGAGCCTATTTCATAAATAGCATACTTCTTTTATGCTTGGATCTTTTGTTATGAGTGTGCCAGTGATTTTATTTAATCTAGAACTTATGCTTGTAAATCATTACCAGACCGCAGTGAGATTGCATTCGTGCGATATAAGTGAATTTGTATGATAAAGAGGCACCTTAGGATTTAACCCAAATGGCCTTCCATTTTACATCTAAAGATATATAAGCTAGCCACATTGGTTAGTTAACCACCACATGGACCCATTTTTAGTGCTCATTTTTAGTACTAGATACCCCTAGTTACACCCTCTGAGCCATCCTTTTCATTTTTGCTTCACCCAGAAAATACAAAAAGATTTTACACTTTAAACCTTAGCCTATCCCGTATCAATGTCTAAACGGTTGGTTGCTAGTCGCCAGGAAGTGAAGATTGTTCAAATGATTATGAGTACCACATCCTGTAAGATTGATTGAGCCATGCGTTATGTTATGTTCAAATTGTGGGTAAGATTGATAACGCTCAAATTGTGCATGTTTTTAGTAGCGTTATCCGTGCTTTTATGTGTGTTATTTGGTTATAATCATATGCTTTAAATGCTTAATCGTACAAAAGTGCGTTTGCTAGTTCATTTGTAGCCAAGTACAGGAAAGTGGAGAAAAAGACGGAAAAAGAAGTAAAATACGAAGATTTCTCCAAATACGAAGAATTCCTGACAAAATCAAGACTTACGGAGTATACTCTAGAAGATAAAGTCATCAAGTTAGTGGTCCAAAGACTCAAGAATGAAGTTCAAGAAGGAAAACGAGAAAGAAATGAAGAAAAGAAGCTAAAACGAAGACATATTGGAAGACTCGTTGTTCCCGACACACCTTCACCATTTTGGCCATAACTTTTGCATACGGACTTCGTTTGACCCCCGGTTTGCGGCCACGGAAAGCTAAGAGAAAGATCTAAAACTTTGGTGCTTTGTTTTTTGGTCATTTTGCTCCAACCGTTCGGTCAAGCCCCGCAACCGGATCCGGTTGGAGAATGGTCAAGAAGACCAACCGAAACGGTTGGAGCCCAACCGATTCGGTTGGAGGGCCTGTTTCTATCATTTCTTCATCAATAAGAGTCCTAGCAAGTTCCAATCATGTTCCAAATGATTCTAGTCCCTTCCTACATGTATTATAGTCCCTTCCAAGCTCCTTGGCCTCCAAGAAATGCATTGAATACCCCTAGCCTTGGTTCTAGTATAAATAGAGGCCTTTGCAACCTCATTTCACCATCCCTTCTCCATCCTTCTCATCCCTTTCACCCACCACTCCATCTCTAGGTGTGAAATTCGATCCTCCACCCTTAAGGATGAATTTCCACCTAAAACAACATCCCTCTCTCAGCTTACCTTCACCAAAGGTGTGAAATTCGATCCTCCACC
Source organism: Chrysanthemum lavandulifolium (assembly GCA_022545495.1). Classification (NCBI taxonomy): domain Eukaryota; kingdom Viridiplantae; phylum Streptophyta; class Magnoliopsida; order Asterales; family Asteraceae; genus Chrysanthemum; species Chrysanthemum lavandulifolium. The sequence goes on from CM040242.1 coordinate 85,625,527, forward strand.
CTTAAGGATGAATTTCCACCAACTATCCACCAATTTATCTTCCCCAAAAGACCACAAACCTCTACCATTTCCAGAAGTATGCTTGGCTAGAAGTTGTAGTTGATTGGAGGCTTGAAGGAGTGCTATAATCCTTCACCTTTGCCTAATGTAATCTTACTTTGGGTAAACCCTTGTTACTTTTATGATGTTGAATGCTATTTTTCATGTTTGGTTCTTTGATTTTGTTGATTATGTGACTCTTGTGATGTGTTCTTGTCTTGTGAATGTTGTCTTGATACTTGTTTATTTCATATGAGAACTTGTGATAAAAGGATGTTTGGATAATTGTAGTGTTTGTTTGGAATATGTTGATAACATCATATTTGGTTGAATTGGAACTTGTTCTAGTTTATTGTTTTGGTTGATCATTGTTGAGTTTGATGTCGAATATATTCTTAACAATGGTTAGTTCCAATTTATTAGTCGACGAATGATATTGGTCTTGTACTTTGTGACGATTGTGCAAGAGAATTAATAAACATAACAAGTAAAGGTTTAATTTGGATTAAGGCCGAAAGGAATCTTTTGAATATGTGTTCTCATTATCTTTCAAGTAAATGGAACTTCACAAATTAATAACATCAAAGTCTAAGGCCGAAAGGGATTCTTTGTTGTTGTTGGTATAAGGCTCATGACATGACCACTTGATTGAGGATTATGCACATTTGATTTATAAAACACTAAACTATTATTATAGGTTCTATCTTTGATAATATGTTTTCCAAACTAAACATCCTAATATCCTTGTGATCATTTGTCTAAACATGTATGTTCTTTGTGTGCTTTTTCTTAGTGGTTTGATCCGTGACAATCATAACCACGACCTTGGTACGTGCTTGTCTTATATTGCTTTTCTTGTTGGTTTGATATGTGACAATCATAACCATCAACTTGTTACTTGCTTAAACAAACAAACGACACTTGTAGTGCAACGAAGTCTCTTGGGATGACCTTGATTTACCATATACTATACTACAACTTGACTAGGGCATACTTGCCCGAATGTGTTCCTAGTTAACCGGTAATTCATGTTTACAAATTTAAAACCATGACGTAACACATCAAGTTTTTGGCGCCGTTGCCGGGGATTTGGTTATTGTTCTTAGGTGTTTGATTGTTTGTTTGTTGAAATGTTTTCTTGATTGATAGATTGTTTGTTTGCTGCATGATAATTCCGGCATCGTCACCATCAAGTTTTTGGCGCCGCTGCCGGGGACTTGTTTTGAACTTGTTTGCTCGTTTGATTGTTTTCTTGTTTGATAGATTGTTTGTTTGCTTGCATGATAATTCCGGCATCGTCACATCAAGTTTTTGGCGCCGTTGCCGGGGACTTGCGTTTGTATTCTTGTGTTTGCTTGTTTGTTGAAATGTTGGCTTGAATTGAATTGCTTGTTTGTTCGAATGCTAAATTGCTCTTGCTCATGAATATGATTGTTTCTTTGCTCTTGTTTGATTGCTCTTGATGTTTGCTTGAATGCTTGTCATTTTCGAAAAACCTCTCATTTTCTCAAAATTGCTCAAATGATCTTTGCATCAAAATCATGTTTTTGATGTTGGGATTCCGTCTCATGTTTGCTAAAAATGTTCAATTCAATGTTTGTTTTCTAATGTGCTCGAAATCGTTTGAAAAAAACCACCAAAACCACCCAAACAACTCTAACCGAATCGGTTGGAATCCCAACCGAATCGGTTGGAACTCTCGGTAAATATTTTTCAATAGTCATTTCCGAGTCGTAAAAAAAAAAAATCTAAAAATCCTCTCTAAACGATCGGTCACCACCGTAACCGATCCGGTTGGAGTGTTACGTCAAATATATATATATATATATATATATATATATATATATATATATATATATATATATATATATATATATATATATATATATATTTTGTCTCTTGTTTTGTAAGTTTTATGTTTTATATGTTACATGATCTCTATGTTATTTGTTTTTGTTATTTTTGTTTATATTAGTTTCGTATTAATTTTGAATAAGATTATCTTGTTTTAGATTATCTTGTTTGATTTGTGTTACGTGACTAATTGTGTTTACTTGCGTCTATGTGATTGTCGTTTTTCTGTTTCGTGCTTATTTTTGTTCTAAGTGTTGTTTTATGTTCGTGATAATATATGTGTTTATGTGTTTTGTTTACTTGTGTTTAGTTTTGTGTTTGTTACCTTGTGTTTTCTTGTTTAATTTTATCAATAAAAGGTTTGAAATAAAACTTGGTTCAAAAAAAAAAAAAAAAAAAAAATCTAAAATTCTAAAAATCGCCTCCAACCGATCGGTCACTCCCCGTAACCGATTCGGTTGGAAGGATGGTCACATTTGGTTCATTCCAACCGATCGGTTACACCCCGTAACCGATTCGGCTGGACTAATCTGTTAAAATAATAATAATAATAATATTGTTTTCATTTTTGTTTTTGTTTTTGTGTGTTTGTGTTTAGATAAAATAAGTTTAAGTGTCCCTTTGTTTTTGCAAGAGTATCATTTCTACTTAATTTTGTTTTTGCGGTTTAACTTTTGTTAATTTTTAGTACATTGTGAATAAATAAGTACTTGTTTAAAAAATAAAAGTGTTTTGAACTTTGTGGGTATGTTCACTGGAAACCCTCACGAGACTATAACTCGTCCACTCGATCTTACAGGATGTGGTACTCATTTTGTGAATTCGTGATAAAGAGGCACCTTAGGATTTAACCCAAATGGCATTCCATTTTACATCTAAAGATATATTAGCTAGCCACATTGGTTAGTTAACCACCACATGGACCCATTTTTAGTGCTCATTTTTAGCACTAGATACCCCTAGTTACACCCTCTGAGCCATCCTTTTCATTTTTCCTTCACCCAGAAAATACAAAAAGATTTTACACTTTAAACCTTAGCCTATCCCGTATCAATGTCTAAACGGTTGGTTGCTAGTCGCCAGGAAGTGCAGATTGTTTAAATGATTATGAGTACCACATCCTGTAAGATTGATTGAGCCATGCGTTATGTTATGTTCAAATTGTGGGTAAGATTGACTTTGTGGGTAAGATTGATAACGCTCAAAATGTGCATGTTTTTAGTAGCGTTATCCGTGCTTTTATGTGTGTTATTTGGTTATAATCGTATTCTTTAAATGCTTAATCGTACAAAAGTGCGTTTGCTAGTTCATTTGTAGCCAAGTACAGGAAAGTGGAGAAAAAGACAGAAAAAGAAGTAAAATACGAAGATTTCTCCAAATACGAAGAATTCCCGACAAAATCAAGACTTACGGAGTATACTCGAGAAGATAAAGTCATCAAGTTAGTGGTCCAAAGACTCAAGAATAAAGTTCAAGAAGGAAAACGAGAAAGAAATGAAGAAAAGAAGCTAAAACGAAGACATATTGGAAGACTCGTTGTTCCCGACACACCTTCACCATTTTGACCATAACTTTTGCATACGGACTCCGTTTGACCCCCGGTTCGCGGCCAAGAAAAGCTAAGAGAAAGATCTACAACTTTGGTGCTTATGATTTTTGGTCATTTTTCTCCAACCGTTCGGTCGAGCCCCGCAACCGGATCCGGTTGGAGAATGGTCAAGAAGACCAACCGAAACGGTTGGAGCCCAACCGATTCGGTTGGAGGGCCTGTTTCTACCATTTCTTCATCAATAAGAGTCCTAGCAAGTTCCAATCATGTTCCAAACGATTCTAGTCCCTTCCTACATGTATTCTAGTCCCTTCCAAGCTCCTTGGCCTCCAAGAAATGCATTGAATACCCCTAGCCTTGATTCTAGTATAAATAGAGGCCTTTGCAACCTCATTTCACCATCCCTTCTCCATCCTTCTCATCCCTTTCACCCACCACTCCATCTCTAGGTGTGAAATTCGATCCTCCACCCTTAAGGATGAATTTCCACCTAAAACAATATCCCTCTCTTAGCTTACCTTCACCAAAGGTGTGAAATTCGATCCTCCACCCTTAAGGATGAATTTCCACCAACTATCCACCAATTTATCTTCCCCAAAAGACCAAAAACCTCTACCATTTCCAGAAGTATGTTTGGCTAGAAGTTGTAGTTGATTGGAGGCTTGAAGGAGTGCTATAATCCTTCACCTTTGCCTAATGTAATCTTACTTTGGGTAAACCCTTGTTACTTTTATGATGTTGAATGCTATTATTCATGTTTGGTTCTTTGATTGTGTTGATTATGTGACTCTTGTGATGTGTTCTTGTCTTGTGAATGTTGTCTTGATACTTGTTTATTTCATATGAGAACTTGTGATAAAAGGATGTTTGGATAATTGTAGTGTTTGTTTGGAATATGTTGATAACATCATATTTGGTTGAATTGGAACTTGTTCTAGTTTATTGTTTTGGTTGATCATTGTTGAGTTTGATGTCGAATATATTCTTAACAATGGTTAGTTCCAATTCATTAGTCGACGAATGATATTGGTCTTGTACTTTGTGACGATTGTGCAAGAGAATTAATAAACATAACAAGTAAAGGTTTAATTTGGATTAAGGCCGAAAGGAATCTTTTGAATATGTGTTCTCATTATCTTTCAAGTAAATGGAACTTCAAAATTAATAACATCAAAGTCTAAGGCGAAAGGATTCTTTGTTGTTGTTGGTATAAGGCTCATGACATGACCACTTGATTGAGGATTATGCACATTTGATTTATAAAACACTAAACTATTATTATAGGTTCTATCTTTGATAATATGCTTTCCAAACTAAACATCCTAATATCCTTGTGATCATTTGTCTAAACATGTATGTTCTTTGTGTGTTTTTTCTTAGTGGTTTGATCCATGACAATCATAACCACGACCTTGATACGTGCTTGTCTTATATTGCTTTTCTTGTTGGTTTGATATGTGACAATCATAACCATCAACTTGTTACTTGCTTAAACAAACAAACGACACTTGTAGTGCAACGAAGTCTCTTGGGATGACCTTGATTTACCATATACTATACTACAACTTGACTAGGGTATACTTGCCCGAATGTGTTCCTAGTTAACCGGTAATTCATGTTTACAAATTTAAAACCATGACGTAACACATCAAGTTTTTGGCGCCGTTGCCGGAGATTTGGTTTTTGTTCTTAGGTGTTTGATTGTTTGTTTGTTGAAATGTTTTCTTGATTGATAGATTGTTTGTTTGCTGCATGATAATTCCGGCATCGTCACCATCAAGTTTTTGGCGCCGCTGCCGGGGACTTGTTTTGAACTTGTTTGCTCGTTTGATTGTTTTCTTGTTTGATAGATTGTTTGTTTGCTTGCATGATAATTCCGGCATCGTCACATCAAGTTTTTGGCGCCGTTGCCGGGGACTTGCGTTTGTATTCTTGTGTTTGCTTGTTTGTTGAAATGTTTGCTTGAATTGAATTGCTTGTTTGCTTGTTTGTTCGAATGCTAAATTGCTCTTGCTCATGAATATGATTGTTTCTTTGCACTTGTTTGATTGCTCTTGATGTTTGCTTGAATGCTTGTCATTTTCAAAAAACCTCTCATTTTCTCAAAATTGCTCAAATGATCTTTGCATCAAAATCGTGTTTTTGATGTTGGGATTCCGTCTCATGTTTGCTAAAAATGTTCAATTCAATGTTTGCTTTCTAATGTGCTCGAAATCGTTTGAAAAAAACCACCAAAACCACCCAAACAACTCTAACCGAATCGGTTGGAATCCCAACCGAATCGGTTGGAACTCTCGGTAAATATTTTTCAAGAGTCATTTCAGAGTCGTAAAAAAAAAATCTAAAAATCCTCTCTAACCGATCGGTCACCACCCGTAATCGATCCTTTGGAGTGTTCAAATATATATATATATATATATATATATATATATATATATATATATATATATATATATATATATATATATATATATATATATATATATATATATATATATATATATATATATATATATATATATATATATATATATATATATATATATATATATATATATATATAGTTAAAGCCATGCACATGACTTATAATTATTTGTTTGTTGTTTTTGTTAAGCGAAATACATTGTTTAGAATTGTCAAACAATATTATGAAACAATTGTTTATTTGGTTTTTAGTTGTTGGTTTTTGTTTTGGTTACGAATTATAAATAATTGTATGGTTTGCGTGGATGGTTAATAACACAACATATATAATATTTACAACATTATGAATTTTATGTGTGTGTGTAAATTTGTAGATAATGAAAATATATTAAAAATACAAATATGTTAGTTAGTTTATCAATCAATATCGATTGTGTGTTATGATTGTTTTGTGGTTGCAATTATCACTCCCTCATCCTTTGTTTGGTAGGTGCACTAATCCAGACTCCACTAAAATTACCGAATAAAGTAACTGTTTCATATTTAACTTTATGGTTTCAACACTTATAGTAAACGTTTTTGAAAATCAACATTCCATGTCAACACAACCGGAACTTTTTTTGACTTGATCACACAAATAAACTATTTTAACACAGCTAACCACTCATTTTCTGATTCTATACACAACAATCACTAATGTGAGTTGAGGTGACAAGGTGGGTAACGGGTCAGGTTAGATATGGTTCTCAGTTGACGTAACTACGGTGGGATGTGACTATGGTATGAGCCTTAGGAACAAAATTAACTTAGAGTCGTTCCATTTTAAATGACTTAATGGGATTGAGCCATAATATACACAGATTAGCACTTTGAAAAGGCTAAAATGAGAACAGGTCTATACGTACATTGAAAGGGTCGAACAGGTTGACATAATGATAGTTTCTCGATTATTGACCAACACAAAAATACCCTTTTTGACCCATACTAAATTCATGCACCTGCCATTTTTAAACTACTAAGAAATTTTAATAAACATAACCTTTAAATATGACCCTTGAACATCAACTTTTTCTTTTATATCCCCATGGGTCAGTTTTCTGCATGAATGCCTGCTCCATCTTACATATTCAAATATAAATTGTATGAAGGCACCCCCAACAACTAATAAGAATTGGAAAAAATATTGCTGGAAAACAAATAACATTCACATGCGTTGGGAACAAAGGTGGATCCCGAGGGTTTGATACCCAAAGTCTGGTATACTGCACCAGAGAGCTGGCCACATCAACATCTTCACGGGAAGTCAAATACGCGCCCTCACATTCCTTGCTATCGCTCACATCTGCTTAAGAAAAGCGAAGATTTAATAAACAATTCAAAAATAGTGTTAATAATCGACAAATGAACGACGCGAGAAACACCACAAAATTTCGGTTTGCCTTTCCTTGTCATGCATGTTCGAGGTGAGATATGTCTTATGATTTTTCATTCTTTTAAGCTACGCAAAACATAATTATGCGCTACCATGTCCCACATAAAGTCAATAAACTTGAGCTTTTAACAATCTTGTAGACTTGATGGCCGTTTATGAAGATAACAATTAGGCCCTTCTTTTTCTGTATTTGCAACTCGGGAACATGAATACAAATGTGAATGCCTGGGAAAAATAAACTACCATTCTATATTTGATTACTGGTCAAAACACATGGGAGCCAATCTCAATGGCTATCTTATTCCTATTCTGTGCTCATCTAATTTTATCTCAAACTAATTATATAATCTGTAATTTTCTTCATGGATTTGTAAACCACAAAAATTATGCTGATATTTTTACCTTAAAAAATTCAAAGGAAAGGTAGCATTAGTTGACATGATAAATATCAGTCCCCCACGTAATTAATACATCTAAAAGAAAATGTAAAATCTTTTCTTTTAAATGCATTTGCTCTTGGGGTGACACTGTGACAATGCGCAAGGCTGGAAAGAGAGAAAGAGGAGTACTCTGGTGTCTCTAAAACAAATCGGAACATGACCTGTATTCATCTTTCCACGGTAGATGGCTGATGCAGTCAAGTAACGCCCGTGACATGGGTCAGCAGCACATATCATATTCTTGGCGTCCCACATTTGTTGGGTGAGCTCTAGAATAGTTAAAGCACGGTACTCCTGGGATCCATGTGAGGTAAGTGGAGCAAAACCAACCATGAAGAAATGGAGACGCGGGAATGGGATTAGATTCACAGCAAGTTTCCGAAGATTAGAGTTGACGAGGAAACCTCAAACAGCAGGTAACTCCAGATATTGTTGCAGAAATGAGATGGTTCAAATCACCAACTGAAACAAAAATTGTAATGTTAGTCACTTATGCAATTGATATATCTTCAATATGAAGAAATGAGATAACAAATCGATTTGAGAATACTTACGACTTGGGGTAGTCAACTTGAGAGTTGTGAAGTAAGAAATCATTTGCTTCTACTTGACACCAAACCCCAACCATAAACACATGTTATACATTGAACTTGGTTACCTCATGTTGCATTTATAAATTTTCAATATCAAAAGATCTAATGGTTATGACATTTTTAAATTTTGTTATATGGCAAAAGAGGCGAACTTGTTCTTCATAAACCTCTAAAGACCTAATTTCTCATATGTAAGACGGCGCCAAGAAGTTAGTGAGTTCCAACAATGATATCCACTCACCATTTTGGATCAAATGAAAATACTCCTCCCCCTCAGTTTTGGTCTGCATGCTGCAAAGAAAATTGTTTTTAGAAACTATCCTTCCCTTTATCCTTTAGTTTGCGGTTATTTATTTGACTAACATCAAAAACCAACAAAAATTTTAATATCAACACACCTACTACTAAGCATTCAATCAAAATAACTTTTAAAACAATTCATAAACATAATTCATAACACATAGGGTCAATTGATGATATTAGGTTAATGGTGAATGCAAATGAGTATGAATAGTCGACTCAGGGAGTGTTCTTTCGAAATTATCAGCTAGTGTTGTTTGCATAAATATCAGTGAGGTGTGGAGTTAGGGAATGGTAGAAATCTGCTGTTGATTAGTGCATCAGGAGTGTTAAACTGAATAGAGTTTGTGGGCTGAGCTGTACGTGCCCCCAGTAAATTGTTCATTGAACAATGGTGACTGATGAAAAATTTATCAGGATTTTTTTTGTTTTTATCAGTGCGTGGTGGAGTTAAGTGAGCTTGTGACTCACGCAGAGATGAGGAAGTGAGTTGAAAAGCTGTAGATATCACAGCTGTAGGAAACACAGGGTATGGGTTGGTTTCTCATACGGATCAATTGATGATATTAGATTAATGGTGAATGCAAATGAGTATGAATAGTCGACTCAGGGAGTGTTATTTCAAAATTATCATCTAGTGTTGTTTGCATAAATATCGTTGAGGTGTGGAGTTAGGGAATGGTAGAAATCTGCTGTTGATTAGTGCATCGGAGGGTTAAACCGAATAGAGTTTTTGGGTCGGTAGACGTGCCCTCAAACACACAAAGCTAGAACGATTTTCGAGTTTGTGGTCGTTGTACATGCCCACAAACACACAAAGCTAGAACGATTTTCGATGGATAATAAAATTAGAGGTGTGAAATCAAGAAGTGATGAGTTGAAAAATTGCTCATCGTAAACCATGGAGTGTTAATCAGGGTGAGCTTGTGTAAGCTGAGAATGGCTCATTCCATCCCTTCGACTCCAATAAATCATCTTTAGCGGCACGTAAAAAATCAGTCACAACCTCTCTTAAATGAGATTTGCATGATTACCTCTCTTAAAAAGTAATCCACCCCATCATCTGTACCGTTTTGAATTGGAGCGAAAGGCACATTACTTCTTCTTAATAAGAATGTGGAGGTGAGCTATTTCCACTTTTTCATTATCACAATGTTGCATTGTAAGTCTTCCATACATCGCTTTTGTTCATGTTTAAGCTTCCTGCATACATCAAATAAGATAATAAGTACGTGAAAGGATAAAAAAAATAATTAAATTAAAAATCAAGAGTATAGTTAACCATACTTGTCCAACACAACCCAAGTTGCTTGAATTTTCTTGGCTTCTGCAGCTGCTGCCCAGATTTTATTTTGTTACCTTCAATGCAACAGACATAAATTCCATGCCATCGCCTTTATTGGATGTGAACAATTTACCCAAACAATACTTGCATCGAAAGCCTGCACATTGCACAAGACCAATTACACTTGACGTTGGAACAAAGGGTACATCGAATATCCTTTAAGAAACTTTATATAAACGTAGTACCCTTGTTACACGATCATCTGTAGATGTGGAGAATGAATAAATATGAGTGAGGTATAATAAAGAACCATGATAAATTGTTATTCAGGGGATAGCGTGATCCAATTAGAGTTAAGACTCACTAACCATTTTCCTCGAGACCATCCACTAACCATTGGAATCAATGGCTACTTACAACCTCGAATTCATTTACACGGAATAATCCCACCATTCATAGTTAATCTTGTGATTGAAGACCCTACTATGAGATAACCGAGTTCTTTAAGTGCAAGCGCATTCATGTGACAATTAGCCTAATCACCATGTGACAATTACTATGTGACAATTAGCTTGCACCATTTGACAATTAGCCTAATCACCATTCATGTGACAATTAGCCTAATTACCATGTGACAATTACTATGTGACAATTAGCTTGCACCATGTGACAATTAGCCTAATCACCATTCATAGTTAATTTAGAACCTATGAACCAACAACCTAATCACCATGTGACAATTAGCTTGCATATCAATATTCCAAGATACAAAAGGTGCTTAGTAAGAACACGAATGGTGTTCCTTACAACAACGCCAAAAGCTTATCTGAGATATCACGGCGACCAAAAGAAACAAACAATCAATAGCTACGGGGTGTTTGAAATCGATTCAATTGTCGTTGCAACTCCGGTTGTCTTTTTGACCGACCTTGCACGCATATCCTATGTAATATGTAAATAAAGTTAGTTATTTTATAATATATGTAGATGTCAAAATTGATTACTTAATTTATTATACGTAAGCATTGATTCATTCGCATCGACTCTTCGACCCAAGTCATTAGACGCACCGAACTTGGAAGTAGTGGGTTGGAAAATGTTCATCGGGTATAGCAATAAGTCTGCGTGTATCTTTAGAAGAAGTGTAATTTGGTTATCTAGTGTCTGCTGCCATCTCTCGTTCTCGACATCCAAATCCCTTTTAGCGATCCGTTTCGGTACTCTTTAACTTTAATCACTTTGTTCATGTTTCCGACTTTTATGTACGCAATGCTTACAATTCTCGGTTCTTGATCATCTTTTTGTTCTGGATGTTGGCACGTGCTCGTTTCTTTGTGCTACCGGTTGCCATTAGCACGCAAAATAAGGTCATCATTAGTAAGGTTACACATGCCTTTGTTTTGTGAAAATCTAATGGTTGGAAAAAGTGGACATTCCCAATCTCTAAATACATATGGGCCACGGCCATTATTAACTGACCCATCTACTTTAGCGCCCAATGATGTCATAGCGAACATCTGGTTGTACAACACTCATCGATATTTTGTGAGGCAGAACTTGTTCAAGCAGGTACCTACAAAACCCACAAAAAACATGATCAATTAGAGGTAGTAATTACGACCCATAAAACTATATCGTAGTAAATAGATGACACGAATGCTTACTAAATTGAACTTCAGTGTGGATTACAACCAATTTGATTTCATATCATCCAACTAATGCATATACAATTTGAAAATACCATGTTTATATCATGGTAATTGTTTAGTCACAAGTTGGATGATGCTTTATGCAGTATGAAATACACATTTTTGTGCATGCATTCCTGTTAATAGAATATGAATTTATGTATAATCAAATGAGTCATTCTACCTAGGTATCAACTTGTATAAGAATATGCAATCATGTGTTTTCAACTTGTATACGTATCTTTTTCTCTATCAACATGAGATTGAGTTTCTTTTTTATAAGGATAATCAGGTGGAGTAAATATATTGCAAAGCGTATATACATTAAAGCCAGTGATCATTATGAAAAATAAGAAATCAATAAAATCGATGCATATGATGATGAAGATGCTACGCAACCTTGAGTGCCACAAACATCATGCCAACAGGATAACATTCTATGAATCATGATCAAAACTTCCAATGAACCAAACTCCTTCAAATGTAACAATGATAATTAAAAATAATCAATATGTAAAAAAAAACAATATAATTTACATGATTTAATATAAACTGGGCCAATGAATGAAATTAGGGTTTTGTGTGATGAATGAATAAAAGGTCGGATATAATTAAAAAGATTGTTAAGCTATAATTAAGGAATAGATATGGTGAATAATTGGTTGTAGGGATTCTCATAGTTGCATAGGTTTATAGATTATAATATGCAACATAATTATCAAAATAACTTGTTGCCTAAGTGGTAAACACACAAGTTATTTATCTAAATGACCAAGGTTCAATCCTTGCTAGACACCTTTTTTATAAACAATTTTCAAAAATATTTAATAAAAATCCGAAAATTACTAAAAAAATTAAAAAAAAACCGAAAAAATTACCAAAAAAATTAAAAAAAATCCGAAAAATAAATAATATTGCTTAGGTGGCATTGAGGTGGCATTGAGGTGGCATTGAGGTGTCATTGAGGTGGCATTGAGGTGGCATTAATGTCAAATGCCTCTGTTATTAATATATATATATATATATATATATATATATATATATATAATATAGATATATATATATATATATATTTTGTGTGTCTCTTGTTTTGTAAGTTTTATGTTTTATATGTTACATGATCTCTTGCATCTCTATGTTATTTGTTTTTGTTATTTTTGTTTATATTAGTTTCGTATTAATTTTGAATAAGATTATCTTGTTTGATTTGTGTTACATGACTAATTGTGTTTGCTTGCGTCTATGTGATTGTCGTTTTTCTGTTTCGTGCCTATTTTTGTTCTAAGTGTTGTTTTATGTTCGTGATAATATATGTGTTTATGTGTTTAGTTTTGTGTTTGTTACCTTGTGTTTTCTTGTTTAATTTTATCAATAAAAGGTTTGAAATAAAACCTGGTTCAAAAAAAAAATTAAAAATAAAAAATAAAAATTCTAAAAATCACCTCCAACCGATCGGTCACTCCCCGTAACCGATTCGGTTGGAAGGATGGTCACATTTGGTTCATCCCAACCGATCGGTTACACCCCGTAACCTATTCGGCTGGACTAATCTGTTAAAAATAATAATAATAATATTGTTTTCATTTTTGTTTTTGTTTTTGTGTGTTTGTGTTTAGATAAAATAAGTTTAAGTGTCTTTTTTTTTTGCAAGAGTATCATTTCTACTTAATTTTGTTTTTGCGTTTTAACTTTTGTTAATTTTTAGTACATTGTGAATAAATAAGTACTTGTTTAAAAAATAAAAGTGTTTTGAACTTTGTGGGTATGTTCACTGGAAACCCTCACGAGACTATAACTCGTCCACTCGATCTTACAGGATGTGGTACTCATTTTGTGAATTCGTGAGATAAAGAGGCACCTTAGGATTTAACCCAAATGGCATTCCATTTTACATCTAAAGATATATTAGCTAGCCACATTGGTTAGTTAACCACCACATGGACCTATTTTTAGTGCTCATTTTTAGCACTAGATACCCCTAGTTACACCCTCTGAGCCATCCTTTTCATTTTTCCTTCACCCAGAAAATACAAAAAGATTTTACACTTTAAACCTTAGCCTATCCCGTATCGATGTCTAAACGGTTGGTTGCTAGTCGCCATGAAGTGAAGATTGTTCAAATGATTATGAGTACCACATCCTGTAAGATTGATTGAGCCATGCGTTATGTTATGTTCAAAAAAAAAATGTGTGTTGAAAGTATGAAAATAATAGCCAATGTGCTATGATCGAAGAACAATTGTCATGGCAAAGCAAAAAGCTGTGGAAAGCGGAAAAGAAGAAATTGAAGCTGTAATCATTTATTTGGTTCGTGGAATGTTTGGCAGCTAGCAACACAGGTATTAGACTTGATTTCATTTTTATTTTAACACCAATTTCATAAACATCTCCATGCCTTATCCATACCCTTAGCCCTTAGCCATATCATTTTAACCCGAATAAAAGCCCTCTTTAGATGTTTTTACTTGGTGCTCACGCCACGTCGGTGGAGTTTTGTTTCTTGTACAAGCTTATGGTAATAATCTAATCATGACTGAGCAATGAGTGTGATTTATCTTGTTACTCCACTAAAAATAAGTGATTGAGTGAATTATATTTCGTTCCTTTTTCGTGAGGTGTTTTGGAATGTTAATCATGCAAGAAAATCATTGGATATTGTCAAACATCTTGATGTTTCACCTTTATAAAGCATAATTGATGAATCCTCTCTCGTATTTATACTTGGTTGATTTGCATCACATTTTTCATAATCAAGATCTTGTATCAGTGGATGTTTTTCCTAGATTTTCTTTAGGGCAAGCAAAGTTTAAGTGTGGGGGAATTTGATAACGCTCAGATTGTCCATGTTTTTAGTAGTGTTATGTGTGCTTTTATATATGATATTTGGTTATATTTACGTGATTATAGTGCCTAAACGCATCAAAAGATGTTTGTCTAGTGTTTATAACCAAGTGCAGGGAAACGGAAGGAAAATAAAGAAATGTTAAGCAAATAGAAGATTCCCGTTTCAGTAAGCCTAATTCAGTATTTCAAGGACCTTTGAAGACTATAGTGATTGAAGAACCAAGTTCTACAAGATAAAGAGAAGAAAAGATCAAGTTTCCGTAACTCAGAAATCAACCGGATCGGTTACAAGCAGAATCGGATCGGTTGGAATATGACGTAAACGTCAATATGACCATCACCAACCGTTCGGTCGCCACCCGCAACCGGAACGGTTGGCCCCTATGAAGACCAACGGATCGGTTGGTCATATGACCGATCCGGTTGGAGAAGTCGCATCGCCAAATCTTCATCACTAAGTTTCCCTTTGCATCCAAGCGATTCTAGGTCCTTCTCTTGGTGTATTCTAGTCCCTTCCTTACTCCTTGGAGGCCAAGTTCAGCAATTAATACCCTAGGCTTTGGAATTAGTATAAATAGAGGCCATTTGTGAGCATATGATATACACTTAAAGTACAAATCTCTCTACTCATCAAACAAAGCTTTAAGCTCTCAAATTCGTCCTTAGAAGTCCAGGGAAGTTTGGAGTTCCAGAAGTTCCTTATTTGGAGGCCAAATCACCAAGAAGTCCACCCCAATACTTTGGGAATCATTACTTCACCATTTGTAATCTTGTTCTAAGCATTGTAAGACTTTTAATCATGTTTTCTAATGTTCAAAGTTCTGAGTTTATGTTCATGTTTGCTATGAGTGGCTAGTTTCTTTATACACTTGCTTAAATGATGTTGATTATCATATGATTAGTTAGTGATTGTGTTAACATGTTTTAATTCAATTTCAAGTTGATTCTAAGATCCAGTTGTGCTAAAGTTTCGTAGTGACATTTGTTAATCAAGTTTGGCTAATTGATAGTAATCGTTGAGGTCGAAAGAACTTATTGTTATTCAACTAGTCATAATCATTTTGTCTATGGATGATTGTTTTACCCATTATTCTTGATTATACAAAGGAACTAAGGTGTGGTTGTAATAAACGCTTTTGATTATCAAATTGGATTGGTTGGAAACATCTAAAAGGTCGTAAGATTAGTTGTTGAGAATAAATTGTAGCCTTTTGTCTATGATCGGTTACCTTTTGTATTGACCATTTCTTAAGCGGTTTGATGAAACAAGTGGATATTTTGTGTTTAAGTTTATGGATGTAGACTTATGAAACTTGAATTGATCTTGAATTGATTGGTTAAACTTAATGCTTGTTTTTATGAACTAAAATCTTGACGAAGGTTTAACTTGTAAGAACAATAGATTAGTCTTCCAACTAATTATCATAACCAACATGTTAAGAGGTTAACACAGTCACATTAATCTATGATATGAAACTAGTTTAAGCAAGTGTAGTTTTTAGTCATCTCAATTTCATTATATCTATTTGCTTTGTTATATGTTTTGGATAGACTCTGTTAATTCAAACTTGTATTTAGATTCACTCAAATCCCTGCGAACGATCCCGACTTACCTTCATAATCTTGCTATAACGGACAAGTATACTTGCTCGTATGTGTTATTGGTAATATTGGTAATTCACCTTTTATAAATTTAAAACTTGTACACACGTAGCACATCAAATGCTTCACCTCGATACCATTTATGTTGTGGAGGCGGTAGAATATTTATGCAACCAGAAGCAGAGCCGCCTGAGTATATCAAGCAGATGCTTGGAAGAAGAACCTTTTTGGAAAATATGCGAACCTATAATCAGATGTTTGCAATGACTTCTTTCGGTGCGAATGTCGACACTGCAATCAATAATGGTGGAGGGCCTTATATTTTCAAAGTTTCAGGCCAAATATACCATCAGATTGGGTCGCTTTGTCCAACTAATGACGACCCAAAATTTTTACAGCTATATATCTATGACACACAGAACGAGGTTGAGCATAGGTTGAGCCATTTTTCAAATTCAGATGCCACTGATTTGGATCCGCAGATCGTGGAAGGCCTCATTCACTTTCTAGACACCCACAATGAGTTGGTCCAGCTATTTAGAACTGCACACGACAAGTGTGGTCAGCATGATGTCCCTGAATATAAAGTGAGGCTTTACAGTGGTGAAGGGCCCCGTGGTTATGAGCTTCCAGCATCACAGACTCTTGGCGCCATTGTCTTTGACAGTGGCCCAGAAAGTGAGTCGAATTATGATGTTATACTAGAATACAGAGATGGCCCAGTAAAGAGGATCAGCAAAATCCATAAGTCATACATGTCGTTCTGATTTCCATTGATTTTCATCTATGGTCGACCCGGTATCATACAAAGTTAATGTTAAGAACAGCAAATCCAGACGATGAGCCAAGGCGTGTTTCAATGAATGCTTTCTACACATACCAGCTGCACCTGAGGTATGACAGTTATAATCTGCTTTTTCGGACTTGCAGGCTTTTTCAGCAGTATGTCGTTGGGGTGTATTGTTGTATAGAATAGAAAAGAATGGATTTTTATAGAACAAATTAGAATGATATTTGAGGAGACTATCTATCAGGCCTCTATGATGCAGTTTCAAGGGGAGATCGTGAAGGGTCAAAGGCAGGCTCGCGAATTATATTACCTTCCTCATTTACTGGAGGTCCGAGATATATGTACAGTCATTACCTGGATGCATTGGCCATTTGCAGGGTGCTTGGTAATCCACACTTTTTTATAACATTAACATGCAATGTAAAGTGGCCTGAGATTCAAAGATACATGGGTCAGTTTCCTCACTTGACTACAGCGGATACGGCATATATAGTGTGCAGAGTATTTGAGCAAAAGATTAAGTCATTCGTCAGGTTCATGAAGCAAGAGCAAACATTTGGGCATGACACAGGAGGTATGTCTATGTTTATTTATAAAAAAAACCACTTGGATTTTATCTTTCAGTCACGTTCATTCGCTTAATAAGTATATAATGCGGTGTCCCACCATGTTGTTCTAATTTTAGTTGTTATCTTTTGTTTATATGCAGTATTGTATACTGTTGAGTTTCAAAAGCGTGGGTTACCACATTGCCATACACTTCTTTGGATTTCTTCAACGAAGAGCATTGACAGTGCTTAGGATGTGGATCAATACATTTCTGCAGAGCTGCCTGACCCTGATGTTGATCCGCGCACTTATAAAATTGTTTCTGAAATAATGATGCATGGACCATGTGGCAGGGCTAACTTGAATGCACCATGTATGCAGGCTGATATGTGTAGTAAAAAATTCCAAAAGAGATATAATGAAGAAACTTTTTTTGACGACAAAGGCTATCCACATTATCGAAGAAGGCAAGGACAATTTACCGCAGCAAAAGGCCAGATCAATCTTGACAACGGGTATGTGGTGCCATATAATCACGATCTTTTCTTGGCATTTGAGGCTCATATTAATGTGGAGTATTGCGGTTGGAGCATGCTAATAAAATATCTGTTCAAATATATATCAAAGGGAACTGATAGAATTTTTTCCAAAGTGACAAGATCTGTTGGTGAGGCTTCTACTTTGTCAGCGCAACCAGAGGCAACCATTGATGAAATCCAAAATTATCTTGATGGCCGGTTTATATGTCCTCATGAAGCATGTTGGAGAATACTCAAATTCGAAATACACATCACAGAACCAGTGGTGCAAATTCTTTAAGTCCATCTAGAAAACATGCAACATGTAACCTTTAGAGACGGTGACAATTTAGAGTCTGTGGTTAACCGCCGTGATCGGAAACTGACAACACTCACAGAATGGTTCACTTACAACATTGAAAATGAAGATGGAAGACATTTGACATACTTACAGTTCCCATCGGAGTTTGTGTGGTATGCAGATCGAAAGAGTTGGTCACGGAGGAAAACCAACGCATCTTCTATTGGGCGGCTTGCGTATATTCACCCAACTTCAGGGGAGCTTTTCTACTCAAGGATGTTGTTATGTCATCAAAAAGGGTGTAGAGACTTTGCAGAGCTCAGATCAGTCAACCAAGTTGTATACCCAACATATCGTGCTGCATGTGATGCACTTGGTCTGCTTGGTGATGACAAAGAATGGGAGACAGCTCTTGAAGAAGCATGTGGCTCAGCTTCATCAGCAGAACTGAGGTTCCTTTTCGCACGCATGTTTACTCATTGCGACCTTGCACAACCTTTAGAATTATGGAGCAAGTTTTGGCAAGAAATGGGCCATGATATTCCAGGAATTGTCTCGCAGCAGGTCCGCATTCCCAACTACCACGTCAATGACGATGAGTTGCAAGGATACATATTATATGAGCTAGAAATAATACTTACCAGTTGCGGCAAATCAATAACAAATTATGGTTTGCAGCCTCCTTCGAAAGAACTGCTAGATCAATTAAACAACCGGTTATTAATGGAAGAAAAGAATTACAATAGGCACATGCTAGCGCAACAAAGAGATGACTCAATTCCAAAGTTGAATAATGAACAGAAAAACATATATGACCTCATCATGAATGCTTTTAAAGTAGGTAGGCAGGAGTTGATATTTGTTTATGGTCATGGAGGGACTGGTAAGACGTTCCTCTAGAAAACAATCCTCAGTAGTATACGGGCTAAAGGTAAAATTGTCTTGGCGGTTGCTTCTTCCGGCATAACGTCTCTCTTTCTTCCAGCAGGACGAACTGCCCATTCAAGATTCAAACTTCCATTGGAGCTGACGGATGAGTCACTTTGCAGCGTTAAAAAAAACACTCTAATAGGCAAACTTTTAAAAGAAACAGATCTTATTATATGGAATGAAGCACAAATTGAATGACCGACGATGCTTTGAAGCATTGGATAGGACTTTGAGAGACATATTAGATGCACCGGATGTTTTGTTTGGTGAGAAAACAATCATTTTAAGCGGTGATTTCCGCCAAACACTCCCAACAAGAAAAGGCGCCAAAATGGAAGTAATGACATAAATCTATTGTAGAATCTCACATGTGGCCATGCTTTGTGTTATGACACTTAAAAAATATGAGGCTTTTCCGCTCGGTTTGAGCCTAGAAGAGCGAGCTTAGCGACCTCATTTGCATCATGGCTTCTTGATATTGGTAATGGTAACATTGGTGAGCCTGATAAAGAAGACAGTAGAGATACAACATGGGTAGAAATCCCAAATAGATATTGCATACATGATGATGACGAAGGCCTCTCAAATCTTATAGATTTCATCTATGATCAGCCTACACTTCAAACACCTTCAGCAATTACTCTACAAGAAAAGGCGATCGTCTGTCCGTAAATGAAACAGCATATATTATTAATTCAAAAGTTTTATCGATGGTTGATGGTGAAATAACAACTTATGCAAGTTATGATATAGCCATACCAATTGCAAATAGCGGAGCTGAAACCGAGATGTTATACCCTCCTGAATATCTAAACACCTTTAAGCTGTCAGGATTCCCGCCACATGAGCTGCATCTTAAGGTTGGATCACCAGTGATGTTGCTGAGGAATGTTAACTTGGCGGGTGGTTTGTGCTATGGGACACGTATGATAGTCACGCAGCTGATGTCGAGGCTTATTGAAGTGCAAATCATCACAGGCATAAGAGTCGGCGAAAAAGATTTTATCCACAGATAACCGCTCATCCATAAAGATCCAGATCTTCCTTTTGTGTTTAAACGAACTCAGTTCCCAATAAAACTATGTTATGCTATGACAATAAACAAAAGCCAAGGCCAATCTTTAAACAAAATTGGCGTTTACCTTCCCGAACCAGTCTTTGGCCATGGACAGTTGTACGTCGCTCTCTCTAGAGCTACATCTGCTCATGGACTAAAAGTTCTTATTAAACAACAAGAAAATGAAAGGCCAAATGTGACAAAAAATATTGTTTACAAAGATTTTTTGAAAAAACTATCGGTAGCCCTCTCCTTTTCACAACACAAATGTAGGATTTAATATTTGCCTTTTTCGAAAAACAAGCTTATTGCTTTTTTGTTGCTGATTGGGTTCCCTTTGATTCTCAGTTTATGGTGCCTTTTTTTTTTTTTTTTTTTTTTTTTTTTAAATGTTTTAGCGTGTGTCTTTTTATTGTGAGCACTGTCTTAGAATTCATGTTCACTTTTGCTTTAGGCTCATACAAAATTTCCTGCAATCTTTTCCTCATAAACATTCTTTACATGATGCCATCAGAATTGCATGTTAGTATCTTTTGCTTTTATAAACTTATCGTGAAATTCATCAACGACATGTAGATTTTCGAACCGCCAGTGTTATGTGCCATGTATCTTAATCTTAGTGATGAAATACTTATTCCCTTTATCGTTGCCAGTTTTAAAATGCCTTTTTTTGTATATAACTTTCTTTTTTAACACTTGGCAGCGCAATGAAAGGAAATGCAACTGCTTTGGTGCCACATGCCTCCAAAGACAAAGCCATTGAACTTACTAGTGCACCATGACCGTTACAATTTGCCATTAACACCAACATCTCACAAAGAAGGTCCTTGAAGCTAGAGTATCTGAAAATGGGTTTCGATCACTTATGGCAAAAAGAATGCGTGAGGTTATTTGGAAAAAAAGGAAACTAGGTATTGTTGTATCTTGATAGATCAAGAGGTATGCGTTAATTCACGTAGCATAGATAAGATGTAGCTCCAGTTAGGATTTGTCTGATAAGAAATCACCATTGACAGGGTAATGCTATACAAGGGAACATGAATGTCAGGGAGATTGACTACTTCAAGCCAAAATTCAAGCATGGAGAGGTTTACAGGATTTCAGAGTTCATGTGTAAGCCAACCAATTCTTACCAGCAGACCATTAACAACAAAACAAGCCTCAAGTTTGGGAAAGCCACAAAATTTGATGCTATACAAGCACCAAACATCCCGCACCACTACTTTGATTTTGTTTCATATAACCATCTTCAGCACAGAATCCCTACAGAAGATGCAATGGGCCGAATGCAATACCCGATTCTGACAGGTCGTCTTTCAGCTCTTGAAATTTTAACACCAAATAGAATCATAAAATGCTAACACTTTTCTCCTCACAGATTACATAGGTTGTTTGCGGTCAGTAGGGGAGCTTACACGCAAACCAAGTGCCAACCAAGAAGCAACTGTCTTTAGAAAAATAGACATTGAAAATTTAATGTACATTGATTTATGTTTAAATTAGTTTGTTCAAAAAAATGAGCTAGTAGGGTTTATCATCTCTCTTATGAATTTCTGATCTTTGCAGTGGTAATGTTATTGAGTTCACTATTTGGGAAGACATGGCTGAGAAATTTGAGGACGCTCAGGTTGAAAGAATGGAGCAGCCAGTTATAATTGTCGTCAGCTCTTGCCGCATGTCAAAATACAGAGGTATTGCACTAACAATTTATGAAAACTTAAATGGCAATTCCTCATCGCAGTTTTAAACAATGCAATGACAGATTACCAGCTAACAGCGACCTCTGCAACACGCTACTACTTAAACCCAATGATACCAGAGGCCGAAGAAGCAAGAGCAAGGTAAAGTCTTTAGGCCCGAAAAAATTGAATATTATGTCATCTTTGCATCAAAAGTTTCCCTGATATAATTTTTCGATACAAAACAGGCACACGGAGAGGCACCAGAAAAAACCACCCCTTCGCATTGCCAAGACTCCATGTGAAGCTATGGAGAAAGAAATGTTCCGCAACATGTTCCCTTTAAAGACACTTTTACAGCAGGATCCTGAAAGTTACATGGTCAGTTAAAATCTGTGACATTTAGACTTAGTAATAATCCAACACACATAGCTCTTGGGACGACCTCGGTTTTACCGGATACTACACTTCACGCGACCGGGTACACTGCCCGTTAGTGCATTAGGGTAGACCATCGGTATAATGAGACTTTATAAATATTAAAACCTGGTCAGTAAACCTGCATCAAGTTTTTGGCGCCTCTGCCGGGGATTTATATTAGGATTAATATTAAGTCTTTCATTTCGTTTTAAACTTTTCTTTTATTCTCACGATCATATTTCGAGTTTTCAGGTACCATGGAAGTTGTTAACATCGATGACCTCACTCTTGAGGAATATTTGGCGTTGACAAGAGCAGAACAAGGGCCTGGTCTCGTAAGACCGACAATTGGAGCGGATGTCCGTTTCAAAATTAAAGACCAATTTATGAGGGAGCTTCGTGCTAACCCTTTTTCAGGAAACAGGGACGAGGATGCATATGAGCACGTTGAAAATATCCTTTACATCGCAAGCCTTTTCAACATTAGGCGTGTCTCATGATCTTTGTTATGCTAAGGGTATTCCCATGACTCTTAATGGGCGCCGGAAGATGGATCGAAAGATTGCCCACGGGCAATTAATATGGGCTACTTAAGAAGCACTTTATTCGAGATATTGTCCACCATCGAAGATTTCTAACCGACTTTTGAAATCCATAATTTTAAACAAGAAGGCTATGAAACATTGTATCAAGTTTGGGATAGATACAATGATCTCCTTTACAAATGTCCTACACATGATCTGAACAACCAGCAAAAGGTCAACATCTTCTATAAAGGAATCAACATAACTACGAGACAAATGCTGGACTATCAAGGACCTATTCGAACACGACTCCTACTCTTGCTATCGAAGCCATTCAAAAAATGGTTGATCACTCTAAAAAATGGCACGACGGAGGAAGTAAAAGAAACCAAGGCGAAAGTTTCGATGGAATTGCAGCAATCGCTAGTAAAATTGAAAATCTTAGTCAAGACATGCCGAAAGTCAGAGAAACCGTTCATGCCATCCAAGTGGGTTGTGAAAGATGTGGGGGAGGACATTTCACGAAAAATTTTCCTCACGTTGACGAAAAAAATATAATTGAAGAAGCAAAATATGAAGAAAATCGACCGTTTTCCGGAGATAATCAAAATAATAACGGGTACCGTGAAAATTACAACCGTGGGCCTTATGGAGAAAGAAAGCCCAGTCTTGAAGAAACAATTAACAAATTCCTGGAAATTTCAGCCCAAAGACAAAAGGAGCAAGATGAGTGGTTAAAGGAATTCCGGAAAACACCGTGAAGCCTTTCCAATCATGACACAACCCTAAAAACCTTGAATCTATGGTGAAGAAGGCGAGTGAGAAAGTAAGAATGAATAACAATAAACGGAAGGATCAAAACCCGCCATGGAATGTAAAGTGATTTTCTTGATAATGACTCAAAGATCTGAGGTAATTCTCATTGAAGATGCGAATCTTGGTGAAAATTCCTTGACAGTCTTGAGTTACGCCAGTAACTCGTATCAAGAGTTACTGGCGTAACTATGTCTTTGACGGCGATCAAGGAGTTATAAGCGTCATCGATAAGGATGACTCAAGCGAGTTACGTCAGTAACCATACATCACGATTATGGCGTGGCGGGATACATGGGCGAACAACTTTCTTGAAGTAGACGAATCAGGAACACAGGTAATTAACGGATGGTCGCACGACATTAATCTGTGCCCTCTGTCCCCATCTAAAAAGAATTATCACTGGTGCAAGGCAATACCCATAACTAAGGGGGACTCGTATGATCTATGGGCTTCATGCGACCCTAGAAACGAAACTTGCGACGGGGGAGCCGATAAGGATAGGATAAAGAATAACAAATTTATGTGGGCTGCATATACTGATGAAGAAAGATTAGAAAATCTCTCCTTCGAGGAAGAAGAGGAGGCGCCTATCACTCATTGGAGCACTTCAATAATCATAACTGACGATGAAGCCGCACGAGCATGGCCTACGTGCGACCCCTTCCGCGAGCATTGCAACGGCGGGGATAATGAAAAAGAGGAAGAGTGGACGTGCCCTCACGAGCTTGAAACACACAGTATCAAGTTCGATGATTTGACATTTGATGACTGGTATGCAATACAATTTGAGAATGCTAAGATTAACCCGAATCTTCTTAAAAAACTCAAGATTGACTACGAAGATCATAATCAGAAAAAGGAAGTGGCTAATAACGACATCTACTGCATGGAAGATCATTTAAGCAAAACTGACAACAAGGAATTACGTAGTCACTGGTGTGAAAAAATAAAATCTACTGGGGAAGTTTTCTGGGCATCATGCAACCCGTATGATGATAAATGTAACGGAGGAAGCAGCTTAAGGAGAATGAGAGAAGACGAATTCTTTTGGACCTCAACCAACGATGAGGAAAGAACAAGTTTGCCTTGGTTGGACAACCTGGGATTTGATAGTTGGGTGAAAATTAAGTATGGACATGTAGATACGTTAACAAAGGAAAAGATTTGGAAGGAGTACATGAGTAAAGAAAATTCAAACAACGAGAGTCCTAACAGCACGAGTGAAATAACAGTTGAGAATGACAAAGAGTTGGTAAGAGATGAAAAAGAATAATGCAAGCGTGTGCTAGTGGAGAATCTGCTCGATGAAGAATGGTTTAAAGGTATCGCTTCTGATGACGATGACATTGAGGGGATTTTAGATTTCGAAGCATATGAGCAAAGGAGGTGCAAACTCTTTGGGATTCCCTACAAGAGGCCACCACCAATTATTGTCGAAAAATGTTGGGATATGAAAGTGCTGAAGAATGACAAAGTACTAGAAAAAGTCAAAGTACTGCTAAAGATAAAGTCAAAGTACTGCTGTCGAAGTCAAAGTACTGCAAGGCTAAAAGAACTGTTATATTCGTTTATGGAAAGCTTTGTTATTCTAGAATATTCTTTGTTTAGATTACTTGTCGTACAAGATTACAAATTGTAAACCGACTAGGGTTATCCTTAAGCCTTTAAAAGTACCTCTAGATTGGCATTAGATGTACGCGTATTATTAGAATTTTAGAGAGTTCGATATTAGTGTTTTAGAGTTGTTTTAAAGAGTCTGCATAACAAGCAGATTTAGAGTTATTAATAAAATCGTTGAAAGTTAAAGTTATATTCTTCTTAGCTTTTTTAAGTAAATTTCGCACACTCAATAGAGTTTGCTCAGTGTTTCATTGTTAATAACTTAGGATTTATCCGAGGTTATTAAACCCTTAACAAGCTATATAGTTAGTTTGTTAGAGTACATCAATCCAACAAGTGGTATCAGAGCTTGTGTGGAAACTCTGACTAAGAAGAAACCCTAAAACCTAGTTAACAATCAAAAACCTAAAGATGTCATTGAAGTTGTTCCACCACCATCCATCACCTCACTCGGGATACCTATCATCAAGAAGGAGAGTCGACCTATGGAGCATGAAGATGAGGCGGTACATTGCAATTACGAGACCATGCACTATGGAATGTAATTGTCAATGGTAATGAAGTCGTTCGAGAACCTATTGATATTCTGGACAACCTAAAGCACCTAAAGTCGTCTTACCAAGGCTACAATAAGGAATCAAGAGAAGGCACTCAACATTCTCTTGTGCGCCATTCTGATGGACACCTACTCAAGTTCCATGATGCTAAGGATGCAAAGCAACTATGGGCTGCTCTCAAGACAAGGTTTGGAGGTAATGATGCTTCCAAGAAGATGCATGAAATCTGTTGAGCGGCAATTTGAAACATTCATTGTTGGAGAAAGAAGGCCTTGATCTCGCTTATAATGATTCAAAACCTTCTCAGTATCTTTGAGTTATACAAAGCGAGAGGTTTCGAGTTGAAGATGGTAATCTTAAGTTCTTAAGGAGTTTGCCATCGACATGGCATGTGATTGCTACAATGATCGAGGACAACCTGGTTTGGATGTTATGGACTTTGATGATCTCTACAATCATTTGAAGGTGTATGAGCATGAGATGAATGGCCAAACAAGTTCAAAATCTCACAGTATAGCCTTTTGTCATATGAAAGAGGCGATACTTCCACCAAAAAAATCTTGCTTCTCTACTCAAATCTTGTTGCTCAAATCTTGTTGCCTATTCTACCCCACCTTTGCTCAAGAAGCCACACCAACACATACCTCCACTCGGATGAAGTTGTATGCTCTTTCTTTGCACAACAAGTTTCCTTGTCACTTATGAAGAAGATCTCTCACAGTTGAAGAGGATGCTCTTGAAGAAATTGATATCGGTGGCAAGTTGCTATGATCACTGCAAGGATCAAGAAGTATATGAAGAAGACAGGAAAAGCATTGACTTCAAACCAAAACAGGAATTACTTTTGACAAATCCAAAATTGAATGCTTCAATTGTCAAAAGACTGGACACTTTGCAAGGGAATGCAGGTTTGCTAAATATCAAGCAAACAGGATGACTGAGAAACCAAAGCTAGAGCTAAAAGAAATTCCTATTACTGAAACAAAAGCTTTGGTTGCTCAAGAGAGTTTATCAGAGGTTGACTGGAGTGCTGAGTTTGATGATGAACCAGTAACCTACTGTATGGTAGCTGTGGAGGAGTCAGTGGAAGAGTTTGATTGGAGCACAACTTTTGATGAGGAACCTGAACATGCTGCTTTGGAATCCAGAGATGGTCTAGGAAGCTTTGATTGGAGCATGGAGAGTGAAGATGATCCTGTTCTACTTGTAATGGTGGCTACTTCACCAAGTTCACCCCTATCTCTGAGGTATGTTCCAATTGTCATGACTTTTATCAAAAAGTACTTAATAGTTATGTGATTGAAAGAGATAAATGTATAAGGGCTAGGTCTGAGGTAGCTGGTTATCAAATAACCTTAGAGTCAATGGAAGCCAAAATCTTAACACATGAAAATAATGACATGGCTTGGGCAGAAAAGTATGAACAACAGGATTATCAGTTAAAACTAAGTGAATGGAAATTAAATTGTAAGATTGCTGAAATTGAGAAACTAACTAAGGAGAGAGATGAATTGTTAGCAAAGTTTGATGCCTGGAAAGAATCGGTCTTTCTCATGTTACTTATGTTCAAAAAGCAGAGAAGAGCTTACGGCTTAGGTTTTGGTATGGACTTTGATAACATAGAAGAAAACCCATCTAGTGATAAGGATGACCTTGATTTAGAGGATATAACCACTAGTGATGATGAACTCATTAATTATGTAGACACATCTAGTAATGAGGAATCGATTAGTGAAACACCTCCGAGTTTAAGAAAGACAATGGTTATCATGGGTCCCTCATCCCATCGGAAGTCATCAACCCCTAGGCACGATGTTTCTCGTTTTGGAGTAGGCAGGTCTAGAGTTTAGGAAAAAGCTTATTGGTCAATCTAGGTGCGAAACCCAAAAAAACTGTTGAAAACCCTAAGGATAATGATGTTAAAAGTCAGCGGTACCTTCAACTCAAAGTCTTGCTACATGTTCAACAATACCTTTAGGAAAATCTTTTCAAAATAATCTTGCTAAACCTTTTGGGATAACTTTGGTCAAAAGCAGTTTTAATCATTCACCTAGAAGAACACGAATAGTTATGGTCATAGACATAAAGGAAGAAATTTTGGAAGTATGGGTCAAAAATTATGTTTTGTTTGTTATAGTCCCGATCATCGATTAAGCCTTTGTGACTTTCACTCGAGTACCTAAGCAAATTTCCAAAGAACGAAATATCAACCATAGTCCTAGAGAGAATAAACCGATGCGGAATCATTCAAATAGGGTTAACCATAGCAACTTTTCACAAGACTATAGGTACCTCACCGAGAAGACCTTTTCAAAACCACGGTACCTTCAAATAATTTTCAAAGAACTCAAGCGGTACCTTCTCAAAGTAATCGCTAGATTTTCAAACAATCAAGGTCTCGAAAACACTTTTGGAATGGAAAGCCTAGGAGATCAAATTATTATCAATCTAGAAGGCGTTACAACTCCAGAAGAGTAGCTAGATCAAGGGACTCTTCACCAGAAGTTATAACCAAATGGGTTCAGAAGGAAAGTACTGATGGGGAACAAACAGTACTTTCAGCAAGTGAAAGTGAAACAGAGATTTTGGTTGAAAATAAAAAGGAAAAGGAGCTTTTTGGTGAAAAATAAAGTTTTGCTGAAAATCCACCACAAGTTTTAAAACAAAAGATAATACTTGATTATGTCTACAAAAACTGTGAAGGATACATACTCAAGGAATTTGAGTTTGTTGCTCCACAAGGGGAACACAAGTCAGTAATGGCTTGGGTTCCTAAAAGACACTAATTCTTTTATCTTTGTGCAGGGCAACCCGGAAGAGGAGCTTAAAGATCATCTTATTGTGGATAGTGGTTGCTCCGGAAGCATGACAGAGACAAGGAGATTCATCCGATTTTAGATCTATTTGTGGAGGAAGAGTTGCATTTGGGAATGATCCTAATGGAGGAAGAATCCTTGGAAAAGGAACCATCAAAGCGGGCGTATAGATTTTGAGAATGTTAGATATGTGAAGGAGCTCAAGTTCAACCTTTGTCGGTCTCTCAAATCGTGATAAAAGCATCTTGTGTTATTCAACGACACATAATGTCTCATCCTTTCCCCGATTTCAAGCTTGTTGATGATAACTTGGTAGTCCTTAGAGTACCAAGAACCAATGATGTGTATGTCGGATATGAAGAGTCTTCACTCTTATGGGAGAGCCACATGTTTAGTGGCAAAAGCAACATCTGAAGAAGCACATCAGTGGCATAGAAGATTGGGCCATGTAAATTTCAAGAATATCAACAAACTGGTCAAAGGAAATTTAGTTAGAGGTTTACCTTCAAAGACTTACAAGAATGATCACTCATGTTTGGCGTGCAAGAAGGGTAAACAACATAAAGCTTCATGCAAGAAGCTTGAGGAAAGGACTATTAGAGAACCTTTGAGTCATTACACATGGATTTGTTTGGACTGTCTCTGTTGCAAGTCTAAACAAGAAAAATCTTGCTTGGTTGTGACAGATGATTGTAGTAGATTCAGTTGGGTATTTTCTTGGGATTTAAAGATGATACTTTTGATGCTATTCATAATCTCATAATAGCACTTGAAAACCAATTGAGACTCAAGGTTAGAGGTATTAGATGTGATAATGGGATGAATTCAAGAACAAGCTTATGGATGAATTTTGTGCCAACAAAGGGATCAAGAGGAGTTCAACATTGCAAGAACACCACAGTGAGAATGGTGTTGAGAGAGAAAGAATAGGACTTTGATTGAAGCGGCCGAACAATGCTAGCGATTCACAATTACCTATTCAATGCGGGTTGAAGTCTGTAAATCTTGCTATGTGCTATAGAGTATCGATCACCAAACCTCAGATGAAGACACCTTATGAGTTCTTGATGGGCAACAAACCCAACATTCGTTTTATGAAGCCTTTTGGATGCCCTCAACAATTTTAAATACAATTGATAATCTGGGTAAGTTTGATGGCAAGTCGGAAGAAGGATATTTATTGGGATATTGTACCAACATCAAAGGCTTTAGAGTGTACAATGAGTCACCAAGAAGGTTCAAGATTGTCTTCATGTTGAATTTTAGAAGATCAAGAAAATCGGAAGGGTAAAGGTCACGATTGGATGTTTGATCTTGAAGTTTTGACTCCTTCTATGAACTATGTACTGTTAGAGAAGAAAATCAACACATACACAATGGAGAAGATTTACGAGTATGTTGTTCATGGAGTCCATATTAGACCGATGTTGTTTCGATGAAGAACCCATACTGTTGATCCAAAGCAAAGTCTTGATGAACCAAAATCCTCACTATCTGCGAGGATCAAGCTATTCAAGAGGAACTTAATCGGATGCTTTTTCAAGATGTAGTAGCACATTCTTATAATGATGATCAAAGAAGAGCTTATGAAGAAGCAAAGAAAAGAACAAGACATCGAGTTCTATCATAGTACTTTGGGTGTGATGCTTTCGATCAAAGTCTTCTTTGCACCTATTGACAACACTTTGGATGATTTGCATGATCCTACCATGCCTGGCTTAGAAGATACTGATGATGAGTATGATGCTGAAGGTATTTTCACAAATTCCAATGAAGGTGCTGATTACACAAATTTGGATGATAATATTGAAGTTTCACAGACACCAACCTTAAAAATTCATAAAGATCATCCTACTGGTCAAATCATTGGACCTTCTACTCATAGAGTGCTCACGAGAAACAAAGCTAAGGGTTTTTCTACACCTCACAATGCTTTACTTAGCTTTGTTTATAAACAAAACAGGATGAATCACAAGGATCATCAAACATGCCTGTTCACTTGCTTTATTTCTCAAGAAGAACCCAAGAATATAGCTCAGGCATTGTCTAAGGAGAGTTGGGTTGAAGCTATGCAAGAAGAACTTCTTCAATTTAAACTTCAAGAAGTTTGGGTACTATGTGATCTACCTGATGGAAAGAAGGTAATTGGTACAAGATGGGTGTTCAGAGTCAAGAGAGATGAAAGAGGGAATGTCATCAAGAACAAGGCCATGTTAGTAGCTCAAGGCTATAGACAAAAAGAAGGAGTAGATTATGATGAATTATTTGCTCCTGTAGCAAGGATTGAAGCAATTCGAATCTTCCTTGCTTTTGCATCATATATGGGATTTAAGGTATATCAAATGGATGTCAAAAGTGCCTTTCTCTATGGCACTATTACAGAGGAGGTTTATGTCAAACAACCTTCTGGTTTTGAAGATCCTGCCCATCCAAAAAAAGTCTACAAGGTGGTTAAGGCTCTTTATGGCCTTCATCAAGCACCTAGAGCTTGGTATGAGAGGCTCTCTACTTTCCTATTACAACATGGTTACAGGAGGGGAGCCATTGACAAGACTTTGTTTATCAAGAGAGACAAGAAGGATATCATGTTGGTTCAAGTATATGTTGATGATATCATATTTGGAGCTACTAAACAAGTCCATGGTTAAGGAGTTTGAGCGGTGATGCGAATGAATTTCAAATGAGTTCAATGGGTGAGTTAACTTTCTTTTGGGACTTCAAGTTAAGCGGTCAAAGGAGGAATTTTCATAAGTCAAGACAAGTATGTATCGACATACTTAAGAAGTTCAATTTTGATGCTATGAAGCCAGTTACTACACCTATTAAATCTATCAACTCATTGGGCAAGGATGAAGATGGACAACCTGTTGAAGTCAAGTTGTATAGATCCATGATTGGTTGTCTTATGTACCTCACTACATCTAGGCCTGATATTATGTTTGCAGTTTGTTTATGTGCAAGATATCAAGTCTCACCTAAAGTCTCTCATATGAATGCAGTGAAACGGATTTTTAGTTATTTGAAACAACAACCTAAATTGGGGTTGTGGTATCCAAAGGATTCACCTTTTCACTTGGAAGCTTTTTCAGATAGTGATTATGCAGGTGATAACTATGATAGAAGATCAACCACTAGAGGATGCCAATATCTTGGAAGAAGATTAGTCTCCTGGTAATGTAAGAAACAAACTATTGCAAACAACATCCTCTCTTCAAGCGAGAATATGTGGCTGCGCAAGTGTTGTGGACAAGTTTTGTGGATGCAGAATCAACTCTTGGACTATGGGTTCAATTTCAAGAATACTCCTATCAATATTGATAATGAGAGTACCATTTTCATTGTGAAGAATCCAGTGTATCACTCCAAGACCAAGCACATTCAGATTAGGCATCACTTCATCAGAGATTGTTATGAGCACAAGCTCATTAATGTGGTCAAGGTTCACACGGATGATAATGTAGCTGATTTACTCACCAAAGGCTTTGATGTTTCAAGATTCAATCACTTGGTGGTAACCATTGGCATGATTAATTACTGAGCTACATTTAAGGGGAGGACTCTTTAGTGTAAGTATAGTCCTCTGCATTGCTTGAGGGGAGGATATTCATGTTTATTTGAAGTATTTGCTATTGTAAAGAGGAGAATGGGAAAATCGCTTTTTGGTTTTATGGTTTTGAAAGTCTTGCTTTGGAAAATCTTGCACACGTGGAAAGAACTGTTTGTCTTATCAAAATCTTGTTCCAACGGTAATATTGAGGGTAACTACAACTAACGGTAACTTTGTTATTAAGGTTGTGATTTTTAAATCTCACCTATAAATAACTACTCTCTTGAATTTCCTCTCATATTGATACCTTATAATCTTTTCCATATTTCTCTCTTTCACCCATATTATTCAACATATCACTTTCGTGTAAACAAATCATCAATGGCAAATCGTGTCTGGTTTCAAAACACAACATGGTGGCGAATTTAGAAAAGACTGAAGCTAATGTGATCTTTCATGATATCATTGATTTTCTCACTGGGTCTCCGATTAGTTATGCGCTTTTAGTGGAACCAGATATCATTGAGCCATGGATTCAACAATTTTGGGCAACAACTAGGGTTCATATGGAGAATGATGATTCGTATATTCAAGCTAAAGTTGTTGGGAGAACTGTGAAGGTTACTGAAGCCTTAATTCGTAAGGATTTATTGTTTGATGATGAAGAAGGGGTTGTTCGTTTTGATAAGCAACTGATTTGGGATACATTCAGAGACATTGGGTATGAAGGGTCCTTAACTGAACAAACATTCAAGAAACCCTTATTTTGTCCTCACTGGAAGTATTTAGTTCATGTCTTGCTTCATTGTATTAGTGCTAAAAGTACATCATGGGAGCAATTTGGGTCTAACATAGCATCTGCTATAGTAGGGTTGGCTACAAATCGAATTTTCAACTTTTCAAGGCTAATCTTAGATGGAATGCTCTCACACATCTCACATGGATCAAGATGGTTGATGTATCCACGGTTTATTCAAGTGTTCTTGAACAAACAACTTGCTGATGTACCAAAGCCTACCAATCTTCTACCTGTTGTGGTGCAACCAGCCAAGATTTTCACTTTTATGGCTAGGAAAGGTGATCTATTCACTGGAAGGCACACTCCATTAACCACTTCAATGATAGAGGTCGTTCAAGCAATAAGAGATGAGGCTGGAGAGAGTGATGATAGAGAAGGTACTGCTTCAACACAAGTATCACCTCCACCATCTCCACAAGTCTCTGTTCAAGATTCTCAACAAGAAGAACACCCACCATCCTCTCCCAATGATTATACTTCAACTGATGGGCTTCAAACATCTGGAGGAGATGGGGGAGATGTAGCATCTGAGGGTAAAGTTCTCAACAATTATGCTTTATCAAGAGAATTGACAAGATTGAAGAAATCTTTTGAAGAACAAGCTACACGGATTAACAAGTTGAAGCTTAAGTTTAGAAGACTCAAGAAGTTTGTCTGGCCATTGGTTCAACATCATCGTTTATGGGTCAAGTCTCAAAGAAGGCAAGGAAGGCCAGTTAGGCAATTTAAGAAGACAACCAAAGACAGAAAGGTTCAACAACAATCTTCATTCCAATTGGGGAGGAATTTGGAAAATAAGAATTCGAAGAAGAAGCTGAACCTCAACGTACTGATGTTCAACCTCAAGGTACTGAAGAAAAAGTTACTATTGAAAGTACTGAGGAAGAAAGCACTAGAGTTCAAGGTACTGAAGTTCAAGGTACTGAAGATCAAAGTACTACTTTTCAAGGAACCTACAGGCAAGAGTTAATTACACCAAGGGTGTTAGATTTTGAAGAGGAAGCTGGACCTTCAACTGTTGTATATGAAGAAGAAGCTGGTCCTTCAACAGTCATACCAGAAAAGGAAGTTGATACACCCAAACCTATACATACTGCAAGTGATGATGAAACTATTGCTGAGATCTTGCATGATTTATCAAAGCCAAGGGGTGTTAGCATTCCAGGAGTGATAAAAGAACAACCAAGAGCTTCTCAACCTACTATAGATCCTAAGGATAAAGGAAAAGGTAAGTTGGTAGAAACAAAGAAGAAAAAGAAACCTACTTTAGCATAGATATAAGAGCAATTCAAGTTGCTATGAATGAGGAAGCG
Source organism: Chrysanthemum lavandulifolium (assembly GCA_022545495.1). Taxonomy (NCBI): domain Eukaryota; kingdom Viridiplantae; phylum Streptophyta; class Magnoliopsida; order Asterales; family Asteraceae; genus Chrysanthemum; species Chrysanthemum lavandulifolium. Next base: position 85,659,813 of record CM040242.1, read on the forward strand.
ACTAGAAAGATACAATTTGAATTGAATTTGAAGTTGCTAATGAAGAAGCTAAGAATGAAGAAGCGACTAGGAAATTACAAGAAGAATTGAATTTGAAGTCTTTGTACCATCACCTATTCATTTACGCTCTACCAAGAAGACCAAATCGTGCTTAGGAAAGAAATGCAATGATGGCATATTTAAAAGGTCAAGGGTATGTTGGATTGCAGAAGTTGAATTATGATGAGATGAAAGAATTGTATGAAGCTGTTAGAGAGGCTTATAAGAAGAGTGTTGAGAGTATCAAAGATTTTAAAGATGATGATGCTCAGAAAGAAGTTGATAAGAAAGGAAGCTTAAAAAGAAAAAGAACAACTGAAGTTGAAGACACACAACCATCAAAGAAGATTGAATTAAGATCTGATACTGATGATGAACTAAGGAATTAATTAAGAGTAGTAGAATTTGAGTATTCTAAAGATGATGCTGAAATGAAGATGAACAAATCTCCAATAACTACTTTTGAAGTTGTAGAATCTAAGGGTGGAAATTATCTGATGTTTCGTAGAGAAGATGAAAGTTTTAGGGTGTTCAGTATGCTATGGGATCTATTGCACATAATAGATAGAGTGGATTTATTTCATCTATATCATTTGGTGCGAGACTATTTTGAACACAATCCATCGAAGGAGTTGGTTTAATCTTACTTGGAGATCTCACAACTCGAAGAACAAAACTTGATGAGATTTGGGAAAACCAAGAAGATTGGGAGATTATCGGTTGGAGATTCTTTGAAGAATCTGGAGTACATGTTCTAGAGTTAGAAGATGGGACTATGATTCACATGTTAGCAGACGAGAAGATATCCGCTTACATCGGATCTTATGAGGAGAATGCTAGAGCATGGAATGGAAGTTGAAGAAGATAATGAAAGCGCTCTTATGGTCATCAAATTGTTTATCGGATGGACTACTATTGCTAATGATGATGAATAAGCGGTATGAATCTTAATTGAATAAATTATTTTTGAAAAATCAATTACTTTATTCAAAATACCGATCAAATAGTATTTTCATCAAAATCGCTTGCGACTTTAAACTAGTTAATGTTTTTGAAATGAAAACTTTTGTTAAGTGATAAATATTTTGAAACAAAGGTTAAAAGAAATAAATGGTTTTGAGATGGTAACAACAATAGGTTATCAATCCACCATGGTTACAAAAGGATTGGCTAATCCATGAGCAAACGGCTCGGTAAAGATATCTCAAATCCGTTTTTAGTTGACAACTTGCTAATAAGTTGTATGGTAATCAACTCACCATATCGAAGAAATGTGAAGAGTTGGCTAGCCCACAAGAAAATGGCTTGTGGTAAAGGTGTGGAAAAACCATTATTTGGTAATTAGTTCACCATAGATGAAAGAACTAACTAGTCCAAAAGTACAACTTTTGGTAAAGACAAATCAAATCATTGATAGGCGATGATTTGCTAAAAATCATATGGTTATCAATGTACCATGGTCTTACACACCAAAACATTTGGCTACTACGAGTTAATGGCTTTGGTAAAGAGACATCAAAATCCATTAAATTTTCAATGATTCACCTCTCACGGGAGTTTACACACCGGAAGTGATGAGAATAGATCGCAACTTAAAGCGAATTAATGTACAAATTGTCATATGTTCTTTGTGTTGTTGAAAAGATGGAGCTTCTTTGAATGATGTTTGTAAAGAATTATTTCTAAAGATACTTTGATAATGCTGATATAAGCACAGAGACTACAAAGATACAATCTAAAGACAAAGACACAATCTTTCCTTGAAGATGGAGGAGTTAAAGATAAATTCACAAAGGAACTTGAAGTCAAGCAAGTAGAATTCAAGTTAGGGGAGGATTGTTGGGATATGAAAGTGCTGAAGAATGACAAAGTACTGGAAAAAGTCAAAGTACTGCTAAAGATAAAGTCAAAGTATTGTTGTCGAAGTAAAAGTACTGCAAGGCTAAAAGAACTGTTATATTCGTTTATGAAAAGCTTTGTTATTCTAGAATATTCTTTGTTTAGATTACTTGTCGTACAAGGTTACAAATTGTAAACCGACTAGGGTTATCCTTAAGCCTATAAAAGGACCCCTAGATTGGCATTAGATGTGCAGCGTATTATTAGAATTTTAGAGTTCGATATTAGTGTTTTAGAGTTGTTAAAGAGTCGCATAACAAGCGATTTAGAGTTATTAATAAAATCGTTGAAAGTTAAAGTTATATTCTTCTTAGCTTTGTTAAGTAAATTCCGCATACTTAATAGAGTTTGCTCGGTGTTTCATTGTTAATAACTTAGGATTTATCCGAGGTTATTAAACCCTTAACAAGCTATATAGTTAGTTTGGTTAGAGTACATCGATCCAACAAAATCGGCAAGTCCATAGGCCCCCATAAAGCCCCGCGACTACGAGTCTAACAAGACTCGTAAATAAAGAAAAGTGCTATTTCGGTAGACAACCCGAATTATCCCTTTCTTTATTTTATTTCCATTTCTGTAGGGTTTTGTGTTTTCTAACAATTTTTGCGAGGAAGCGAGGAAGTAATTATCGATGCGATTATCGATCGACCATAGTTACAACAGTAACTCATCTATATGATCACGCCGTAACCAACCTTTTGCGGCAGTAATTATGGACGCATTACCAATTACGGCGTAATACCATCTCGGTGGTTACGCGTAACCACTCTCTTTGCGACTTATGTCGGGTTTTGCGATTCTGGCGTAACTTCCTCAAAGAGTTACTGACGTAACCTTCCTTTGCTTTAATTCTTTCATTTTAAAACACAATAACCTTGTATTAGTATTTTAAAGGAACTTTGTGGGTGTGTTCCTGTAAACCCTCACGAATTCACTCGTCCACTTGGGACACCAAGTGGTTTAAAAACTTCTTGCATATGCTAAATGCAACCGTGATTCCTACGAAAGTGAGTTAGGTTTGTTTTTCATTTTTTATTTTTTTCCTTTTTAGAATTATGCTTGTCGGTAGTGTGATTTCAGGGATTGAAGTTTGTTCATGATACTTATATGAAGGCACATCTCTTTTTCGTGGGCCTTCTTTCTTTATGGAGCAAATTTCAGGGAAGTTATCGCTCTAATTCTACTTATCTCTTCACCTTTATTTAATGCTTAGTACAAAAGGGACTTTGTACAATTCAAGTGGGGGGGACGGGAGTAGAATTATCTCTTGAACATTATTTTGCCCTCGTTTTTCTAGTTTATTTTGAAAAATTATGCCATTTTAAAATTTTGACATGTTTTTCTTAACCTAACTAGATTAGACCTTAGCCGAGCACATACAACCCTTGATATTATATGGTGAGATTAGCCTTATCCGTTTCCAATATTTTACCCCAAATCCACCAAATTATGAGTGTCTTGGGTAGCTTGTAAGCGTTAGAACTTGACCTTTGCATCATTTCGAGACCATAGACGAGGTATGTTGAGTTAGCTCGATGTATTTGGACTTTTCAGTTTTAGAAGGCAATATTATAGGATTATCTCCCAAATAGCCTACCATTGTGTGTCTATCGATTAGTCACCTCGACTTCTCGACCCCCATGTGAAACCCTTTGTTGCACTCACCTTTAGTGCAAGATACCCCTAGATACACCCATCTGAGCCATTCCTTTCATTTTGTTAACCCAATATATTATTTCCATACACCTATACACCTTAGCCTACCCTGTAGTCTTTATTTGTGATTGGGAAGTCATCATTTGCCTAAGTTCAAGGTTCAAGTCGAAAGGTTCGGAAATCCGCTTTCATCGACAACATATTCCTGAAGATCATTGAAGACCCCCCGAATTCCCATTGTTCATCTCAAGTGGGGGGATATTATGTTTAGTTATCATTGTTATGTTGAAAAAAAAGAAAAAAAAAAGAAAAAATATGTTATGTTATTGTAAAGTGCGATGTTATAAGCACTATGTTATGAGCTTGATAGATTTAGTATCGAGGAGGCCACCTCGGTCACATTCGAAGATTGGAATTGGTAATTATGCCAATAGTTAGAGAAAAGGTAGTGTGCCCATCACGACGTCCTCTAATGACACATCTACCTAATATTTCATGATCCGATTTCTTGACTTCAAAGCTTGAACTTTGGGCGGATGGTAAGTGGTGATGACTTGGTTATAGATTTAGACTACCTGCTTGTTTTTTATTTTACACCATTTATATATCCCATGTCTTATCCTACCCTTTAGTCATGAAGCATGTCTAGGTGATGCAACGAGCAATCTTTGGTGTCTTGGCAATAGATTTGGTCATGTATCATTGACTTTGTCCACTTCACCGTTACATGTTAGTAATGACGAGTCACCCCTTAACCTTTGTCGTGTCTACCCATATTGCCTTCGAGAATTGTTTAGCCCTTAACTCTAGTGGTGGATATTTGTGTAACCACCAACTTATGATAGAATACATGCTATGACTGTGCGATTGAGTGATCACCCCGAAATTGACACTTAGAATAGTTAAGAGATTTGAGTGTTTCATTCCCATTTCGTGAGGTGTTCGGCTTTATTTTATTCTAGCATAAGGGATTTGTAAACTTATATTTTCCAGGTTATGGGAGATATCTTTTTAGGAATCTTTCTAATAAGGTCTACTTGAGGGCAAGTAGAGTTCAAGTGGGGGGATATTTGATAACATCAAATAGTCTTGAATATTAAGTGTCAATTTCCCCCGATAATGCTTGTAAATATATCATTTATATGAATTTACGCTTGTTTTCCATTGTTTCCCACTTTCAGGTAAATTACGAGCATTGGAGCTAAAGAGACGCGAAATTGGAGAAATATCAAAGATTTATCATAGTATCTTTGATTTTAAAGAAGTTACTACAGTAACTCATCTCTCACATTACGCCGTAACTAAACCGTGACTCGTAAAACCAACTCATCGAAGGTTACGCGTAACTCTCCCAAAGGCTACGACGTAACTATATTAGGTCAAATGAGGTTCCACGTCACGATAACTACGCCGTAACTATCCCACCAACTACGGCGTAACCAAGTATATTGAAGACTACGGCGTAACCACTAATAAGGTTCTGCCAGTAACCAAAGCAGATCTAGTGCAAAATCTGAAGGAATTGATGGTTACGCGTAACTCTTATATTATTTACGCCAGTAACCCAACCGCCTATACATACCCACTAATTCCAAAGATTTCTAATCATCCCATTCCACACACAACAACCGAGAGAACATGGGAAAAGCCAAAGGCGGTCTAGAGGAGCATACGAAGCCGTCTCAAGGAGAAATCACTCCCCTACGATAAGCATTAGCATTTTATCTTTTCTTTACTTTCGATTCATGTATTTCGTAACTTTGAATATTGAATTGATTTGTATGGTTAATATGAGTGCTAAGCTTTGTTGGTCTTGGCCTAGTTATGATTCCTTAATTGTTTTGTTTGCGTTTACATTACAACCGTATAATTTTTTCTAAGTGTATGCATGCATAGTTTATTGGTAGCTACCCTTGTTTGGTAGTTTTGAATGGCGGTTAGAGGCCTATTGCCTAGGAGATATGACCAATTGACCCTAGGTGAGCGGATCGAGACGGGAAGGGTAAGATATGACCAACCGACGACCCTTTCTACTTGTGCGATTTGACCAACCGATCACCTACCGTTTGGATGAACTTAAGAAATAGGGGTGAGTGTTTAAGTTGCTAACGCTGGGCACTCACTGTTATAAATCTAGCATGTAGCGGTACTTAATGACTTGGCTTAGGGACCAAGAACAACAGGACTTATGAGGGACACTTGACTTCTCTGTGGTGGCATCTTTGTCGATAGGTTAGGCGAATTGACCAAATCTTTGTCCTCTCGACTTTGACCCCACCAAGTAATTGGAAGTAAGTAGACGTAGACATAACTAGCTAGGAGGAATAACTAGGTTAGCACCACTCTCCTCTATTGATTTATCCTTTGCCTTTATTTGATGTTTTCTGCTTTAGTAGTTAATTAATTAATTCCTTATCGAAATCATTATTAAAATCTGTAACATTTAGACTTAGTAATAATCCAACACACATAGCTCTTGGGACGACCTCGGCTTTACCGGATACTACACTACACGCGATCGGGTACACTGCCCGTTAGTGCATTAGGGTAGACCATAGGTATAACGAGACTTTATAAATATTAAAACATGGTCAGTAAAACCTGCATCACCACTTCTCTCATTTATTGATGCCATAACTTCTATTAATCATGGGAGTCCGATCATTTCTAGTTAATAACTCACTGTGGACGTTTTTGGCTTGTTAGTGAAGAGTTCCTAGCTATATAATGCACCTAGACTTAGTAGTTTAGGGTGACACACCCAAAAGAGTGATAGGCTTACACCAAGACTATTACCAACCACTTTTATTCCTCCCAAAAGTCCTATTTCATATGTAAAACGTCCAGGAGTGTGGTGAGAACAATTCTCAACCATTTGGTAGTCATTTGGAGTTGTACGGGTAGTATAAGGCGATTGGAGGCGTGTGGTTGCTATAGTTCCACAATTTTCTAGTTCTTGTAATCCGAATTTTAGTTATTCTTATGAACTTTGTCGTGAATCTCTATTTTTATGAATTATATGAATTACATGGTTACTACTTGTGTTATGTTATGGTTTTAATGGAGTACTTCTTGAATATACTTGTGTGTAAGGATGTAGGCAATTGTAGGAGTGTTCTTATACATGATGCATGTAAAATGATCTTGTTTAATGAGTTTGTTGGAATAACTACTAGTCTTGTTTAATTTGTTGGTAAAACATTTTCATGATAAAGGACCGAAAGGATTTCTCTTATGTTTTATTCCAAAACGTTAGTGACAAACTAGTATGGGGATATGTTGATTGACACTCATCATATTTACTTGTTAAAACAAGACTAGAAACAATTTCATCACGTAAAGGTCTAAAGAATCGCAAGAACAAGTTGAATAAGAATCTTTTACAAACAAATGGATTTTCTAAAGAATAATCATTGGGTTAAGGACCGAAAGGATTACCTATGTGTTTTTATTCTTAAAATGATTTTTACAAAACATAAACCATGGATTGGAAATCATTTGCTTATGATTTGTGCATTGCATCAAGTTTACACCAAGCTTTCATGAACACTCTTTATAATTGACTATGGACTTCTGATAACATCAAATTAACCTGATATTTTATATATCAAATTCCCGTGTTTATGGCCTCATTTGTATTAATATGGTACTTAATTCGTTCATATTCGTTCATATTTGCATTTCAGGATAAATGAGGCGTTGAAGCGGAAAAGATGTGATATAAGGCCAAATATATGTTCTGAAGATAGATTTACGAGGGCCTATGAATTCAGTGTGAAGATTAAGTCGTAACTCGTTAATAATGTTACGGCGTAAATATGATGCTTTGAAGGATACGGCTTAACCAATTCTTATAGTTACGTCGTAATTATTTTTGTGAAGGTTACGGCGTAACGTAGCAATTTAGTTACGCCGTAGAGATAATTACGGAGTGGATATGAATACACGGTTGAAGAATTACGGCGGAATTCGGCAATTTAATTACGGCGTAATTATTAACTTGGGCTCGAAGGAGTTGGAGTCCAGGGGCTAAATGAAGTTAATGATATTTATTCCGAGGATTAAAAGAAGTAAAAGTAACAAGTACGATCAGGGACTAAAGGTGACAATTCTTTTAAAGTTTATTTACTTCAAGGACTTGTTATAAAAATATGAAGTACGATGAGGGACTAAAGTCATACGGAAGGCTAATAAAGTTTCAAGATATTAATGTGACATGAAAAACTACGAAGTTGGTGATTTACGTCGTAATTATAATTTGGTTACGGCGTAACTTTAGTTACGACGTAACTAATAAATTTAATTACGCCGTAACTATGTCGCGGCCTATAAATACAGCCCTAAATCTGCATTTTTTAGTATCTCTCTTCACCCCTCTCCTAGGGGTCGATTAGGGCACCACTCCAGAGCAATTTCCAGCCGTCCAAAGCCATTTTCCAAGGAAGAATTCACCTGCAATCATCATCATTCTTAGCTTTTCATCAAGTAATTTGTATCAAACATTATGTTTAATTCTATTCATGTTTTATTCATTATTGTTGGATTAATTTACTATATGATTGGCTAAGCACCCCTGGTGCTGGCCTAGTTATGATTCCTTAATTGTTTTTTTTGCGTTTACATTACTTCCGTATAAATATTTCTAAGTGTATGCATGCATAGTTTATTAGTAGCTACCCTTGTTTCGGTAGTTTTGAATGGTGGTAGAGGCTAGTTGCTTAGGAGATATGACCAACTGACCCTAAGTGAGTAGACTGAAACGGGAAGGGTAAGATTCGACCAACTGACGACCCTTTCTACTTGTGTGATTTGATCAACTGATCACCTACCGTTTGGATGAACTTAAGAATTAGGGGGTGAGTGTCTAAGTTGCTAGCGCCCGGGCAAGTCTAGCATGTAGCGGAACTTAATGACTTGACTTAGGGGACCAGGAACAACTGGACTTATGAGGGGACACCTGACTTCTCCAGTGTTGGCAACTTTGCTGATAGGTTAGGGCGAACTGACCAAATGTTGTCCTCTCGACTTTGACCCCACCTGAAGTAATTGGAAGTAATTAGATGTAAACACTACTAATTAGGATGATTAACTAGGTTAGCACCCCTCTCATTCATTGATCACAACTCTTGCATTCATCTGCTTCCTTTTATTTCCTTGTTTTATTAGTTAATTTATTATTTCAATCATAAAAGCAATTAAAATCGTGACACATACTTAAGTTAATTTCCGATCCACGTAGCTCTTGGGACGACCTTGGTTTTACCGAATACTACATTACACACGACCGGGTACACTGCCTGTTAGTGCATTAGGGTAGACCATAGGTATAACGAGACTTATAAATATTAAAACACGTCAAGAAAACTCGCATCAAGTTTTTTGGCGCTGCCGGGAGCTATTTTAGGATTTTAATTTAAGTTTTTCTTTTCTTTATCCTATTATTGCTTTCTTTGTTTCTTTGAGTGTATTCAGGTAATCATGGAAATGGAGCTAGATTTTGATAATATGACATTGGAAGAATACTGGGAGTACGAGCGCGAAAAGGATAGAAAAGTTTTAAGGAATTGTCAATCTTGGAGAACTTCTACGAGATCGCCTTCCCTAGAGCATTTCTTTCAATCTTCTCAACCATATACCTATGGTGATTATGTATCTCCTCAAGAGTATGATGAATTGGACATGGATAACATGACCATTCATGAATATGAATTATATACAGCCAACCGATGTCGAAAGAAGAACAGCTGGAATAATCACACTCACAGTTTCACATCTGATTTTAGTGATTATTCATATAACACTCGATCCCGAACTCAAGATAGAGAGTTGATGATTGCAAGAGCATTGGATGATTTGTTCGAATTGGAGTTGAAAACCTTCAACGCATGGAACAAGAAGAGACTCATGATGAGTCTGTTAATGAAAAATTCGGAGATGTGAACCTTGAAAGTAAGGACCTTCTTAACTCTCCTATTTCCCCTATTTCTAATATTTTTGCTAGTGTTTGTGAACATGATACATATAATGTCGACATAGACACTACCGAGGAGGAAGATGAAGTCGAGGAGGAATGTGATGAATGGAATTTATATGACATGTGGGATATCACGATGGAGGATGTTGAAAGGCTTCGGAAAATTCTAACACCTCCCATGCATCATGAACCTATCCCTGAGCTGGTAATGCAACCCTTGACATCACATATCACACCTACTGATGATTGTTTTGTAGCACCAACTACCGACCCAGTTTTGGATGAGCTTGTAACGGAATTAGAAGATAAGATCTTGGACACTTCAGTGGTTGACGAGGAAATATATGTAGCATTTAAGCCAATTAACCAGCCACATCATGAGGTGAACCAATCATCAATGCCATCAACTAAAACTGGTAAGGTATGGATGAAAATGACATCTCCTGTAAGGTATGAACATAATTCATCATTTCCCCATCCCATAGCAAATTCACACCCTCATGGTGTTTATTGCTATTTTCACCCACACTTGATTTCAAGTGAGGGGATGAACACCCTTTTACTTAGTAAATAAGGGTGGAGTCAAGCTCGTGACTCGAACAAAAACAAGCACTTCGTGGGAGGCACCCCATGCCTATCTTTTCTTTTTCATTTTGTTAGTATAGTAGGGTTTTGTGTTTTTAACCATTTTGCAGAATCGAGAAGATTGCATCAAGAACTTAAATGGGGACCGACTGTTATCGCCACTGGCGTAACTCATCCCAATGATTACGCCGTAACACATTACAAGTAGCGATTCTCTCCAGAGCATTACCGATTACGGAGTAATCCCATGCTATGGTTACGCCGTAGCTACCCTCCAATAACGACTGCCAGGTTTTGCCATAATTACGGCGTAACTCCTTCAATGAGTTACGGCGTAATTATCCTCCAGTTCAAATTCTTTCTATAATAACACAATAACCTTGTATTATTATTAAATGAACTTTGTGGGTAAGTTCCCTGTAACCCCTCACGAGACTACACTCGTCCACTTGGGACACCAAGTGGTTTAAAAGGCTTGTTGCATATGCTAAATGCAACCGTGATTCCTACGAAAGTGAGTTAGGTTTTTCATTTTCTTTTTCTATTTGTTGTTTTTCTAGTATGATGCATTTGGTTATCTTAAGTGAATTCAGGTTATTAAAGTTTGCTCATAGATCTCAAAGCGGGACACGTTACTCGTGAGTCTTCGATCATGCCGAGCAAATCCAGGGGAGTTTTCTGTTTTAATTCTAACCCTTCCTATCTTTTATTTTTATGCTTAGTATGACCCAAGTGGGGGGAAGGGATTAGACATAGACACCCACTTGATTTTTCTTGCCTTTATTTTTCTAGATTTAGTGAAAAATGTTTCATCTTTAAAATTTTGACATGTTTTTCATTACTTAACTAGCTTAGACCTTAGCCGAGCACATACAAACCTTGATATTTCCATTGTGTGAGGATAAGCCTTTCCGTTTTCCCCTTATACATAATACCATAAAAATGAGTGTGTCGGTGGCTGTAGTAAACTTTAGAACTTGGCCTTGTATATCTTTTCAAGACCATTATCATGAGCATTACACTGAGGTAACTTGGTGTGATTGGTGCAGCTAGGATATAAGGCAATTTTAGGATTAAACCCAAATAGCCCATATATGTATTGTGTATATTGACTTTTCACATTGATTTGTCAATCCCCCTGTTAAACCCTTTTTGTTGCACTCACCATTAGTGCAAGATACCCGAGATACACCCTTCAGAGCCTTTCCTTTTATTTTTTCCACCCTATATGTGTTGTTTCGTTACACCTATCGCCTAGCCTACCCTGTAGTTTCCATATGTCCATGGTTCCGGGATCTGTTGGTTAATTTTGGTTCCACTAGTGAAAGTCGCGGGTTTTGAATAAAGGGTTTTGGAAGAAAATCGGGTTTAGATGATAGTTGATCTCAAGTGGGGGGATACTTTTTATGTTCATATCGTTTATATTCATGTATACCTTGTCTTGCATTAAAAAAAAAAAAAAAAAAAGTATTCAAAAAAAAAGAAAAGCATGCAAGCAAGTGTTTATGTATGATTAGTGTTCTCGCCTTGTTCAACTAGGCGCAGTTGTTTCATATCCGTTTTGTCTTACGGATAAAATTAGAAACCCGTACATTTCTATCTCGCCTTTCAAATTTTAATCAATATTTGTCCAATGAGGGTATTGTACATCCCAAGTGGGGGGATGAGAGATAGAAATGGTTGATTTTATAGTTTTATAGTAAAAATATGAGCTAAAATTACCCAAATTTAAATTTTTTTTATGGCACATACTTTTTTTTCATTGATGATGAAGGCCGAGTTAATGTATCTTATTTGCCTAGATTATGGAGTTTATGAGGCACCACATTACATTTCTTATGCATTAACTCGTGTATTGGATTATTAAAGACCCATTGACTCTTGACCCTCGATTTTTTCTATGGGATTGAATGCGACTAGTGGTGGGGTGACTGTGGACTTAGGAATCTATTTGTTTCGTGTCTTTTTGTTTACACCCATTAAATGTTTTCCCATGTCTTATCCTACCCTTAGTCATGAATCGAGTTTAGGTGAGGAAGCGAGCAATCATTGGTGTCTTGGCCATGGATTTGGTCATGTATCATTGGTTTTGTCCCCTTCGTCGTAGCTCGTTAGTAATGACAAAATAACCCCTAAGCCTTTATGTTGTGTCAACCCATTGCATTTTAGAATAGCTGCATCTATAGACTCTAGTGGTGGAGATTAGTATCTTTGCCAAGCCTATGATAGAATACTCGCCATGACTGAGTAGTTGAGTGATCACCCAAAAATAAACACGTGAATTATGAAAGAGAGTGTGATTTCAATTCCCTTTTCGTGAGGTGCTCGGTTTGGAATTTTCTAGCTTAGGTGATTTTTAGACTCATATCTTCCAATTAATCTTGGGAGATATCTTTTAAATTTATTTAAAGGGTCTACTTGAGGACAAGTAGAATTCAAGTTGGTGGATATTTGATAACATCAAATTAACCTGATATTTTATATATCAAATTCCCGTGTTTGTGGCCTCATTTGTATTAATATGGTACTTAATTCGTTCATATTTGCATTTCAGGATAAATGAGGCGTTGAAGCGGAAAAGATGTGATATAAGGCCAAATATATGTTCTGAAGATAGATTTACGAGGGCCTATGAATTCAGTGTGAAGATTACACCGTAACTCGTTAATAATGTTACGGTGTAAATATGATGCTTTGAAGGATACGGCGTAACCAATTCTTATGGTTACGTCGTAATTATTTTTGTGAATGTTATGGCGTAACGTATCAATTTAGTTACGCCGTAGAGATAATTACGGAGCGTATATGAATACACGGTTGAAGAATTACGGCGTAATTCGACAATTTAATTACGCCGTAATTATTAACTTGGGCGCGAAGGAGTTGGAGTCCAGGGGCTAAATGAAGTTAATGATATTTATTCCGAGGATTAAAAGTAAAAGTAACAAGTACGATCAGGGACTAAAGGTGACAATTCTTTTGAAGTTTATTTACTTCAAGGACTTGTTATAAAAATATGAAGTACGATGAGGGACTAAAGTCGTACGGAAGGCTAATAAAGTTTCAAGATATTAATGTGACATGAAAAACTACGAAGTTGGTGATTTACGTCGTAATTGTAATTTGGTTACGACGTAACTAATAAATTTAATTACGCCGTAACTATGTCTCGCGGCCTATAAATACAGCCCTAAATCTGCATTTTTTAGTATCTCTTTTCACCCCTCTCCTAGGGGTCGATTAGGGCACCACTCCAGAGCAATTTCCAGCAGTCCAAAGCCATTTTCCAAGGAAGAATTCACATGCAATCATCATTATTCTTAGCTTTTCATCAAGTAATTTGTATCAATCATTATGTTTAATTCTATTCATGTTTTATTCATTATTGTTGGATTAATTTACTATATGATTGGCTAAGCACCCCTGGTGCTGGCCTAGGTATGATTCCTTAATTGTTTTGTTTGCGTTTACATTGCTTCCGTATAATTATTTCTAAGTGTATGCATGCATAGTTTATTGGTAGCTACCCTTGTTTCAGTAGTTTTGAATGGCGGTAGAGGCTAGTTGCTTAGGAGATATGACCAACTGACCTTAAGTGAGTAGACTAAGACGGGAAGGGTAAGATATGACCAACTGACGACCCTTTCTACTTGTGCGATTTGACCAACTGATCACTTACCGTTTGGATGAACTTAAGAATTAGGGGGTGAGTGTCTAAGATGCTAGCGCCTGGAAACTCACTATTATAAGTCTAGCATGTAGCGGAACTTAATGACTCGACTTAGGGGACCAGGAACAACTGGACTTATGAGGGGACACCTAACTTCTCCAGTGGTGGCATCTTTCCTGATAGGTTAGGGCGAACTGACCAAATGATGTCCTCTCTACTTTGACCCCACCTGAAGTAATTGGAAGTAATTAGAAGTAAACACTACTAATTAGGATGATTAAATAGGTTAGAACCCCTCTCTTTCATTGATCACAACTCTTGCCTTCATCTGCTTCCTTTTATTTCCTTGTTTTATTAGTTAATTTATTATTTCTATCTTAAAAGCAATTAAAATCGTGACACATACTTAAGTTAATTTCCGATCCACGTAGCTCTTGGGACGACCTCGGTTTTACTGAATACTACACTACACACGACCGGGTACACTGTCCGTTAGTGCATTAGGGTAGACCATAGGTATAACGAGACTTATAAATATTAAAACTTGGTCAGTAAAACCTGCATCAACTTCACACAAGTATATGTTTCTTTAATTTGGATTTTATAAAAGCATCATTTTGAAGGAAGCCTTGACAAGCTTTTTTGTCTCGAACAATTTGAGAAACTAAACGCAAATCCCTTGGGACGATCTCGACTTACCCACCTTTGCTATCACGAACGAGTATACTTGCTCGTATGTGTTAAAGTGATTATCCGGATAAATCGTGTTTATAAATATAAAACTTGCACACTGTAAGCACATCAATTAGCAACGTACATTTTCAAATGTACCGATCTAGTACGCTTACTATTTTTTGTTCCACTTAATGTAACGAACTTTTAACTTTTGTACTAATCTATCCCATGAAGCTTGTTTAACCGGATAACAAGAATTTTTTCCCTAAAAACGTTGTTACGTTGGATTTCCACTATATACCCTATTGGACCACAAAACCTCTTTTTCCCCAAATTCTTCCCTAATCCTAACCCTAATTCATTAAAATTGATAATGTCTTCATCCTCCTCCAATCGCAATCATCGCCCACCACCACCAAGACATTGTCAACAAGAACCAGTAATCAGACAGACTTCGCGAATAATTGATTATCCTTTAAGGCGTTTTCTTGGATGCGTTGAGTATTATAATGTAAGTTATTTATACATTGCTTAAACTCAAAGTATGGGACATTTTAATGGCTAGATCCTGAGTTACCTAATGAGTATTACAAACAAGAGGTTTTCAAGTCGATTCAAAAGGAAAAACGTTTGAAAGAAGACAAGCACTCATTGAATGCAAAAATAAGAGATTTGGAAAGGGAGATTGACTTTCAAAAGTCAACTATGGAGAAGGAATTGTTGATGCTGCAATTAGAGTTGAAAGAAAGCAAGTCTATTGTGGTTTATTTAAGGAAAATTGTAGTTGTTATGTGTTTGGTTATTGTTGTCATGTTCATTTCAAAAATGTGATGTATTGACTATAATGACCTTTTATGAAATGAAATACTTGTTATCGGATATGCTTATGACTACAAATGCATGTTTGATAGCTTTGGTTTATTTGCTGCAAATGTATATTGCTGCAATTGCATTATTGATGCAAATGCATTATTGCTGCAAATAAATTATTTGCTTCAACATAATGTCACAAAGTAACCCACAAATGGTGTAAAAGGCACAATACACAGTCCCAAATACATTATTGATCTAAAAGCAGAAAATAAAGAAACACATAGGACCACAATAATCTTTGATTCATTACTGCCATTAAAAGAAAATGTGTGGACATAATGTCACACAATCCAAGATCATGTTTACACCTACCAGCATTGTTTACTAATACCTATCCACACTGTTTACTACAATTACCCCTACCAACACATTGTTTTGTACAAATACAGGACCCAATGTTTGACTACTTAAACATAAAACACTTAAACATCAATATTCTGCAAGCACTTCTTCCACATCCCATGATTTCTCAGCACTTGATCCTGAACCATCTGCTGGAAACTTGAATGGTTTGCCCTTCTTTGCAATCCTTTCTGACTTGGCCCTTCTTTTCAAACTGGTTGTCTTAAGAGTCCCAGCTGCAAGGCTTTCTTGAACAACTTGGACCATGGTTTTCTTTGTATTACTTTGTTGAGTAGGAATGGTATCACAATCCTAGATAGTGTCTTATGTCACTGATTGCTCCATTTGTACCTGCAAAGTAAATAAATAGTCATTATGTTTTAACATTCTTGGTTAACAAAGTAAATACAAAGAAAAAAGCAAGCAATAATTATACCTCTTGGACAAAGTCAATATCTCCTACTCCAGCACCACTTGCACCATCACCAGCCACACCAGATGCACCTGCACCATCACTAGCTAACCAGATGCCCCTGCACCACTAGCAAAATCACTTGGACCACCATCACCAGCCACACCAGATGCCCCTGCACCATCACTAGCCATACCATATGGCCCTACACCACTAGCAACATCACTTGGTCCACCATCATTTGGGAAGACATATGCAGAACCAACCTTCTTTCTACCAGGTTTTCTTTTTTCCTTTGTTGGTTTTGGTTGTGGATCTTTTTTACATGTTTTTTTTGTTATGACCCTTTTCCCAACAAATCTAACATGTCATCATACCAAAGCATATCCATAATCATATCATACCTAAACCAATCATATCAACAAAACTGAATCATATCATAGCAAATGGATATCAACAGATATCACAACAAATGTCATAACAAAACGGATAGCAGATCGAATATCATAACGGATGGAATCTTATCAAAGGAATCATAGCAAAGGAAATCCTATCAAAGAGATCATATCAGACGTATAATATCAAACATAATCATATCAAAGAAAAGGAATCAAAGTCAAGGATCGAGAAGTCATGAGAATAAACCCTTAATGAGAAAGGGTAGAATATATGTACCTTAAACTGCAACTGAAACCGTATCAGAAACACAAGGATCGGAAGTTACTCTTTCTTCAGCGAATCTACATTAATTAATGATCGTCTTATTATTTAAAAACCATTTCATAAGTTATTACTGATTCAATACTGATTGTTGCTCAAATTGACACATTCAGGTTTTCCTGTTGTTTATAGCAACTTATCATATTTGGTAACTTTCCATATTTAGTAACTTCCCAAATTTAGTAACTTTCCATATTTAGTAACTTTCCATATTTAGCAACTTTCCAAATTTAGTAAGTTTTCAAATTTAGTAACTTTCCATATTTAGTAACTTTCCGAATTTAGTAACTTTCCATATTTAGTAACTTTCTGAATTTAGTAACTTTGGTAACTTTAAGTGATAATTCACAATTAATCAACTTAGGGTTCACAAATGATATAAGGTTAATATATGTCTAAAAGTATCCATACTAATGTTTCAAAAGTAATTAAGGCCAAAACACATTATTAGGGGTTAAGCTAAACCAAAGCCTTGACTTAGGTTGTATAACAGATTTTATCATGTTCAGGTCCAGTTTCTTACGAATTTATTGGCCTATCAAAGAACTCAAATAATTATGAGAAAATTCCCAAGTGTTAAAATATTAGTTAGGTAAGTTTACAAATTTTGGTAGATTTTATTTCAAAGCATAAGTATGGTTTAAAAATCCACCTTCCCAGACCTGTCTAGAAAGTGCACAGGAGGTATACCCCAAAAGTTTATGTTTATTAGCCAACTTGAACACTTAAGAAAAATCCCTAAAAATTCATAGAAGTCTAACATAACCTAAAAATCATCTCTGTAAAAGGAGAGCCCTTAACTCCCTACGGTTTGAAAATGAAAAATCAATAACGACAACTGATTTTAAGTTCCCAGAATTCAGATTTGACACATGCTCCTATAAAATTCAAAAATGCGACCAATACAACTCCAAATTCATCCAAACCAATTGGAAAACTTAACTAAAACATTAAACTAAGTTTTGATGCAAAAACCTTGAATAAAACCCTTATGGAACTCGAGCTATAGCGCACACCTATTCACCTACAAAACTGCCCCAATCCAACAGCAACACCTAAACCCTAATCAACGCAAGATCAAACTTCTAACACATACCTAATTATGTTTTAATGATAAAAGATATTTAATTACTGGGATTTTAATCAACCCTAATCATATCCATCAATTATATTTACATAAAATTTTTTAAAACAAAAGATGTTAAAGAAAATAGGCGATTAATCATACCAAACATTCGCGGGATTACCACGAATATTGATCTTGAGTTATTGATGACAAACCATTATGGAGGCTAGGGTTTTTTTTTTCTTTCTGTATTTCGATTTTGGGAGGGGAGAAGAAACCGGGTATTATTTTTTTTGTCTAATGAGTTTATCAAATTCTAGTTGGGCTTGGGGTATATGGGTTTAAATAAGAAAACTAAGCCCAAATATTTTTTTAAAACCAATTAGCCCAATATTACATTTATATTTCTATTTATTTATTTAACTTATGGTATATATAAAGTAATAATTAAAAAGTTAATCTGAATTCTAGGGCGTTATAGCCTACTTGAGGGCCTCCAGTTCAGGAACAGCCTTTCATAGAATTAGAGATGTGTTTTCACACTATGTTGTTAACACCCTCGACATTCGAACTTGTAAGTGCTGGAAATCCCGCTAAGGAGATTCCTTTCATGAATCGAGTCCTGAAGACGTAGGTCATTACTTGAATTTATTCTAAGTAATGATAACTGTCCCTCAACGGGATTTGGACGGCTAATTCACCGACCAAGGTGAATGGAATCAAGACATTCATCTGTAAAACAATCGTAGTGGTCAATTCCTTAAGAAAAGTCCACCGTGATCGATTGGTATTTTTCACTAACATATTCATGCACATACTGGTGATTGTTACTCGGAGGAAAGACCGCACCATCTCCCCATGCTCATACCAACAACATCACACATGAGAGTTCTCATCATATCAAAGGCATCACAAAGTTAAAGATGATTCTTAGTCAAAATCAAATAATCTACAAAGTTTAAAGACTCGAGAACTTCATCACACTGGAAATTCAAAGTATTAAGAAGTGTGAGCATGGTGGAGAAAGACATGAAGACACCTAAATCAAAGAAGTTGACGAATGGCGGACAACAACATATGATCACCTCATCCACAAAGAACTAATAACAAAGAAAAAAAAAGACGTCAAGCTGATAAAGTCAAAGAATCTAAAGCATATCTACTCACAAGAAAGAAGAATGCTAGAAAGACGTCAAACAACCTTATTAACCAAGATGACCAACCCTTAGGGGGAGATTGTTGGGATTACGTGTAACCAGTATTCAAGTGTCGGTCATTATTTTTGTTATAGGTTTCTAATTAGGCTTATATGTTTGTAATAGTGCTACGCTTATGTAGTAAACCCATAGGCCTATGCTTAGGCTCAAACGATCCATAGGAAGGGACTAGATGTGTTGCCCTAGCTCCGTTTCCTATAAATACATTGTAAACCCTCTTAGGAGGGTGTTGGTTCATTTCATAATACACTTAACATTTCTTATTCTTGTGTGTGAGAAGAATCCGACCACTCTCTCCTTCATCTCTTTCTATTTACATCTTAACATACTTGTGTGATCATATCATGGTGACCTAACAAATATATAGCATGTAATAAACATATTTAGCACATAAAAAGCTTGAAATCATAGAATGATGGTGGTGATTATGTGCTTGCAACTTTGGCATAATAAAAGGGAAATCAAGATTCAAGAACTAGGACAAGGACTTAGAGCTCTTCTCTCTTGGACTCCTTTACTACTCTTGTATGATCAAGGTTGTGCTAGGTATGGTGCAAGACTTTGATAAGGCCTTGGTGAATTGAGTGGATTTAAACTCAAGAGAATCACCAAAGAATGAGAAAAGTAGAACAAGGATCATACAAAGCTTTACAAGAGCTTTAATTATGATGTAGAACTTGTTATATGAAGATCAAAGCATGGATTTCTCTTGATTATAAGGGGTGACCAGATTTTTGAGTGAAAAAGAGAAGGAAATGAGTCTTGTATTTATAGTAATTTGAGGAGGTTAGTAACATTTGGATATTTTACTTACATGTGGTAGAAATGGTTACACATGATGCATAAAAGAACTACTGGTTCATCACCAAGCCACCAAGGCCCCCTTAGTTTCATTCACCATGAGTCATATAGATGACTAGATGAGTTTTGACATTATCCTACTTTTACGAAGTTAGTTTTGTCCCGGTAATGGCTAACTGTAAGCCCTTAAGTCACGAAACGTAAAACCGGGTATTGTAAAAATCTGAAACTTGTAGAAATGATCAAGCTCATCATTATACTCCATATTAACTTATAAAGTGAGTGATAAGTTTAATGGATCACGTATATGCTATTAAACCCCAAAAACGTAGGTTTAAACGCGTAAAACGTAAGAAGTTTACGCGAAATAGTAAAAGTAAAATGTGACTTTTTCAATATGATTATTATTAACCTAAAAGGCTTATAATGTCTAGACTGGGCCTCGTCCATTGTCGGTTGGTGTTAAATGCACGTTAAGTCTAAAACCGGAATTGTTAAATATCTATTTAAACTTTGTTAAGAAGTTTAAGTAAACATCTTAGTTACTTAAGTATCAAGTCTTGGAAATATCTAGAAACTTATATTAAAAATGGCTTGTTAATTTTAAGAGATATTTTGTGATATTTAGTGTTAATGATCAAGAGTTGATTTTATGGTCAAAGGGGGAGGGAAATATGTTAACTTTTCTAAAAATGTAAAACTTTTTAAACGTCTTAAAAAATGCGGTGCAGGTATAGGTCAAGTTTGCATACAAGTAAAAATGTTCAAATCACAAGTTTAGTCTCGCAAATCACAGGGTCTATTTGGTAACATTTGAAATTAAATTTTATAAATTCCATAAATGATTATAAGTGAGCTAAAAATTAATCTGATATAATAAAAATGTTTGGAGTCGGTTTTCGTTACGCGCAAGATAACCTAAAGGGTTATATTTAAAGTTCAAAATTGTACGCAATAACATGTTTATGTTTTAAATAATATTTACGTGAAATATTCGAGTTATTACAGACACCAGGTTTTCCGTGATTTTATTGTTCTGTTAACGTTTTATTCTTCTATATCGATTCATTCGAGTAAGTTTGCATTGCAGTTGATGACGTATAGTCTGCATTAGGGTCATAAACCCGACCAATGAACGCTACTAGCAATCGAGCCCAGTACGAATGGGCTAACCCGGTAACGGTTTGGGCTCACGAAGGCCCAAACCCGAAGCTATTTATGGTTTTGGATATCAGATATCTCTTATTTATGAGATATGTATTGATTGACCGACTTAGGTGGGATACGCTGAAGGTTGGGGAACACGAAACCAACAAGGATTTCGTGTGTATATAAAGGGCATCTCGGCCCTCATTAAAGGTACGATCTAAAACCCTAACTCTCCACTAAACCCTAAAAACCGATTACTTACTCTCACGCCGGAGGATAATCGTGGGAGACAATCCCACGATAAGCCTAACGGTGTTTTGTGTTTTCTTAGTGCGCAAGTCTCAAGCATCAAGATCTAATTGATACGAGAACCGGAGTCCAAATAAGGAACGCCCAACTTTTGTATCAACAAGTGGCGCCATCCGTGGGACCAATCACTAAGAACTAGAATGACAAAGCAAGGAAACCTAAGCCGCCGATCGATAGTGACCTACAAGGAAGAAGCAAGCAGAGTGGATCGCCTCTAAGCAGCCTCGAACAACCAATGCAACGAAACCAAGGGTCGCCCAGATCCGGTCTTCACGACAGTGGAACCACGCATGGGGACAACCCATGCCACCACAACAACCACCAGGGCAGAAGATCCACTGCGTACCCTTTTTACCACTCCCCTCAAATCGGTGCTAGAAACGGGCCTCACAAACCCGCCAGACGACCGATCAAACAAGGGTCCAGTGGTGGAAACAGACACCCTCGCCTAGAAGGAGTCACGCCTGAATTAGCGCCAAGTGACTTCGTGTCTCAAAACTACGAAACCTTGGCGCCTCATGCAAGAGGAAGCGAAAAGAGGTCGAGTCGAATCGCAAGCCCGACTCAACTTTGACCCAGTATGAGACATCCCCACCGCGTCATCGAGGAGAGGCGCGGAAAGATAGCCACCGCCCAAAGTGTTTACCAGAATTGGAGGAGAGTTGAGAACGATGAAGCGGTGACTGCAGATCCGGAAGAACACGAAGAGGACGGACAAGATACCAATGTCCACGCTAGGCTTGGTAGCCGCAGGTCCATGATGACTTGGACGACAAGACTCCCCAAGTGAAAGCTCTTCAAGCTCGGACTCGAGGACGGTCGGGCGCAAGCGCCGAAGAGGGGAAGCTCGTCTCTGGTGACTCCTGACAACAAGGACAGAGAAACAGACACCGAAGTCCGTGAGAAGATATCGCAACAGGAGGAGGAAGATATGTCTCTTCCCTAGCGCCGCCAAAAGGCGGATGCGCTCACCGCACATCGCCGATTTTTCGAAGATAAGAAAAGGCGATGCCCGCCAATGTGAAAACCTATGATGGAACAGCGATCCGGATGATCACCTAAAATTTTTCGAATCACCGCTACCATCGAGAATTGGCCACAACACGTGTGGTGCCACATGTTCAATTCCACATTAGTGGAAATGCGCGAACTGGTTCAAGAAGCTCCCACGCAGAAGCATTGGTGGATTTGAAGAATGCGGAAGGCGTTCGCTGAACTTTACTCAAAGGAAGAAGTGTGCCAAAACCCCGTCGAACTTGCAAGGTTAAAACAATACTGGGAATCTACAAGCGCTTATGTGGAACGCTACAAAGATGAGTGCATACATGTCAAGGCATGCCCGAATACTAAATATCTCGTGGTTATGAACGAGATTAATAACCCGTAACTCATCAAAGGATGAATGACAAGGTCCCCTAAACCTTTGATGAACTTATGAAACGACGAGGTCCTTTATCCAAGGAGAAGCCGCAGACAAAGAAGAAAGGCTACTCAAGCTATAGGTCACAAGAACAAATTTAGGAGACAATCCATTGACCATAGTAGCAACCGCAACAAGAACTACCGCGGCCAGGGGAGCGGACGAGATAATGACAAATATACCCCGCTAACCAAGACTCCAAAGGAGATATTCGCGATGGAAGGCGTGAACTTCCCGAGACCCCCACCAATGCGCACCCTAGAAGAGCGGCGCGTGGGAAATGAATACTGCGACTATCATGGACAGAAAGGCCACACCACCAATGAGTGTGTCCAATTGCGCCAACTAATTGATAAGCTAGTAAAAGAAGGCAGATTTGACCATCTAGTTAAGAACATCAAGGAGGGGAAAGATAAGCAAAAGACTGGGAACAAGAAAGAAGCACCCAAAGATAAGGTTGATACCATCTACATGATATAATCATGGCAGCGAATGACTAGACAGAAGATCAGCCAAAAGTTTTCCCGTGGAAGCAAAATTTCTTTCCCCACCTTGGCCGCGGACAACGCAGTGGTAGAACCACTCACCATTGAAATTAATGCAGGGGGTTACGATATCCACCACATGTATGTTGATGGAGGAGCATCCGCAAATATATTGTATGAACATTGTTTCAAGCGATCGCGACCGAGATACGAAGTCGCTAAGCCGCCATGACGCCGTTGATCGGTTTTACAGAGAAAAGATATGGCCCATGGGGCCAATACGCCTACTAGTCAATGTTGGTAATAAGGAACACTCCACGACACTGGATGAAATTTATGGTGATCAAATCCCTTCGTCATACAATGGCATCATTGGAAGGCCAGGATATCGCCGATACGCCGAAGCATCGCTTCACAAAGACATGAGATGCTCAAGTTCCGGTGGAGGGGCATTGTTACTCTCACAATACCATCGCATCAATTCAAGAATGTAAAACGATTACATGTGAGACGACACACATTCCGTAACATCGCGCAACTAAAGTATCAAACCGAGGGTCGCATTCATCCCGATTACCCGAGCAAGAAGTATCGATCGGGGATAGCCGTCGATAAAGGCGGGCGGCCGTGTGCACACTCTTGCAAAAGAATCTGGATATCTTTGCATGGGAACCAAAGCACATGGTGGTGTACCACGCCGATTACTGAGAACACAAGTTGAAAATCCGACAAGGATACTCCCCAAGACGACGGAAGAAGCGCGGCCGGGCTCCAGAGCGCACAAGCAAATCTGGAAGAAGTACACAAACTTGTGGATGCGGTATCATGCGAGAATTTATTACCATGATCGGCTTTCCAGCCCAATGATGGTCAAGAAGCGATGGTAGTTGGCGGATGTGTGTGGACTTCACGGATCTTAACAAAGCATGTCCACAAGAGTGCTACCCACTACCGAGATAGACTGAAGGTAGAATCTTTGTGCGGTACCCACTCAAATGCTTCTTAGACGCATACAAAGGATACCACCAAATCCGGATGGCTAAAGAAGATGAGGAAAAACGGTTTCCATACAAGCCAAGGCATCTATTGTTATACTAAGATGCCCTTTGGCTTGAAGAACGCAGCGCCACCTACCAATGATTGGTAGATAACACATTTGAAAACAAGTGGGCCGCAACCTAGAGGTTTATGTTGACGACCTTGTCATAAAAAGCCATACGGAGGACCTAATTGGCGCGACATCGAGGAAACCTTTAAGACACTACAAAAGATCAACATGAAGCTAAATCCTAAGAAATGCACTTTTGGCGCTACAGAAGGCATGTTCCTCGGATATTTGATAGAGCCCGAGGGCATTAAACCGTGTCCATAAAAAATGAAGGTTGTCATCCAACTTCCTTCACCACGCACGTTGAAAGAAGTCCAATCCCTAAATGGAAAACTGGCCGGTTTGAATAGGTTCTTGTCCAAATCAGCAGATAAGTCACTCCATCTCTTCAAAACGCTCAAGAAGTGTACAAAAAAAGGAGACTTCCGCTGGACTACGGAGGCGAAGAAGCTTTCTTACAGCCTTAAACAAAGACATAGCGGCGCCCCACGCTAGTCGCTCCCGCCTGTGGGAAGAATTAATTATGTACTTATCTGCGACTCATGGAGCGGTCAACATGATGCACACCGACGGACAGAATTCAAGACAAACACCGATATATTTTGTGAGCAAAGCACTCAAGAAAACGGAGGTTAACTATAGCACAATGGAGAAGTCGGTCTTGGCGTTAGTATTCGCCGCCAAACCACAAGCAGTACTTCCAAAGCGCCCAATAGCGGTGATCACGCATCAACCTATCAAGCAAATCATCTCCAAACCCGACGATCGGACGACTATAGAAGTGGAGCGTGTTGCTAGGTGAGCATAACATCTCCCTGCACCACATCATCGCGATTAAAGGCGATACTAGCAGACTTCATCATCGAAAAACCGGACACCGATGATGCACCTTCACAAAGCAAGGTGGAACTACAAGAACCATGGATCCTATTCACGGATGGATCTTCATGCGTGGACGGGTCAGGCGCAGCCTTATCCTCACGAGTCCGTAATGAATGGAATTCACTTACTTAATGCGTTTGAATTCACTGACCACAAACAACGAGGCAGAGTATGAAGCCTTGGTTGTCGGACTACGATTGCAACTCGAATGGGCATACGCAACCTAGAAGCAAATGTGGATTCCCGTTTAGTAGCCAACCATGTGTTGGGCTAGTATGTGGCTAAATAGGAAAACATGGTTCTATACCTCGACAAGACTAAGTCACTAATCCAGGGTTTCGACAGGTTTACCATCAAACAAGTTCCTAGAGGGGAAAACAAAAAGGTGGATGCACTGAGCAAGATTGCATCCACAAGCTTTGCGCACCTGTCAAAACAAGTATTGGTGGAAACTATGAAGAGCAAGTCTATCTCAGAGATGGAGATATCCACGGTGATAGAGGAACAAGGTCCTACATGGATGACTCCAATCGTCGAGTTCATAAGCAAGGGCGTATTACCCCAGGAGCAGAAGGACACCCGACGAATACGGCGCACATCACAGAGGTTTGAACTTCGAGATGGTATATTATATCGGCGCTCCTTTCTACAACCATGGCTTCGATGTGTCGGACCCCTTCAAGCATATTACGTACTCCGAGAGATCCACGCCGGTTCATGTAGTATGCACTCAGGACCACGGTCCGTTGTAGCACGTGCTTTACGGTCAGGATACTACTGGCCTACGATGCACCGTGACGCGCGGGACTTAATAAAGAAGTGTGGCGACTGCCAAGTTCACAGACCCATCCCACGCCAACCACAACAGGAGCTAACACCTATTACGTCGCCATGGCCATTATATAAATGGGGCATCGACATTGCAGGCCCTTTCTCTGTTGTAGCAGGGGGATTGAAATTCCTTATAGTGGCTATAGACTATTTCACTAAATGGATTGAGGCAAAGGCGGTCGCGACAATCACAGGTAATCAGGTAAACGATTTGTTTGGGAGAATATCGTATGCCGTTTTGGATTACCTGGGGAAATCGTCTCGGACAATGGAAAACAATTCTGTGACAACCCTTTCAAGGAATGGTGCGGCGAATATTGCACAACACTGCGTCAGATTAAACACCCACAAACCAATGGTTTGGTCGCGTGCAAATCGTAGTCTAGGTGAAGGAATTTTAGCACGCTTAGACAAACACAAAGGAGGTGGGTGGAGGAATTATCGCATGTTTTGTGGGCGACCGCACTTTAATCAAAGTTAGCACGGGACACCCCTTTCTCTTGTCTATGGGACGAGGTCGTTATACCACCAAATTGGGATGCCAACTATTCGTACTATCAAGTTAATGTCACAACCAATGACGATGAACGGCATATTGACTTGGACCTATTGAAAGAAAGCGGCGAGCTGACTATATGTGAGGCGAGAGCTAAGTCAAAATGAAAGGATACTATGATGCGAAAGTTCAAGCGCCTCATTCGCATCAAAGCGACTTTGTATATCGCGCCAATGATGCGAGCCATGCGAAGATACAGGAAAACTTGGACCGAAGGGAAGGACCTTATGAGGTCATTGAAGCATTAGGAAAGGCGCGCATAAGTCATGCGTGACATGGATGGTCGTGAACTACCACGCACATGGAACATTTGCAATCTCAAGCGATGTTATCTCTAGGAATGGCTACGGCCCAGCGCACGGACACCCCCGCACTTTAGTAAAGTGCTTAATAAATATCCGTGTATTTACATTCTGTTTTACTTAGGCAAATGTCTTTTTTCTTTTTACCAAAACTTGCAAGTATTAATAAAACGTCGCGGTTTCTAGCTAACTCCGCGACACATTTCAATTTGCTATTTACATATTCTTTATATCTCAACATTGTTGTTATCTTATCTTTTGCCTACATGGCGTGCATGCACTTAATAAACCCACGATGGTAAAAGGATGAGTAAACCTACTAAATAACTCGTTGAGTAAGAGGGTTGCAAATCCATCAACATCGGATCATGCATCCTTGTTAAACACCTTATTTTCAAGACGTTGGAATAAGTTCAATGTGCATTCCATGATGGATGCGCAACAATGCATACTGTGCGCGTTTAACAAAATAGGAACCAAGACTCTTGACTCCTTGATATGATATTTACAGTACGATGCATATCACACCATACACGATTATGATACAAGTACTTAGAAATTATGTTTCAAGTATGTTAGATCATGACTTTCATACATGATTATGGACTTCATATACTATTTGCGCTTATGTAACTGTTTGATTCTTAGACAACAAGGATGTTTTTTACAGATAACTAAGTACAAACGTTATAATCGCAACCACATATGGCTCAACACACCTTCAACAAAAGGGAAATTTTATTATGAACCACGAGTTCTTACAAAAGGATATTTACAAAGAAGCTATGGCCTATATACTATTACAACGCCTAAGATGTGAGCTCTCAACACGGTTTGCAGCGTCCCCAGCCTCTTTCAGTTTCTTCAATAGGTCAGAATCCTGGCGCGATATCGTTGCCACACTAACAGGTACCCCGTCGGATCTAGGGAGATGCGTTGCGCCAAGACCACACAAAATGGCCTTTCCCTTCATGCCCTTCTTCTTTGCAAGCCTCATGGCATGGGCTTCTAAGGATTCTTTCAAAGGAATTTCCTTCTCAAGGGCAAAGGGGTTCAGGATATCGCGTGGGCGAGCAAAAACAGGCACTTGCAGCTGTGACTCATCAGGCTTCAAAAAATAGTCAGGTTGCGCCTCTGCATCAACATCAAGGTGGCGGGCCAAGGTTAGTCCCTCCATAACCTATGGGATAATCCTGGTCGCGCTCCAACTGCGCAATCTGAGGAAGCTCCAACAGCTTCATCTTCCCCATCGCAGCGACCAGATCATCATATGCATGTTCGTTATACCCGGGCACCTGTGCGGCAGGCACTTTCAAAAGGCCACCCTCATGAAGCTCTTCTATAGCCTCCACCTTGCCACGCGCTAACGCGCACTGAACAACACTCCCGAAAGTGTTTGTTACCTCTCGAGACTCCAAGGTGTTGAGGGCAGCAAGGCGCAAACCATGGCTGATGAGCCACCTGTGCTCAGCAATTGTGGAAACAAGCTGAGGATACAGCTCTTCATCATATTCAATGTTGAGCTTGCGAAGCTTCATCTCCTGCTTCTCCAACATTCCCTCCACGGCTGCACGAAACTCTCCCAACCGACAGAAGTGCTCATTCTTCTCCTCCTCCAAATACTTCAGAGCCCAGATGCATGAAGCCTTGTAATCCTCCAATGCGGCACGCTCCTGGTTCACTTGGATCAGCAATGACATATTTTCTCCAGCGAGTTTTTGGGAATAAGAGCTCGTCGCCTCTGCTTCAGCCTGAGCACAGGCCAAACGCGCCTCCAGGAGCGCAATCTGCTTATCCTTCTGTGCGCTCTCCCAAAGATACCTTGACTTTAGTCACAGAACAATGTAGCATGGTGCGCAGCCCAAACCAAGCTCCTCAACAAGACGGTCAATCGGGACATCCCGGATGCCAATGGATCGGCGCCTTGGTTCTCGACACGTGAGGTCGGTGCGGATGGGACTCACTGGGTGGCGACTCCCGAGAATGCCCAAGAAGTACTCGGTAGCTTCAACATCGCACGCAAACAAAGAAATTTTATGATTATTTCATAATACAAACAAGGATGTACTAAGTGCTTCGGCGACAATACTTACTTGGGAGGAGTAGTCTCAGTTACGCGGAGGGGTAATGCATCATCCGATGATGTCTCCACGTCATGAATGACATGGCGTTTCCTCCTAGATGAGCCTGCGCCATCATCACCAGGCACCCTCATGCGCTTGACCCCTTGGTCTGCTTCCTATGGCTCCACATGGAGGACCTCCACGCTCTCCACTACGTCTGCGCGTGCAAGTTCCACTACAGGAGAGTGAACCCTAGGGCTGGGTACACTGCGCAGAGGGGTTGCCTCCAGACAACGGTGGAATCACCCCCGGTTCCCCCAACTCCATCTCCAGGGTGCGCCCCGCAATGGCTTCCAAAATGGGGACTTCTCTTTCTCTCAGAGGGCGCACCCCCACTGTGACCTGGCGAGGCTTTGCCAAGTGGAAAACGCTGAACAAATCCATCTCTGCGCAGCAGGAAACAAACACAAACAAAAGTTATATAAAATACAAAGGTGAAAAAAAAGGCTCACATTAATAAATAAAAGGAGTAGGAAGGACGAGCACCCACCCCTGGTCATCCGTGTCTAAGAAGGTTGGCACCTCGTCAGGACTATCGAAATAGTTGCGACTGATGCCCATGTGCACCAAAAATTCCTCGGGATAGGAACTGATGGGAATACGATTGGCGTTTATCGTTTCCGCATCATCTGCTATTGTATGTTCCAGGAGGGGCGCCATCCTTCAGTAGCGAACTTTGGGTATAGAAGACAAGCGCCATGGGAACAAGGCCTCATCAACCCGTAAGAATTTCTCTCCGCCCTAAGCGCGTCTAGTTTCTCAAGATAACATTGCGGCCGCCGCTTAGCAAACGAAACCCACCCGCTTGACCACGCCGTATGGTAAAACACGCGAAGAGATAGATAGTGGGGTTAATCGCCAACAAACGCAATTAACCTCAAGTTTGTTATTTTGCCGCACCTATACTGGTGCGGTTGGGATATGCAGCGATAGTAATTTAATACGTCGCACAAGAATAAGGAGATGGGCACACATTGGTTTGCAAATTCAAAAACGTGTATACCCCTACTTTCCTTCGGAAATCATTATCGATGCTGCGGCCGGAACTACGGATGCAGCGCAAGCGGATATAATAGTCAGAAGTGAACTCACGGGTTCATCCTGCTATATCGGATGAGTAATCAGGTAATCCACGAACCATGTTGGGATTTTTTAATGCGCACGCGCGGTTACCTTTAAACGTTTGTGGTTTTCTTGGTTGATACTTCGAGCTTTTCAACAATGGTGGAAATGATTTTTTTTACTGTGATAAACACAGTAAAATGGAGCCCGAAGTTTATATAGGGTTCCACATCCATGCGATGCTTGACACGTGGACCCCACTTTCTCCAAACGTGTGGATAGGAGTTGCTGACGTGGCACACTTTCCACTCACTTTCCCACGTTTTACGAGGGATGTATTTGACTTAATTCGACTGGATTCACCGTATCTTCTTTAGGCGGGAAACCTTTGAAGCTTCTCCGCTACGCCTCGAAGAATATATGGGCTACAGTTATTAGTCTAGCATCCGCGGGTTTCACCCTGCGCATACTAGACTGGGGGGATATGATGACGTATAGTCCGCATTCGGGTCATGAACCCGACCAATGAACGCTACTAGCAATCGAGCCCAGTACGAATGGGCTAACCCGGTAACAGTTTGGGCTCACGAAGGCCCAAACCCGAAGCTATTTATGGTTTTGGATATCGGATATCTCTTATTTATGAGATATGTATTGATTGACCGACTTAGGCGGGATACGCCGAAGGTTGGGGAACACGAAACCAACAAGGATTTCGTGTGTATATAAAGGGCATCTCGGCCCTCATTAAAGGTACGATCTATCAACTAAATATTTCGTGTGTAAATGATATTTGCATCAAAAAATATGATCCTATAAACTAAATATTTTACTAACAAAGATCGAGGTATCAATGCATGTAAAGGCATTGTGAACCAAAACCAGCAAACCATTTTTGTAAAAATTACTCTCGTATAACGTATTAGTACTTTATGTGGATGCCTTCACCCCAAAAGTATGTTGAGTTTATGATATATAAAATACAATAAAACATAAAGACATCAAGAGTACACAGCGGAAGACTTAAGATCATAACAAATAAATTAATTAACTGAAAGTATGCGTAACGTACCTCTTGCGAATATCAAGTCCCTCGAGCAAAGCAAAACAACCCTCGAGCAAAGCAAACCAAAGAAGTACTTATTGGTGTAAGAATAATGTCTTACAACCACGTTCTTGTACACACGAATTAACCAAACGAATCAAGCGATTGCTAGATCTAACACAAGTCCTCATTTAAGAAAACGAAACCAAACTCCCTTACTTGGGGTGTTCGGCGAATAATGGACTAGAGAGAGAGAGAGATCTAGGTTAATTCAATGCACAAGTGTATGAAACCCTAGAACCTACCCCTCCTTATATACTAGTAGGTAAACTTAGGGAACAAGTTTGTGAATTAGGCTTTGTATATGCCCTATGGCCGGCCACCAATGAAAGCCCAAAGCCCAATCCATAACTTTTCCAAGTTTTCCATTTCTAGTCCTTCTCTTTTCCATTTAACGGTCGTTAGTCATTTTTCCGTTAAATACTTAACGATCGTTAACCGGACTTAATGTGTAATAATTAATCGTAAACATAAACATTAATTATTAACTTTAATTCTCATTCACTAATGTGTGCAATCCGTGGTCACGATTTCGAATCCGGACATTCACATGTTTGTAAATATATACATTTCCAACAGCCCCACTGGATATGTTTACAAAACGTGAAATGACATTGGTTAGCGTCTAGCAACACGCCAATGCCCCCAGACAACTCGTGTATCGTTTTCGGAGAAAACCAAGTTTGATGATTCATCATCATATTCATCCTTTTATTTCTAATACCATGTTAATAAGAATATGGATCTTACTCATTTCTTAATTAACTATTCTTTCTCGCTTTATATGATTGAGTAAGATTACCAATTCTTCCGAACGAAGACCTTGGGTATGGCCATACAAACATCTTAACAATCCTACGAGGGCCCAAGAGTATTATACTTCAAAATGAATTTGAAGGAAACAAATCCCATTTTGACTACAAGCGTGATTCATAAATTTCGCAACACTTCGAAAACAACCCTTATAACTACCGCCACGTGTAGCGTTAGATTGCTTCACAAAATGCACTACATCCATGACATATCTCTTGTATCTCAAGTCGAGGATAAATATCCATGATATACTTAATGACAAAGATCCATAAAGTATCATCATGGGTGGGATAAGTCCTATATTCAATTCATTGAATATCATCCGAATTAGTCATGCTACGCATCAATATACTTTCAAGTATATTCTAACTAATACTTAGATTTGTCTTAATTCAATATCATTCCCATGTTATTGATTGACAACGGACTATTTAGAATAACTTAAGTTATTCATGGATTTAAACATGCAAATATAGGACAACATCATAATAAATGAATAATAAACATAACAAAAATACTTTATTTCATTTCAATAATAATGTTTACAATATCCTTTATCTAAAATACTTAGTCACAGATGGGCATGAAACTACTAGCTAAACGAAGTCCAAACTTATCAGACAAATGATTAAGTTTTTCACCGAGTAAGGCCTTCGTTAACGGATCCGCTAGGTTATCATCGTGTGAACTTTGAGCAACTCAATTTCACCTATCTCGACTTGCTCTCGAACATAGTGATATTGTCTAGGATAGTGTCCGTGCCCTTCATGACCTGTGTTCATGGGCAAAAGTAATTGCAACCGAATTGTCACAATATACTTTAATAGGATTTTCAATCGACGCATAACACCAAGCCCCGAAACAAATTTCCTTATCCAAACAACTTCCATGGCAGCCTCAAACGCCGCTATGTACTCACTTTCTCAGAGCGTACATCGCAAGTGTTGTCTTTCTTACTCTTCCAATCCACAAGACCTCCATTGATGACAAAATGTAACCCGTTTGAGACTTCGTATCATCTTTGTCACACTTCCGTGATGCATCGCAAGAATCGTAATGCAGCAGCTCGCTCGATTTCCTCCATACACTATGAACATATCTCTTGTAGCCCTAAGGTACTTGAGAATATGCTTAATGCAGCCCGATGAATTTCACCCGGATTTTGTTGATACCGACCGTCAAGTTTTGAGCAAACGCCACATAGGCCTTGTGCATCGCATCGCGTACATGATAGATCCTACACCAAGCATAAGGAACTTTCTTCACGCGCCACCTCAGTAGGTGTGAAGCACGCCTTGGTTGCTCAAACCATGATTCACTTGCATTGGCAAAATCCTTCTTGGAATTTTGCATATTGAATCTCTTCAATATTTTATCAATGTAAGCACTTTGGCTTAAACCAATTAGCGCCTTGATCTATCCGGTGAGATCTTGATTCCGAGTATATATGTCGCTTCCCTAAGTCTTTCATCGAAAAACATTTACCAAGATAGGCTTTCACCTCATTAAGACTTGGTATATGATTTTCCATGATTAATATGTCATCGACATACAGAATAAGGAAAGTAACACCACTCCCACTAGCTTTGTGATATACACACGGCTCATCAAGATTCTGAGTAAATCCAAAACTTTTGATTTCTCCATCGAATCTTTTATTCCATTGCCTTGATGCTTGCTTCAGTCCATAAATGGACCTCTTAAGCTTGCATACACGGTTAGGAAATAATGGATTCACAAACCATTCCGGCTGCGCCATATAGATGTCTTCATCTATACGGCCATTCAGAAAAGCGGTTTTGACATCCATTTGCCAAATCTCATAGTCATAGTGTGCAGCTATAGCTATGAGAATCCTAATAGCTCTTATGTCCGCTACAGGAGAGAATGTCTCCTCGTAGTCAACGCCATAGGTTTGAGTAAAACCTTTAGCCACCGACGAGCCTTGTAGGTGTGTACATTGCCATCCATGTCGGTTTTCTTTTGAAGATCCACTTACTCCCAACGACTTTAGCCTTGGGAGGAAGGTCAACTTCAATCCGAGACATCATTATCTTTCATGGATTGCATTTCCCCATTCATAGCAATCGCCATTTATCCTTCTCGGATCGACCATGGCACCTTATAGTTAGCGTGTTCATTAAGATCCCCAACTATATTTTCCTCCACCTCACGTTAAGACATAGACGGTCAGTGCACGATAGTCCTTTCGGACCTCACGAATGGGAACAACTTCGTGAGGAGCACCTAAGCTTTGTGTTCTTCTTGAAGTTGGCTAGTATTTTCGAAGGTGTTGTATCTTCTTGATCATATTCCAAATCATATACTCTCCCATCGAGTTCTTGAGATATGAGATTCCTTTCAAGGAAATCTCCATACCTAGCCACGATGACTTTGTTCTCGGTGGGTAGTAAAAGTAGTAACCCATAGTTTCCTTAGGGTATCCTACAAAGATACACTTAACAGATCCGGCTTGAGCTTATCGTGTGTCACGCTTAACAAACGCTCACATCCCTGCACCTTTAAGTAAGAAAAGTTGGGAGCTTTTCCCGTCCATATTTCATATGGAGTTTTAACAACCTTCTTCGTTGGAACCATATTCAAAATGCGAATAGCGGTTTCAAGGGCATAATCCCAAAAAGTAAAAGGTAGAGTCGTAAGTTCAAACATTGATCGTACCATGTCAAGTAAGGTACGATTTCTCCTTTCGATACACCATTTTTTGTGGA
Source organism: Chrysanthemum lavandulifolium (assembly GCA_022545495.1). NCBI lineage: Eukaryota > Viridiplantae > Streptophyta > Magnoliopsida > Asterales > Asteraceae > Chrysanthemum > Chrysanthemum lavandulifolium. Next base: position 85,694,616 of record CM040242.1, read on the forward strand.
GTATAAGGAGATGTGAGTCATTGGATAATTCCACACTCGCCTAAGTAATCTTTGAACTCTTGACTTATATACTCACCACCTCTATCGGATCGAAGAGCTTTAATCTTCTTTCCAAGTTGTAATTCTACTTCACTTTTGAAAACCTTAAATGTTTCAAAGACTTCATGTTTATGTTTAAGTAAATAAACATAACCATAACGACCGAAATCATCCGTAAAGGTTAAGAAGTAGACAAGACCACGCTTTGACACATGTCTAAGTGGACCACACACATCGGTGTGTATCAATCCAAGTAGATCGTAAGCCCTTTCCACTTGTGGTGAAAAAGGTTTCCTTGTCATCTTCCCAAAGAATGCAAGACTCGCATTTGTCAAATGATTCATCATTGACCATTTGTAAAAGCCCATCGTGTTGCAACTTTTCCATGTGTTTCTTGCCAATATGGGCAAGGCGACAATGCTAAAGATAAGAAGAGTCACATTCGACTTGCTCTTCTTATTGCTAATGCTATACAACAATTATTTTCATTGGATATACAACCATCCATATCAATTTCAAACACACCAAACATAGGAATTGCATTAAAGTAAAAACATTATTTAAAGAAACCGAAATTCCATAGCGGTAAAAGTGTGCACAAAACCAATATCTTTTAACAAAGAAATGAAATGACACCCCTAACAATGGAGGGTGCATAATGACAATTATTTAGTTCTAAAATTAAACCCCAAGGCAACACTAAATCAAAAGTCCCTATGGCTTCGACAATTGACGCTTTCCATTTCCAACGACAAGTATCTCTCTCCACAAGTCGACTTCTTCGCCTCTAAGTCCTGCGATGTATTACGGATGTGAGTACCACATCCCGTATCATATATCCGTGAATTTAACTTATGAGGAAAAAAAATAATTCAAACATAAAAATACCGATGAGCTAGGCACCATCTTATTTTTATTCAAAGCACTCATTCGAGATAAACTGGACAATTCCGCTTCAAAGGACCCGGTGAGTTGCAAGTGGTGGCAAGACAAATCCTTCTTAGGATTCTCCTTTTCTTTCCGTGGTTCTTCTTAGGAGCGGTGGGATGACAACTTGTTTCCCTTTCCTTTTCCTTTCCCTTTCTTATCGCTTGCGGCTTAGGCTTATTCACCCTACCACCCAGATAGCGAGCACAAGCAGTGTAGGAGCCTTCTTTGGCAATCTCTTCTCGTAGTCTACAAGCATTGCATGTAACTCATTCACCGCCTTCCCGTGCAATGCATGTTAAAATTGCGGACAAAATCACCAAATCGTCCTCGATTAAGGAATGATTGATGAGTCCGACACATACATCGTTCGAGTAACCACAACCGAGCTTCTCCAATTGGTCCAAGTGATGTTTCATCTCAAGGACGTGGTCGGAGACGATTTGCCAACCTCCCGCTGCGGTGTGAACCTTTTCAATTAGTTCATACAGTTCACCGCCGGTGGCTTCTCAAACATACGTTTGAGTTCATCTAGCATGCTCATAGGCGGATAGTGCTCAAATTGTTTTGCAATTGAGCGACATCCCCGAAAGCATTAGACACGCCACATCATTATGCTTCTCATATTCAACACGATATGCCTCTTGTTCAAGAGCGGTTGCCGTGTCGAGAGGAGCATTAGGCAGAGGTGTAGTCAAAATTTCAACCCTTTGGCAACACGAAGGATGATCCTAAGTGAACGATGCCAATCATTGAAATTAGGGCGGTCGACTTGTCCTTCCAATCATATCTTTGAAAGTGGCACTCAAGAAGCTCATAGTGTTATCGATTGAGCCATCTACGTAAAAAGTTCAAAAACCATAATTAGTATTTTGATAATTTTCCTTTTCAATAAACAATTAAATACCCAAGGTTCATATTCATATAACCAATTAATATTTATTGAAAACTAGGATCCAAATTGTCATAATCTCATCACATCGATTGATCCGTTAGTGATGAACCTTATACGTAATGGTAGAGCATTTGCTCAATTGCCAATTTCAATTGCAATTCCTAGATTTATGGGATTTACATATAGCCAATATCAATCGCCATGTAAACATGTTTTATCCCATCTTATGCCTTGAGTTGCCAGTGCTCACTGCCCAACTCAATTAAGTTGTCCAACTTAAGAAACTGCAAAATCGTCCATGCCCGTTCTCACGACACGTGGACATTTTACCCTTCGATTAAGATATAAGTCACGTTCTCACGCAAATAGAAAGTAATCTTAGGTGTTTCCGTTTCGTTGGATGGCATATAACTTAAATTAAAGGGTAATAGTTTTGATGTTAAATCAAATATGTACAAAGATGTCATGCATTCATCTTTGTAGCATAGTTTTTATTAAAACATTTATATCTTGTTTTAATGTATAAGCTTTTCATCATCAAACTTTAATTGAGGTATTGGGTTCACCAATCAAGGAATTAGTGTTAATTATCATCCATTATACCGTACTTTTGCATAAGTGTAAACACTTAGTGTTTCGGATAATTACCACCTAAGTGGCGCATGGAATCAATACTAATTCGCCTTAAGATGAGCTTGCACATTTAATGACTTACTAAGTAGCTCCACTCGAACTTAAAGTGGGGCAGAGGACTGTGCGTGCTAAAGCACAACCTTAGACATCCATTCATGTGATCGTGCGCACTTCTTTAAACCCCTTTTATTAGTTCATTCTCATGGGTGAGCCTGCTCGGTCATTTGTACCAAAGTCATCAATCAAATAAACAATTATGATTACTATTCTTAAAATACATGTTTCACCATTGTTTAGATCGGTTTATTTTTCTTGTAAAAATACCCTTGTTACAAAACACAAACAAGCAAGTATTTAAAAATAAACAAATAAACAATAAATGCATAACAAATAAAGTCATGCATATCAATTAGCCACATGCAAACGGTTTAGATAAATCCTATTAATTAACCAATTAATATATATTGAGGTCTTCCCCAATTTTAGATCTATCAAAATTAGTGTATATCACTTAACCACGAAAGACATACAATAAAGGCATATCCATGATAAAACATGCATGTAATTATCATGGACATAAAATTACACTTAACAATTAATGCAATTAAATCAAAGTTACGCATATACACATAAAGTTGTATGCATCTTAGGGTTTCTAATCCAATTAAAAACAATAGTTTACAAAACCTAATTAGGGCACAAAATAAAAAACGCCCCCCCCCCCCCAAAATTAGGGTTTAGGTTAAGCAAACCCTAGATCTAAGCATACAAATAATAACACATTCATGTTTATTCTAATTATGTGTTTCAGTAATTAATTAGTTGTTATACAAGGCTCGTGATGCCACTGTTGAGTTTATGATATATAAAATACAATAAAACATAAAGACATCAAGAGTACACAGTGGAAGACTTAAGATCATAACAAATAAATTAATTAACTGAAAGTATGCGTAACGTACCTCTTGCGAATATCAAGTCCCTCGAGCAAAGCAAAACAACCCTCGAGCAAAGCAAACCAAAGAAGTACTTATTGGTGTAAGAATAATGTCTTACAACCACGTTCTTGTACACACGAATTAACCAAACGAATCAAGCGATTGCTAGATCTAACACAAGTCCTCGTTTAAGAAAAACGAAACCAAACTCCCTTACTTGGGGTGTTCGGCCGAATAATGGACTAGAGAGAGGAGAGGAGAGATCTAGGGTTAATTCAATGCACAAGTGTATGAAACCCTAGAACCTACCCCTCCTTATATACTAGTAGGTAAACTTAGGGAACAAGTTTGTGAATTAGGCTTTGTATATGCCCTATGGCCGCCACCAATGAAAGCCCAAAGCCCAATCCATAACTTTTCCAAGTTTTCCATTTCTAGTCCTTCTTTTCCATTTAACGATCGTTAGTCATTTTTCCGTTAAATACTTAACGATCGTTAACCGGACTTAATGTGTAATAATTAATCGTAAACATAAACATTAATTATTAACTTTAATTCTCATTCGCTAATGTGTGCAATCCCGTGGTCACGAGTTCGAATCCGGACATTCACATGTTTGTAAATATATACATTTCCAACAAAGTATACTCGTATATTTTACGTTGTTTGTCTCGAGATTACACTTTTTTTTTTCTTTCAAAACTATGGTTTTCTGATTTTTGGCATGCTATTTCATACTGTTTGTATCCATCGTTACACAAACTCAAATCAAGTAAAATCCTGCTTTTTCAAAAGATTAACGTAACTACTTCAGATTTGTTTGCACATACTAAAAGTTAAACTTAAAGCTTCTTACATTTAGTGAGTCACAAGCCAATTGCCATTAGACCACCCTGAGTGGTTTCGAGATTACATTGTTTGATAGAGTTGAGATCAATATTGATCTCATATTTGCCATAAATTCAATAAACTAATCTTAGTCATCAATTTTTTATCAAAATTAATAAAACCTTATTTTCACTTTTTTTAAAACAATCATATTTTGCAAACAGTAAACTTCAAGCTACAAAAAATATACCATCGCGACGAGAATTAAATTATCTTTCTATATATATGAACTTCTATATACTTTCAACGGTTTTTTTTTCAAAATTTCCGACGAATCACATGTGATTTATAAAAATCACATGCGATTCATTTTAAAAATCACATGTAATTTTTTTAGGCGAAAATTTTGAAAAAAAAAGATAAAGAAAATAGTTGAAAGTATACGTAAGTTCATATTTATAAAAATAATTTAACTCTCGTCATGATAATATTTTTCGTAACGATTAACGCTTTGTTAAATATTTAATTTTAAAAAAATGATGAAAGTTTAATTTATTTATTTTTTGATAAAAATGAATAAATATGATTGGTTTATTAGATTTATGAAAATACGTATACAAAGAGTAATAAAAATATCAAAGAATAAACACCGCGGTAAGATATATAAACTTGATTTACTTGTGAATAGTGATCAGTAGGAATTTCTAACTTTGACATTTCAAATGAATAAATAAAATCTCCAAAAGGGCCCGTTAAAGAATTTAATGGCCATTTTATAAATGTTTGGGATTAAATTGAAAATAGATTATTCGTTTAAACGGATAATCGATAATCATAATGAACGTGGTTTTAAATATAGTGTTTGGATTTGATTATGTTTTATAATAGTAATTTGAGATGAAAAAAATAATAAAATAAATAAAAGTAATGCAATCATCTTTATGACTATATGTTTTATACAATCGGTAATTTTTTCTCTATATAAATCAGGAAAGCATGGAAAAGTAATTCCCAAACTTAAACTACTTATTGCGTTTTCAATGCATCAAAGCGAATAATCCAAATGCAAACGCAATCCCAAACACCCTCTATGTGTTATACTTTTCTCTATATAAATCAGGAAAGCATGGAGCCAAACTTCCCAAAGCATATGTAACAATGGCTGCTTTTGTGGAGATTATTATACTAGTACTCATCTCTCTAATCACTGTCTTCTTCCTTGTCAAACTTAGAAATCTTAAGTCAAAAATCCCACCAGGTCCTCGAGGACTTCCCATAATCGGTAACTTACACCAACTTAACACTTCACACCTCTCAGACCATCTATGGCAACTATCAAAACGCTTTGGCCCTTTGATGTCCCTTCGGCTGGGTTGTGTCCAAACTCTTATTGTTTCTTCGGCACAAATGGCCAAAGAAGTCTTGAAAACAAATGACGTTATCTTTTGTAGCAGGCCTGTTTTTACGGGCCAAGAAAAAATCACTTATGGCTACAAGGGTTTGGTTTTGACACCTTACAATGATTACTGGAGAGAAATGAGAAAAATCTGCACCCTACATTTGTTTTCATCTCGTAGGGTACAATCTTTTCGTTTTGATCGTGAGGAAGAAGTCTTTCTCATGATCAATAGGATAAAATCCCAAATCACTACTTCTTCGTGTGAAGTAGTGGTTAATTTGAATGAAACAATAATGGTTCTTACGAGTACGATCATTTGCAGAATGGCTTATGGGAAGAGGCAAGGGCAAGAGATGAGTCGGTTTCATGAGCTTCTATTGGAGTGTCAAGCGGTGTTGGTGAATTTTTATTTTAGGGATCATTTTCCTTTGATGGGTTGGCTCGATTATCTCAATGGAAACATGGCTAGGCTAAATAAGAACTTCAACGAAATGGATGCATTCTATCAAGAAATTGTTGATGAGCATTTGAATCCCAAAAGAACCAAAACGCAAGATGATATTGTTGACATCTTGCTTCAGCTCAAGAAAGATGAATCTTGTTCAACCAGTATCACTTTCGATCACATTAAAGCTATACTAATGGTGGGTGTTAATGATGTTGACGAAAATCCATTATTTCTAGGTGTATTCTATTGGCTAAATTTTTTATATATTGTAATTTGCAGGATATCTTTTTGGCAGGTACAGAGACCGCAGCATCAAGTGTAGTGTGGGCAATGACTTTGCTCATTAAAAACCCAAAAGCGTTGATAAGGGCACAAAATGAGGTGAAATCTTTAGTAGGAAACAAAGGGAAGGTATATGAAGATGACTTAGAAAAACTTGATTATCTGAAGGCAGTAATAAAAGAAACACTTAGATTATACCCGGTTGCACCCCTCTTGGTTCCTCGAGAAACAATCGATAAATGTGTTTTAAATGGCTACGAGATCCCTAAGAAGACTTTGGTCTATGTGAATCGTGGGCTATAGGGCGAGACCCTGAATTTTGGGAAAAGCCTGAAGACTTTGAGCCAGAAAGGTTTATGGGTAGTAGTATTGATTACAAAGGTTTGGACTTCGAGTTTATCCCATTTGGGTCAGGGACGAAGAGGGTGTCCGGGAATGTCACTCGGAGCTACAACAATTGAATTGATACTTTCAAATCTTCTCTATACGTTTGAGTGGAAATTACCTAATGGAACGACAAGAGATGATATCGATACTTTGACAACTCCTGGTCTAGTTCTCCACAAGAAAAATGCCCTATGTCTTGTTGTCGGTAATTAAACTATAAAGCTTAAGATTAATTAGCTTTAGATTTTATCCTTTTACATGATCATTTCGTTTCATCCGTAATATCTTCCTGTTCAGTGTTGCTTGCGTTATTATTACCAGCTTAAGATTATTTGTGTTTATGTACAAAAATCTGATGCTGATTTGTTAAATATGTATTGTTGATAAATGTGTTGCTTGTGTTAATTTTGGGAATGTGAACTTAGCTAAGTTTTTATTTTCAATGACTTTGTCGTTAACATAATATTTACAATCACGAATAATCTCCCAAATTGAAAGAAAGCTTATACAATGTTTACCGCTTAAATCCTTCGCCCATTCTTTCTTCGATAAGCATTCATTTTCTTCTTCCTAAAAGTTTAATTAAGGATAAATTGAAAATAACTATTTTTACCCCACCCACACGTTTGCCTACACGAGTTAAACAGTTAAGAACGGCTAAAATTATAATAAGTCTTATATCTCAAACTAATATTTGATTTATTTTTAAACTCTGTGCATGTACAAGAAAACATGGTTATAACTAAAAATAGTACCACGTCCCATATTGTTCCTAAGGATGTTGATTTTGCAGCATAAGCATTGAAGTCGTGTTTTATTCAATGGGCCAACTGATCAAGCGACTATTAGTGTTTTATCATGTCTTTTCCTTCTTTTTTTTTGAGTAACATTTCTTTGGCATGATAAAGCAAAAACACATGTTTTTTTTTTTTTTTGTAGTTATTGTGGTATGTAGGCCATAATTATGTTTTGACTTTTGAGTAATAGAAAATGCCAAAATCGATTACTAAGAGCGAAATGAAAAATTATAACTCTCTCTTTTCGCACTACAACTATTGATATATAAAAATATATTTGATATTTTGGTTTTTCAATTATATATAATAGACGAGTATAAGTGTATCTAGCGACAAAAAATTATAGTTAGACAAAATACTTAATCAAAATATCATTATAACTATTTGCAGTTATAAATCTCGTTGTTATGCACGGATCTGCTCAAAGATATATACCTGTGAACACAAAATTATAATTTCATGAAAATGTGATCTTAATTAGTAAATATAAAATGTCTAAAAAATTTAACATGTTATTTTTTAGAGGTTTTTTCTAACTTGTGTTATGGTGGCACAAGTTTTGAATCATTAATTGAACACATATATTTCTTTAAATAATATTATTTTAGACTAAAATACACCGTTGGTCCCTAAACTTGGTCATAAGATCGCGATGGACAAAATGATTATCATCATGGGTGGTCCAAAACTTCGGCTTTATATGCCAACTCGTCCCTTGACCGGGATTGCCATAGTCGCTTTTAATTTTCTGGCTTTACTTGAGGGTATAATAGACCAATTCATGATTTTGACCCAACATAGTTAGAATCTAACCCAACCTTCAACAATATTAGTACCGGCAACACACAACATTGAACCCTAAAATACAAGCAACACACATTCTACCCAAAGCAAAAAAAAAACTATAATGGCACAAAACGATAAGGGGAAGGCTTTGTTGAGTTCGTTGAGGAAAGAAGACTGCCCAAATGAAAAGGATTTGGGTGTTAAGAAGGAGAAGGAAGAGGCTGACATCGTGTTATCAAAGTTTAACGATTTGAGAGAAAGGATTAAAAATCTGGAAATTTTGTTTAAATATCTTAAGGAAAGGAAGGAAATGAAGGAAAAGGATGATAGGAGAGTTGTGTTGTAACACCCCAAATTTGGTTTAGCGGAAGCATACGTGTTATTTGGGAGCGTTACGAAATTGGTAAATCATAACACAAGTAATACAGAACGGAATACATACTCCGTATAATTTCATAAAATATTTTGAAACAATATCTTACAACATTGTTTAGATGAATGGGCATATCCCAAAATTTTGTGGTCCCAATATAGAAACATCTTTTTATTTGTAAAAGACTTTTCTTTAGAAATTTCTACGACCATTTATCCGCCTCTTGCCTTGCATCCATGTTCACAACTAGCACCTGAGAAAATATGCTAAAAGGTCAGCTATAAGCTGGTGAGTTCATAGGTTTAGATTAAAATAGTAAGTTTGGACCATAAGCAAAGGCATATAATCATTATCAAGAGTATAATGATATATGGATGAAAGTCTATTACGTTAGCTCTAAGTTCATGCAACCGATACTACGACAGTTCAGATGCTAAAAGATGTCATACAATATAGGGGCCCATAGCAAGTGTTTTGTCCCTCAACACTTGATTCCGACATGGTATACGTTTCGCCTTGGCCTAAGCATGGCCAACCGAACGGAGGAGTCACCCTCAATAGATCTATTTATAACATTCGCGTTTCCCAATGGGAATTGACGGTTCATGAGAAAGGGCATTCTCTAGGGACATAAGGGCTTAGGCTAAACCACGTAATAGTAATCATGTAATAGTTTTGGTCCATAAAATGTTTTGCATATTTCTCACCCCAAAATGTATAAAACAATTTATCAAGTAAAAGTGGGGCTATGAAACTCACCTTAGCAAGTGTGCAAATCCGAGAGCGGGATTTAGTGATTGTTGTGAAGCGGCACCGACACGCGACCTAGATAAGGAGGGCAATGTTTTAGTTCAACATTTTTAAGTATTGCTTACTTAAAAATAGTTTAATTGTTTTTATAGTTGTATTGAAAACTATACTTTAGTTTGTAAAAATAATTGAAAGGTTTTTCTAGTAAGTATATGAAGGTTTATATATACTTTTCTTTGTTGACATTAATATGGTTTTATCTCCAAGTTTGATATTATATCATTCCGCTAGTAAGTATATAAATGAGTATATACTTAGTTAAGTTGACGCAAAAATGGTTTTGTCAAAATTATATGTATATAATTGGTTTATTTTCTAATTGTATTAAGAAAATGTTTAAGTTAAGTTTTGAAGACTTTCAAATTTAATATATGCTAAAATGACATAGTGGTATTTAGTTATTTACCACAACTTGTTCTTAATATGTTTATAGTTCTAGATGAAAATTTTACTTGACATGCATACGTTTACATATTGGCGTCAAACGTTGATGTAAGCAACCTTAAGAAAATCATGTTTTGAGTAATTGTGTCGCATAAAATAAACTTTGTACTTGTTTACTTGTTAAGCTCGTATGTGTATATTTCTAAGTAGCAGATGTTGAATGCTCGAAAATGAGTTTAGTCTTATATTTGGTTTTCCGTATTATGTTTCTAGTTTTACTTCTCGTTTCTTTGAATTGTCATTGGAGCACACATGTAATACGTGTGGGCTGTGGCCCGACAGAAATGGTATGACGTTGGGCTTAGGCCCAAGGTGGTAAGTGAATGAGGAATGGGCTGTGGCCCATACTGGTGTATACATCCAATGGTTCTCGTTGTATGGCTTGAGAGAAAAGGGGGTTAGGTACATTTTCAGATTTGATAACAATGTTTTGGGTGTAAAGGTTCAAAACAGGGGGGCTCTAGACTTACTACATGGTATGCTCACTAATACAATACGACTCTTACGCGGTTCATTTTATGAGAAATTTTGGTGTGGCGAGATGAGAGGAGTACATCAAAGTTTTTCATGTTTGGCTCGACTCACTCATGTAACAATCATCTTTTGTCCTTTAACGTGTTACCTAGCGAAACCCATACACACTAGTATCTCATCGTCTACATATTGGATTACAAGCCCTTAGTGGTGAAGCATTTTATGAGATGAACCAAGTCTATTCAACACATCGGAAAGAAAAAAGATAAAACCCATCTTACACTCACTATGGTTGACTACTCAAGGAATTCAACACGACTTGAGATTCAACAAACTCAATCACAATGACTACCTATATCGACAACTTTAATTGTTTGACCACACTTGATTTTGACACATAGTTTCCAACTACTTATACTAACAGAGATGATTTCTTTAGCATAGGATCAACATGAAACAACAACGTGGACATCGGTGATGGATGTCTCAAGACCCAGTGGGTTCTCATCGAGACTATACCCAACTCAAAAAAAAAAAAGATGGTGATTAACATTTCCGAATGCATGACAAATTTTTGACACAATACCTCAATTATGACAACATCAATATAAATTCCGAAAATCACAACACGACTCAATACAAGTATCAACCTTAACATCTCACTATCCGTTTTAACCTCATGACCAACAAAAGTTTCCAGGTTTTGTACTAGTTGTTATTAGCGATTCTTTTATGAAACTTGACTTCTCCGTTTTCTTGTTTCACCCTCGACGAAAATCCAAACACCCAAAATATATAATTTTCGACATAAGTAATTAGAAGAATCAACCGGTAAGGTTTTATGATATCATTTGGTATAAGTTTAACTTAACAATATAACAACAACAAAAGAATATTACAACAAAGAAACTCATAACCTCGACTTGAAGACGCGGCGTGAGTACGAGAATGAACACTTGGTTTCGGACCAAAAGAGACTTGAATTAGCTTCTCCACACCTCCAATTTCAAAACCCCCAAATCAATTTTTGAAAACCCTAACTTGTGTAAACCCTTGTTTTTGGTAAAACTTGAAGAAAATTGAGTTTGGGGTCTTTGAAACCGACTAGAGATATAGGAGTGGATTGAGGATGTGTTTAGTTCACTCTCTTCTCTTGGGTCTTTGGATTGTAGCCATATTTAGTTAACTTCCAAATCCTAGCATATCTTGGATTTTCCCAAGGTAGATTGAGGTGATGATATGACTCCATTGGGTGATTTTATCTTGTTTTCCTCTTGGCTTATTCGAATTACGGTTGGCGAAATCAAGGAGGAGATTTTAAGGACAAAACTTACTTGGTTTTGGTAATAAGGAGGAAGATATGGTGGGATTATATGTTGGGTTTTCCTTTTGAGAAGATTTGATCTAGGTGATGCATAGGGGTAGAGGTAGAATGAGATTGAAGATGAAGATCTTGTAAATCTTATTTCTTCTGTTTTCTTTTCTCCTTTGTCGTGAGTGGGAGGACAAAAGACAAAAGGATTTCACCTCATTTATATTTTATTACATGCATTCATTTGTTTATTATGTAACAAAAGTTAGAGGTATTTACTTATTGTGTAAAGTTGGGAAAGTAAGCATATACTTTTGTTCTTACATTTGATAAGTTGTTTTTGAGTCTTATGAATGTTGTTGTTCAGGTGAAAGTGTGTTAAACTCTTTGTGTCCCGCGATATTGAATTGTGATCGAAGCCTCATTGTGTGATAACTTTTATAGCGTAGTATCTCATGATTACGATCGAAGATATTATTTCGTAATATTTTTCATTACGGAAGTTTGTCACTTGTTTTATCCGATCCTTATCTTAGTGTCGATGCAGCGTGCGATGTCGGTCATTGGGGTAAATGAGATAACCTCTCGCCTTACCGTTTAAATCATAAGAAAAAAAAAATAAAATATTCACAACATGATATGAATGCAACAGTGATGAAATGGTCTATAGTATGCGAGTTAACTACTCAAATGGTCAGGTAAAGCTTATGCATGCTTAATGACCTAAGCTTAGTAATAGTAAATTACTAATTATCAGTTAAATTTTGGTGAAAATTTACCGTGTGTCACATCCTCCCCGCCTTAGAAGGGAAAACCGTCCTCGGTTTTCAGTTAAAATTACTTGGCGAAGTAGAGAGAATGTGTGGGTATTTGTGCTTGAATTGGTCTTCGCGTTCTCACGTGTATTTCTGGACTTCTTTTGAGAGTTCCAACAGGTCTTAACGATGGGAGTGCGGCCTTATATAAGCCGTTTGATTTCTCGACCCACTATTTCGATTGGGTTTCTTGACAAAATTTAGATCTTTTGTCAGTTTAAATTCCTCTCATTGGAACGGCGAGAGTTTCGTTGTAAGGAAATTCTTCGAGTTTCACATGTGGAACATGTTATGCAAAGAGTTGAGTTTTTGTGGACATTTCGGGTTGGTAGGTTACCGGTCCTATTTTTGCGAAAATTTTGAAAGGTCTAACGTAACGAAGATTCTATTTCCACCTTTTTCCAAAACGGACTTTGCCTTACCATGGCAAAAACCTCATCATGACTCTATCTCCCACTGGAAACTCAAGTGGCTTAGTTTTCTGTTCGCATGTCTCTTTTAACGATTACGTGTCGTTTGTAGATGGTTCTGGGTTAGCACAATTTTCTCAGTAGTTTCTTGAATTTGTTCTGGGCCAGTGAGTTGGCTTTCTTCAAATTGAGCGTTCTGAAACGTGTGGGCATAACGTATAGTCCTAATGGAAATCCGAGTTGGTAACTACCAGCTTGGTCTTGGAGAGGATCCGATAAGTCTTACGAAACAAGGTATAGCCTTTTGCGTTTGGTCGAAAATGGTTTACGCTTTCCTGGGTCGACACTTCAATCCTTTTCGTCGACTCAAACATTATGTGTCATTTAGTCCTATTTTTATTGGCTCTGGCGATTAGGGTCGCTTGCACTCATCCTATGATACGCACACCATTATCAATGTTTCTCAATAGAAGTTTGGAGTCTTTGGACTGGTTCTTTGCTAGTCCCTGTCATGAACACTGTTGATTTGCGCTCTTGTCCTTATTGTGTCTTATGAGGGGGTCCTTTGTTGCAAGGGATTTGGTTAAGGCAAATTGCCTGCTCCATTCATTCCTCAGACAAGTTCCTCATGTTTGAAGTATAGTTTCTATAGATTGAATGACACTTTCATCCGAGCTAGTGGTCAAAGACGGTAGATGATACTTATTTGGGATAACTCCTCAAAACTTTCGGAGTGGTCTTGAAAGTTTGATGTATTGGTTGTTGCTATTTGGGATGAAGAGAATTGAAATGTTATGACTTGTAGCGCTTTGCTTTGAGCAATCCTTGCAAGTTTGCCCATGTTGTCGTTCTCTTTGTTTGTAGCGATAGGTGGGTTTGACGAGATGGTCAATTATTACCCTGTAATGTTATAATTGATAAAGGTCTCGGATGGCTTGGTGCCGGCGTCCATTGTTATGCATTCCCATTTCATGCGGAAATTTCGGTCTCGAATATGCTAAATTAAGTTTGGTGTTGCTTGAAGTATATGTGGTTACGATGGTCTTGCCTTGCTTGGGGATAAGATTCCTTCACGAGCGTTATAATTGAACTCACGTTGCGACTACAATTGTTGGTGTCGTTATATGGTCAACTTCCTTTTCGTTCTCGTACACTGTTGTAAGACATCGTGGTCGGTGTAAGACATCGTGGTGTACTGTACTTGTGTAGTGGGGATAATAATTCTAGGTTTTCCTAGTGTGGTCATGTTAGACTTCGATTCTAATTTGTACACTGCGTCGTGCTCTACATGGATCTTTTGGGATGTCGAGTATTCTGTACCATTATTTCTCTCTTTGAATCAGGATAGCTTTCAGCTCTGGTGTAAAGCGTTTCCTATAAATGGTAGAGTCTCTTTCATACTCAGGTATGTCTAATACAGGTGCACCACACGATTTCCTTGCGTGGTGTGAGTAGGCGCTTGTTGGGTTGGTCTAGTGTGTATGATGATCTATTTCTTTCTTGGTTGGTGGTAAAATACTATGTACGAACCGGTATATCCGGGCGTCGATCTGCGTTCGGTGTTCTATAGGGTGTTAATTCATTGTCGAGGCGCAACGTTTTATATTCGTTTTCCTTGATAGAAAATTTCTTCTCTCGGTGGTACGGTTTATCCTATTCCGTGTAATGTGAAAAGTATGGCATTTTAAGGTAGGATGTCGACGTGAGATATAGACACGAATCTTTCTATTTCGTGATAGAGTTAAACACTTCCTTTAACATGACCGGGTAAGAATTTTCAAGAATTTAGCCATGTCCTGTGCACGTTACCCCTCCCGAATTATACATAGGTGATCAGGCTATGTATAATTGGGGACCGGTGACGTGTTGTTCGGTATAGTTCAAATCTTGGTGTACTTATTCTTTGGTCAGTGGAAATGTTGTAAAAGTTCATGTGCGAAGTTTCGATATGATAGTTTGTAAGATTTGCTAGGCCGACCAATGTTGTCAGTGTGGCCTATAGTTCGTCTGACCAAGATTTGTGAAATAATGACAACTTGGTTAGAAATGGAACGTTGGATTCGTGATTTTTGGCGAGGCAATATTTTGAGCTGGTATTGTCGGTATTGGAGATAATACCTTAGCAGTTTCTGGAATGCGGATTATTTTAGAACAACCCGTTGGGTGATACTAATTTGGCACAGAGACCCGTCGAACATCCAAGATGATGTTCTCTTGTTTTGGAGGAATCCTTTTCATTGAGACAAGATAGTTGAAGTCCTTAATGATATGGTGAAAACGGTCATGGAGATGACATATACCAAGATAACACGATAACAACAACGGATACATTACTAGGGAAAGGTTTGATACATTAAGATTTCCTAGAAGTACTTTAAAGTAGATCGTAACTTGGAAGTTAAACTAAGCTTTATTACATCTAGCATCTCTAGCTAAATTAGTTTCTTCCATGGTGTCCGTTGGGAGTCGAACCATTCTTCACACTTTCTTGAGAAGGTGTTTTGGCGATTCTTGCTTGCATCTTGACCCTTCCTATCCGGGCACATGCTTTTGATGTGGTCTTTCCTTCCACATCCATGACATGTCATTGTTTCCCTATAGAGTTGCTTACAATCTTCTATCTCATGTCCAACTCTTTTACAAATCCCACAAGGTATAGGGCATTTTCCATAGTGGTAATATGGGCATATATTACACTTGGGTTTTGTCCCGGCATACCTTACTTCCCGCTTGTTTTTAGTAGCCTTAAACTCAGCTGTCCCTTGACGTTTGCTTGATTGTTGCATTTGATCTTCCTCACCATCATGATTCCAGTTCCTCTTGCTACCACAGTACCCCATTGTCTTGCCTTGAGGCAGTGACCTTGTCAATACAAGGGTCGCACCAGTAGCTTCTTGAGTGACGGTGGGCGCGAATGCAACAACGTTCTTTCGAGTTTCAGGAGGACATCCCCAAGAGTATGCCTCGAGTCTCTTTTCCTCAGGTCCTATCATGTTAGGACATACTTGAGCTAATTCGCGAAAGCGATTTGTGTACCCCTCGAGGTCATTCCCTATCATGGTTAGCCCACAGAGTTCTCTTTCCATCATCCGCAGTTCATTTCTTGAACAGTATTCTGCAATCATCATTTTCTTCAGAGTGTCCCACTGAAGTGAGTAAGCAGCGTCTATTCCCACTAATCGGACATAAATGTCCCACCATGTGAGGGCTTGGTGTCGAAAGGTGCAAGTAGCATACTTGACCTTACAATTGTCCGCGCAACTCTGTTCGCGGAAAATTGTCTCTATCCTTTCTAGCCATTTTGCCAAACTTCTAGCTCCTTGGTCCCTCAAATCTTTGGTGGGTTCTGACTCGAATTCTTGGTAAGATAAATTTCGTGATGTGAGCGTCTTACCAACCTCTTCTTCCCTATTTCCTGGATAAGGTTGTTGATGTTGTGATTGATTTGGTAGTTGGAAATTCTTGCAAACAACTCGTTCGCTAATGATTTCTCGATGGTGGTTGCGTTCATGTTCGCTTTATCGAAACATTTTCCTTCAACCATGAGAAATGACAATAATGAGTTCTCTATGAGTGTGAGGATCATGGTGAAGATAAAGTTACAACGTATATTACTTCTCAATCAAGTATTTTCAAGGTTGTATTGATGAATATAGCGTAATCTTAGTCTATTAAGATAACGTTAAAGCGGGGACTGATTGAGCGAGTTTTGATGAAGGTTATAATTCACAAGTCGTTGTTTATTATGCATAGTTGTTTGTCATAATGAACTTGATTACATTCTAAGGAGATTCATGGCTCATAGTGCCGATACATAACATGCGTTCATTGACTTGCTCTAGTTCGTCCTACAACAAAACTACTACAAGCGTTCTTATTGAAACCACTCATCACAACTTCTAACACAATTGCAAAGTGAAATTTAAGTATTTCCCGATGTTGTCCCGAGTTGACTTTGTTGAGTTGCCTTCCATTCTTCTAACTCCCTGAGTTGGGTCTCCATTCTGGCAAATTTGTTGTTGGCCTCATTTGCCCTACTCTCCATAGTACGTCTTTGAAATTCTACGGCACCCTCCAGGTATCCTGTCTCAGTTAATGCTATTGTAATAACGGTCTCCAACCGCGTTAGCCTACTTTCAATCTCGTGAGGCGTCCACAGGTGTCTCACGGAGTTTGCGAGCACACCTTTCAATGTGGTCTTGAGGCGTGCAATCACTTCGTTTAACTTCTCACGGGTTCCTTCTATTGTTGTCCCAACATCGTTGTAGCATTCCTTGAGTGTTTCGCCAAGTGCTTGTAGTTCTCCTACCACTTCTTGATTCCTCCAATCCTTTCTTACGGTAGTATTCCCGGATGATCGACATTTCTTCTATTTGTTCTTCATGGCGTGTTAGGCGTGCCATAAGCGTGTCGAGGGTTGGTGGTCTAGCGGTGGTTGCTCACGAAATTTCCCCAACTTCGAGCGAACTAGGAGGTGATGCATTAGAAGATGATGGTGATGATGCGAGAGATGATTCTCTTGCTAGCGGTATCTCCCAACCGGGAGTGGATCTCTTTGGTGTCTTGGTGAGAGTGTAGGAGTAGTGGAACCGGTAGGTATAGTCTTGTGGTAGTGATGATTTGGAAGTGAGCGGTGGAGTGTGGGTAGTACCTCTCTGGTGAACTTGATACACTACCGTATGGGTTTCCGGTGTCGGGAGTGAGTTGAGAAGGGGGTGGGATGCGTTCGCAGTGACGAACCTTCTATTGTGCCATCGCATCCAGCTTCAGAGTGAGGGGAAGGCATGGTCTGTGACAAGACGGTGCATATGTGTAAGTATATGTAAAAATATACTTATGATAGATATGGAGTAGTGAATTTATAAATAGGCAATATGTCATGCAATTATGTCATGTAGTCATGTCTAAATTGACTCTAAGTAATATGGCAAGTAAGGCAAGCGGTAACTGGCGGTCGTAGAGTGATGTTTTTGTAAAAAGTAGTTATAGTTTAGGGTTTATATGTACCTAGTTCTCTATAACTTAGGCTCTGATGCCAATCTGTAACACCCCCAAATTTGGTTTAGCGGAAGCATACGTGTTATTTGGGAGCGTTATTAAATTGGTGAATCATAACACAAGTGTCTGAGCGGAATACATACTCCGTATAATTCCATAAAATTATTTTGAAACAATATCTTACAACATTGTTTAGATGAATGGGCATATCCCCAAAATTTTGTGGTCCCATTATAGAAACATCTTTTTATTTGTAAAAGGCTTTTCTTTAGAAATTTCTACGACCATTTATCCGCCCCTTGCCTTTCATCCATGTTCACAACCAAGCACCTGAGAAAATATGCTAAAAATGTCAGCTATAAGCTGGTGAGTTCATAGGTTTAGATTAAAATAATAAGTTTGGACCATAAGCAAATGCATATAATCATTATCAAGAATATAATGATATATGGATGAAAGTCTATTACGTTAGCTCTAAGTTCATGCAACCGATACTACGACAGTTTCTGTATGCTAAAAGATGTCATACAATATAGGGGCCCATAGCAAGTGTTTTGTCCCTCAACACTTGATTCCGACATGGTATACGTTTCGCCTTGGCCTAAGCATGGCCAACCGAACGGAGGAGTCACCCTCAATAGATCTATTTATAACATTCGCGTTTCCCAATGGGAATTGACGGTTCATGAGAAAGGGCATTCTCTAGGGACATAAGGGCTTAGGCTAAACCACGTAATAGTAATCATGTAATAGTTTTGGTCCATAAAATGTTTTGCATATTTCTCACCCCAAAATGTATAAAACAATTTATCAAGTAAAAGTGGGGCTATGAAACTCACCTTAGCAAGTGTGCAAATCCGAGCGGGATTTAGTGATTGTTGTGAAGCGGCACCGACACGCGACCTAGATAAGGAGGCAATGTTTTAGTTCAATTGTTTTAAGTATTGCTTACTTAAAAATAGTTTAATTGTTTTATAGTTGTATTGAAAACTATACTTTAGTTTGTAAAAATAATTGAAAGGTTTTTCTAGTAAGTATATGAAGGTTTATATATACTTTTCTTTGTTGACATTAATATGGTTTTATCTCCATTAAGTTTGATATTATATCATTCCGCTAGTAAGTATATAAATGAGTATATACTTAGTTAAGTTGACACAAAATGGTTTTGTCAAAATTATATGTATATAATTGGTTTATTTTCTAGTTGTATTAAGAAAATGTTTAAGTTAAGTTTTGAAGACTTTCAAATGTAATATATGCTAAAATGACATAGTGGTATTTAGTTATTTACCACAACTTGTTCTTAATATGTTTATAGTTCTAGATGAAAATTTTACTTGACATGCATACGTTTACATATTGGCGTCAAACGTTGATGTAAGCAACCTTAAGAAAATCATGTTTTGGAGTAATTGTGTCGCATAAAATAAACTTTGTACTTGTTTACTTGTTAAGCTCGTATGTGTATATTTCTAAGTAGCAGATGTTGAATGCTCGAAAATGAGTTTAGTCTTATATTTGGTTTTCCGTATTATGTTTCTAGTTTTACTTCTCGTTTCTTTGAATTGTCATTGGAGCACACATGTAATACGTGTGGGCTGTGGCCCGACAGAAATGGTATGACGTTGGGCTTAGGCCCAAGGTGGTAAGTGAATGAGGAATGGGGTTGTGGCCCATCTTGGTGTATACATCCAATGGTTCTCGTTGTATGGCTTGAGAGAAAAGGGGTTAGGTACATTTTCGATTTGATAACAATGTTTTGGGTGTAAAGGTTCAAAGCAGGGGCTCTAGACTTACTACATGGTATGCTCACTAATACAATACGACTCTTACGCGGTTCATTTTATGAGAAATTTTGGTGTGGCGAGATGAGAGGAGTACATCAAAGTTTTTCATGTTTGGCTCGACTCACTCATGTAACAATCTGTCTTTTGTCCTTTAACGTGTTACCTAGCAGAAACCCATACACACTAGTATCTCATCGTCTACATATTGGATTACAAGCCCTTAGTGGTGAAGCATTTTATGAGATGAACCAAGTCCATTCAACACATCGGAAAAGAAAAAAAAGATAAAACCCATCTTACACTCACTATGGTTGACTACTCAAGGAATTCAACACGACTTCGAGATTCAACAAACTCAATCACAATGACTACCTATATCGACAACTTTAATTGTTTGACCACACTCGATTTTGACACATAGTTTCCAACTACTTATACTAACAGAGATGATTTCTTTAGCATAGGATCAACATGAAACAACAACGTGGACATCGGCTGATGGATGTCTCGAAGACCCAAGTGGGTTCTCATCGAGACTATACCCAACTCAAAAAAAAAAAAGATGGTGATTAACATTTCCGAATGCATGACAAATTTTTGACACAATACCTCAATTATGACAACATCAATATAAATTCCGAAAATCACAACACGACTCAATACAAGTATCAACCTTAACATCTCACTATCCGTTTTAACCTCATGACCAACAAAAGTTTCCAGGTTTTGTACTAGTTGTTATTAGCGATTCTTTTTATGAAACTTGACTTCTCCGTTTTTCTTGTTTCACCCCTCGACAGAAAATCCAAACACCCAAAAATATATAATTTTCGACATAAGTAATTAGAAGAATCAACCCGGTAAGGTTTTATGATATCATTTGGTATAAGTTTAACTTAACAATATAACAACAACAAAAGAATATTACAACAAAGAAACTCATAACCTCGACTTGAAGACGCGGCGTGAGTACGAGAATGAACACTTGGTTTCGGACCAAAAGAGACTTGAATTAGCTTCTCCACACCTCCAATTTCAAAACCCCCAAATCAATTTTTGAAAACCCTAACTTGTGTAAACCCTTGTTTTGGTAAAACTTGAAGAAAATTGAGTTTGGGGTCTTTGAAACCGACTAGAGATATAGGAGTGGATTGAGGATGTGTTTAGTTCACTCTCTTCTCTTGGGTCTTTGGATTGTAGCCATATTTAGTTAACTTCCAAATCCTAGCATATCTTGGATTTTCCCCAAGGTAGATTGAGGTGATGATATGACTCCATTGGGTGATTTTATCTTGTTTTCCTCTTGGCTTATTCGAATTACAGTTGGCGAAATCAAGGAGGAGATTTTTAAGGACAAAACTTACTTGGTTTTGGTAATAAGGAGGAAGATATGGTGGGATTATATGTTGGGTTTTCCCTTTTTGAGAAGATTTGATCTAGGTGATGCATAGGGGTAGAGGTAGAATGAGATTGAAGATGAAGATCTTGTAAATCTTATTTCTTCTGTTTTCTTTTCTCCTTTGTCGTGAGTGGGAGGACAAAAGACAAAAGGATTTCACCTCATTTATATTTTATTACATGCATTCATTTGTTTATTATGTAACAAAAGTTAGAGGTATTTACTTATTGTGTAAAGTTAGGAAAGTAAGCATATACTTTTGTTCTTACATTTGATAAGTTGTTTTGAGTCTTATGAATGTTGTTGTTCGGTGAAAGTGTGTTAAACTCTTTGTGTCCCGCGATATTGAATTGTGATCGAAGCCTCATTGTGTGATAACTTTTATAGCGTAGTATCTCATGATTACGTATCGAAGATATTATTTTCGTAATATTTTTCATTACGGAAGTTTGTCACTTGTTTTATCCGATCCTTATCTTAGTGTCGATGCAGCGTGCGATGTCGGTCATTGGGGTAAATGAGATAACCTCTCGTCTTACCGTTCAACTCATAAGAAAAACAAAATGAAATATTCACAACATGATATGAAGGCAACAGTGATGCAATGGTCTACAGTATGCGAGTTAACTACTCAAATGGTCAGGTAAAGCTTATGCATGCTTAATGACCTAAGCTTAGTAATAGTAAATTACTAATTATCAGTTAAATTTTGGTGAAAATTTACCGTGTGTCATTTGTTGATAAAAGGGCATTTGGTTTCTTGATACAAGGGGATGTTTGGTGATACATTATGATTTAGTGCTAAAGCATTTGCATTTTCAACACATATTTCTAAACCACTGCTTTTGCTTTTGCTGATACAAGGGGGTGTTTGGTTTTGCTGATTCAACTTTTGCTGATAAAAGGGGCTGTTTGGTTTTGCTGATACAAAAGGATGTTTGGTTTTGCTGATACTAATTAGACAAAAATACACCCAATATCACAATTCAAGAACAGATTAAACACATAAAACTTAGATGATATTTTATCATTAATATAGTCGGTTACAAGATCAGAAACAACTAAATCAAACTAAGACCAACAACTAAACAAAAGATCCAATTTACATCCCTTTTTACCAACCTATATTTTCAAAACTAGCACCCAAAAGACCGCATTTATCTACCCTCATGAAAAACCCAAAATTCAGGCATTATGCTCAGCCATTTTCTTACCAAAACCTTCGTTGAAACGAATAGCTTCATCAGTTTGACCAACAATCTGTATGAATTGAACAAGTTGGTGTGTATGCCTCACCTGGATTTTCCTCAGCTCATCCAAACAGTCAAGCGCTATTCCCAGAGGTCCCAGAGCTTCGTTCTCTTCGATGAGGTCCCTACGCTTCATGATTCCCCTCTTCAGATGATCAATGCACTGAAGAACTAGCCTTTTCAAAATCCCTTCTTGTGCAGCCTCTTCTTCAAGACACACAGCCATACGATCATTCAACTTGGATGAACCAACAATCTCCATGAGTTCATTCAAAATCGGGAAATCTACCATTGGAAATTCTTTATGTGTGGAAAAAGTGGTGGATGGGTTTATCGGTTGGTGTGCACAAGTAAATAGCGTCTCCGGTAAGAGACGATCAAGGGTCTAATAGTGACTTTATTTTCACACTCGGTCCCTAAATTTGTCATGGTTTCGTTGTCATACTTAAAACTCCCGCCCAATAATCACTTTAAAATACACAATTGGTCCCTCAAGTTGCCAAGTTACGTATACTACAACTTAGTTGAAGATTAAACAACACAAAACCATTACAAGTTTGACTTTGTTAAGTCAAACTTCTAAAACATATCAATAAACTCCAAAACAAATATTGAGTAATGGTTTTGCAATTTTGACTTTACAAAGTCAAATATTGAGTAATGGTTTTGCAATTTTGACTTTACAAAGTCAAATATTGAGTAATGGTTTTGCAATTTTGAATTTACAAAGTCAAAATGCAAATACTACGTACAAAATAGCCATTCACCATAAACTACAACCACATACAATACGCACAAACAACAACATATGAACAAGCTAATTTTAAGCAAACCATATAAACAAATACTGTACCAAAATACAAAAACTGTTTTGCAACATGAATTGTCATAGGGTATTCAACCCATACATAAACTACAACCACTCAAATAAATCTACCACGGCTGTGGGGGAAGCTCGGTGGAGTTTTGTAAAACCCTAAAAATCTAAAACACGTAAAAAGACTATTTTGCCCCTCTAATTTAAAATTTATAAGTCATGCTTATTAATTGAAACATGTAAATGATTTATCAACCAATTATACGAGATCCATTTACGCTTACGCCGAAAGATTTAACCACACGTTTATATATATTTTTGTATTGGGCCGGAAATCTCTTAAATTACAAAAATAAATACTATAATTAAAATATAAGAGCCCAACTAACTTGGATTAGGCCCATGTTTTTTTTTCGGAACCAGCATAACCGAACACTTATAACCCCTCCCCATTTTTTAATTTTTTTTACGCTTCAAAATCCTCTCACAAAACCCTAAAGCAAAGTGACGGCAAAGAATATTACTTCCTTCTCCATTCGACATAGCAAGTTGAAGAAAGTATGGGTGATCGTGAGTTGATTCGCTGGTCCTTGTTTTCTGCCCATTGTACGCCTAGGGTATATTTCCCCTACTCTTTTAATTCTCTTCTTATTTTTCCTTTGCATGCTACGTAAGATTCCTCCATGTGAATGTATATGTTAATATAACAAGAACCTCATCTAACGAGAAGGCATGCATATTTATATATATATATATATATATATATATATATATATATATATATATATATATATATATATATATATATATATATATATATATATATATATATATATATATATATATATATATATATATATATATATGTTACTAGTATATGAGTTTAAAAGAGATGTGGGCTCGTGTTTATGTGAATTCGTGTTTGAGTGTGGATGCATGGATGTGGGTATTAAACTTGTATTATAAAGTGAACAAAACTTATAAAACGCATGTGTGGTGTTTGGGTTAAAGAGTTAGGCGCTAGGTTGTGTTATTCTCATTAATTCACGTGGGCACGATTGAAGTTGTGGGTTTGCATATGAGTTACGGGAAGGTCGGGAAGGTGTGTCTCGGCATTTGTTTGGGTTCGAGAGGGATAGGGTCATAGTGGGTCTCGGTTTCGAATGGGAGATTCATGTGTATACTGAGAGTGTGTTAAGGGCATAGTTGTTAGTTTGATTCGAGAGAAATTTTATTCGGGTCACTACTACAAATTTAGGAATAGAGTCCCTTTAATAGAGCCCGGTTATAGTGAAAAACGGGCTCTAAAGAGATCCCGTGTTACAAAAAAGAGTATAGAGCCATGTTTTTTATAAGAGAACCGGGCTCTAAAAGGAGAAAAAAAATAAAGCCCGTTTTTCTACTATAGAACCGGGCTCTATTACAACCAAGGTTGTCAAGATCGGGATCCTACCCAGGATTGTTTTTGTCTTTGCAAGATCGTGATCGTAAGATCGGATCGGGATCTTAAGATCCTACTCTAATGTTATTTCTTAATAGTTTATGTAATTTTATACAAATCTACAAATTCTAATACATTATAACCACAAAAATACTATGAATGTTCCATATAAATGTTGTCCTGAATTATGATTATAAAATATTTAAAAAGATTAACGTGTTGTTTTTGAATTCTACAAACAAACAACCCATAAATTTGTATTTTTTAGTTTGTAATCCGAGAATAGTAAGATCGGATCGGATTAGATCGTAAGATCGTATGGTCAAGATCGGGATCCTATAAGATCTTAAGCTTGCAAAGATCCTATGTAGGATCCGGATCGTTTTTGCTTTACAGTATTGTAAAATCGTAAGATCATAAGATCATGATCGGGATCCTCACAACCATGATTACAACTATAAAGCCATGTTCCCTGTTTCCAAAGGCTTTATGCTTAAAACCAATAGACCCCTGTCTTCCTCTTCAAAACGGGGCTCTATTCATTTACCCATCACAAACAGCTCCTAATAATGAAATCAAATTTGGTAT
Organism: Chrysanthemum lavandulifolium; assembly: GCA_022545495.1. Taxonomy (NCBI): domain Eukaryota; kingdom Viridiplantae; phylum Streptophyta; class Magnoliopsida; order Asterales; family Asteraceae; genus Chrysanthemum; species Chrysanthemum lavandulifolium. Next base: position 85,719,896 of record CM040242.1, read on the forward strand.
TTTCCACACACATATTTTCAGTACTCCCGCCCAGAGTTTTCCCCAAAATCAAAATGACATTTTCGTATTATCCCTCCGCTAGGTCACTTAAGCCACACTTATCCACTTTATCTCAACTTTCACATCTTCTCACATCTATGTTGCCAAGTGCCAACCACAACCCGCCTTTGATATTCTTACAGTAGCATCCTCGCCAACCAGTCTTGAATTTCAGCCTCGTTATCCACCAATAAGGTACTTTTATTGTGTAATATGTTAAATTTAATAATCAATTTTAGGTGTTCATGGGTCGATTTCGTGTTTTGGCGATTTAGGTATTAGGGTTCATGTAAACTCGAATCTGTATCAACTTGGTACGCGCTTTCTGCTGAAATTGATGCTCTTTAGAAAGTAGTATCCTATAATATATTCTCATTACATGCTTAATTTATAGTATTACATGTTTTTGCAAGAATCTTGATTGCTTGTTTGTTTAAGGTTTAAAAGTGCATAATTAGTACATTTTTGAAGCTTGTATTTATTCAAGTTTCTAATAAGGTGATTAATATTTTAGTTTGGCAAAATTTTTTAATTTTTTGATTGTGTAAGTACTTCAGTAAGAATAGTTAATTGTATTGGTAACATGGGTCTGGCTAGGACAATGTGATTTGCTTGGTTTAAATTAAATGTTTTTGTGTTGTAAGCTAAGTACTCATGACTCATGACTTTAAGCCATATTAAACTCTCATCTTACGTACTTTATGCCAGTGTGCTAATGCAGCTATTTAAAAAATGTATAATACAACATTATATTATCATTAGCTATTACAATGCTTGTTATAGTTTTGAACATCCCATGGATATGTCATATGCTTGTGAGAATCAATGTACAAGAATGAAATGGTTTTCAGCATAAAACAACTAAGTCAGTCAGGGCACTAAGAAATGTTGTATTCCACTTGTATATCTATTTGTCAAAGTTGCATGTGATGATCCGTATATATATGTTTTTTTATACGAGAACAAGTTATGCTGATTAGATGAAAAATTGTATGTAATGATCAAGTGAGGGGCATAGTTATGTGACAAGTAAAGTATAACATACGTTAACATATTTCTGCTATTTGGGTGAAATTGGTTGGGTACTTGGGTATGGGACAGCCGGTATTGTTAATTCCCAGATATGGTTTTGTGACCAAAGTTTCTAACTTTTCACATTTCTCTCTCAAAATGTTTGTTGATTTAACAATTCAAAGAGGACACTGGAGGAGAGAAAAATAGCTCAAGTTGAGGCAAAAGGATGCAGAAAGAGCGGCGATGCAGTCTTTTCATGAACAAACTGCCACGGATGAAGTATATACAAAGGTATTTAGTCCTATATGCTATACCATATGTTGTTGTTACTGTCATCGTGGTGGTTAAATTAAGAGGTTGCCAACTTAGTGTCCTTTTTAAACATAGGATTCTGGAATGCTCTTAGTTTACATGGAGTATGTCCTAGGGTTTAACTTGTGCACTTTCTTTATATTCGTAAGCTTATTGTATATGAAGTTAGGCAATTGCATGCAAGAGAACAAAGCCATATGCTCATATTCCTAAATTGATCGAATTTATGTTTCTTGTTCTAAACTCAAATGCCCTATGTAAACTCCGATATATAAGACCATGGTGGAAGTTATCTGTAGCCTACAACTTAAGCCTATTAGCTGTTTAACTTTTAAACGTGTAATATTTTATCTATGTGGGATGAGTTGCTACAATCCTCCCTACTTAAACATTTGACGCCCGCGTGATACCTACACACCTTGAACTACTATCCAAGGAGATGCATGAGTTCCCACCCATCACATCTTTTGAGGGGCTACTGCTCGGATGCTGCCTGTAAATTTCATCTTTTTCTTAGACCGCTTTTTGGTAAGTGACCACTTTCCCAACTCCGTATTGCTATCAAGATCCATAACAAGTGCAGTGCAAATGAACTACGGATCTGTACACCAACCTTTGATGTGCTTCTACTTTTATTCATCTTAGTCATCCGACCTTGTGGAGCTTTTCTGCAAGACTATCTTCTGTTTGCAATTCGACACAGAAATATGGATGTGCTTGCCTATCTAGTTTATGTATATATAATAGCCACTTCCCATGTCTGTTCTTTTGCAGGCTAGGAAGAAAATGACCAAGCATCTGTCGCAAATGCAAACATTACAAGAGCAGGTTCTGTTCTATTACAGCTATCATGCTCTTTATCGTCATGGTTATGGTTTTAATTGTACAGAGGATTGGGCAATAATTGAGTGTGAACAATTTTTGTTATACCTCGAAATATTCTTCAAAATGATAGTTTTCTTTTAGACCACTGATCTGTTAGGATTTATGTGTCTTCACATCTCAGAAGTGCCTGCTTTTGTTCATTAAAAACTGGAGCTAGCAAGATGGTGGGTCAAAATGAGTCAATCTTCGTATTGGTCAAGACAGGCGGGTTGGGTTCATCCACCAATCTTTTTTATCTATTTTATTCTTGATAAATACTACTTATTTCAGTATGATTTAAAAATAATATTTCTACAACTATCTAAACATTTGAATGAAACAATTGGAGGGACTGTATTCTTTTATGTATTAAAAATAGACATTACTTTCAATTTCATTGACGTTTTAGCGTGTTAGCTAGTTTTTTTATTTTATTTGACCCATCTGACTTTTTTGATACGAATTGCAACCCACATCGACATATTCAGAAGTAAACATGTTGATTTCCAACTCTTTTAAAAATAGTTCTTTGAGGCTTATCTGTTATTGAATAGGTGAACGAAGCCAAAAAGGTTGAGAAAGATGTCAAGGTTCTAAAAACTAAGAACAGTGATGATACAGTGTTGGGCAAAACACTTGAAGCCAAACTATATGAAAAGCAAGGCAGAGGTAGTTCTTGTCCATGAACTTAAGTTACTCAACTTTAAAAATCAACTAGAACTTAAAAGTTGTATCTTAATTTTCTTTTCAGTGGATCAGCAGAGGAATTACTAAAGCAACTAGAAAAAGAAAAAGACCTCAAGTGTGAAGAGGCTTCCAAAGAACTAAATAATGTAAGAGCACAAGTGGAATATAATAGGCGTGGTTTAGAACAAAGGGAAAGGAATGCGGAAGTTCTGGTTTCAGAGGTATAGAAATTGTCTACCGAAAAACCCTTTTTAGATAATAATAAATTAGATATCATTGGTTATCACCTCTTTTTTCTTTTATTCTTTAAAATCTGTTAGGGGGCTATAAATAAAAATGTCATAGAGGTGAAAGATTATGAAACCTGTAGTATTATATTGCACTCAATTTTCTTTTGTTTTATCTTATACAGAGTTTATGGATTTTTTTTATAGATGACTTGGAATGGCAAGAAGCCTTTTACTACTAAGGACTAAGGAGTCGTGAGCTCATGTATTTCAGTGTGTGGCATCTGATCATCAATCATGTTAGTATTTAGGAAAGGTTGGCATGTACTAATGTCTTTTTGTATATCTCCTTTCCCTTAGCCCAACAAAACACTTGATTGTGAAACTGTTGTTGTGATGTTTAATTAGTGGTATTTAGTATGTTTGGTAGTCCATAGGACCCGTATTAGATTGTTGTGAAACTTATCTTGGATCTTCAATCCATTGGTTTTGGTATAGACCTTCATGGTTATGGTTATGGTTCTGTTACAGTTTTGTTTTGTTACTGGTTTTGCTTGTTTTTGCTATGGAAATACAATGTAACCCATGTGGCATTTAACAAAAACTGAAAAGTAGAAAAAAAAATCATAGAGCCATGTTTTGTAAGCAAAAAATAGGGGTCTATGCTTATTAAAAATGATTTTTTTAATCCCATAAAGCAAGGTTTTCAACTAAAAAACCGGGCTCTATTACACATCATAAAGCCCGTTTTTAAAACTGGGCTCTATGGCAAGTCCTAATAGAGTCCCTCCCCTTTTGTGCCCTCATGAAAAACCGGGCTCTATTAGCCTTTTCAACCGGGCTCTATGTCCATTTTTGTAGTAGTGGGTATGGGTATGGTTTAACTAGTAAGTTTTCCTTTGCATGCTACGTAAGATTCCTCCATGTGACTGTATATGTTAATATAACAAGAACCTCATCTAACGAGAAGGCATGCATATTTATATTATATATATATATGTTACTAGTGTATGAGTTTAAAAGAGATGTGGGCTCGTGTTTATGTGAATTCGTGTGTGAGTGTGGATGCATGGATGTGGGTATTAAACTTGTATTATAAAGTGAACAAAACTTATAAAAGCATGTGTGGTGTTTGGGTTAAAGAGTTAGGCGCTAGGTTGTGTTATTCTCATTAATTCACGTGGGCACGTGATGAGTGTCTAAATCTCATCGTTTTATACAATCTAAAGCTGCAAATTCATCCGAAAACACTCAAAATGCATCAAAATGATGAAAATATCACAAATCGATGTTTTATGTGTTTTAAATGCAAAAGATCAAAATCGGATGAAAACGTATCAAGTTTGCAAAATTGGCGCTTTAGTCCCCAAGTTTCAAAAGTTGTCAAAAGCAGTCCCTGGTATATCAAAATAAAGAAAAATGTCATTTAAGGTCCATGGGATTCAAAAGTTGTTAAAACAAACCCTTCAAAGTTTAAAATTTGCAAAATTACAACTTTGGTCCTCAAGTTTGAAAATTGTCAAAATGGTCCTTGGAAAATTGAAAATGTCAAGTTTGGTCCTTGCATTATTGAAACTTGTCACTTTTAGTCCCTTGGAGCAACTTTGTGAAAATGGCGCCTAGGTCCTTATCTTTTCGAAATTGCAACAAAGGTCCTTGTCATTAAAACCTTTTTGACCTTTGTCCTTGTCATAAACCCAATTGGACCTCGCCTTACCTTATGACCCCTGTCATTAACCACTTTTGACCCCCCTTTAATAATCCTATCCATCAAACAGATAAGTCAAAAAGGCCTTGGCGCCACTTTTTCTTCGTCTTCCCAACTGCTCCCTGCTATCACTCAACACCATCCCCCCAGCTCACCCTTATCACTTCCATGTTCCCTCCACCTCCACACAACTACAAAAATCATTAATTACATCTCACCTCATCACACTCAACCCTCACCCACTGCTAAACCATTTTCCCGCCAAAAACCATCCTATGGCCAATATCAACTTAAAGCCATCCAATGGCCAAAAACAGGTGTGGGATTATCTCAGAGAGAGAAAAGAAGACTTTTTGAGCTATAAAAAGAGAGAGAGAAGAAGCTAGAGGCAGTAGCTAGTTTTTACAATTGTCTTTAATGTCGTTTTTTTAAAAGTGTATTAGTTTTAAATCAAATATTGTAATTTCAGTTTGTTTGTAACACATTTAAGTTGGAACATTGTTGTATTGTGCTTTTGAATATCAATCTCAAGTTTTTTATATAAGTTCTAAGCTCCATGTTTCTTGTTGCATTTCAGTTTTAAAATTCTATTGTCAAAGCTTTTATTAACTTATTCTTAAGCTCAATTGAGTCATTTGAACTTATTTTAGTCTTTGGAAAGCCTGCTGAATCAGTTTTAAGCAATCTTGTAACTTGGTCAATAAAAGTCAACTGAGGATCAAATTGGAATGGAAGCTGATAATGGGTGTTGCAGAGGTTTATTTGGGTTGGAAATAACTTAGTGTAGTGATCTTGGGTTGTGGTTTTGGCCTGCAACAAAAGCTAGACATTTGTAAGCATATGTCCCATTTACATTTTCATCTCAATTTGCAGTTTGTGTTGTTTTTTGCATTAGTGGTTAGAAATGGTTTAAGTTTGTTTATTTAGTGATCATTATAGTATTTGAACTTAGTTTGATAAATATCTTAAAAGCTGGTTCAGTAGCCTAAGTAGTTTTAATTGCAAAACAGTATTAAAAGGTGTGTTTGGATTTGGTCTTTAAAGCTGTACTAGAGGATAGCTCGATTGCTTAGTTCACGATGTTTCATGTTTGTTTAGTCATTTGAGACTCATTTGAGTCAATTACCTGTGCCTGCAAGAGCTCATAGTCAAAATTGCTTATTATCTGTCTTAATCATTTATCTGTTGAGATTTTACAAAATCAAATTCTTGTTTTGTTTTCCAAATACCTAGATTTAGCTTGCATTAGTTTCCTTTTATCATATAACATCAAGCTCAGTCCATAAATTAGGATCAAAGTTCATTTTAGTCAAAGTATCAAAATCTGTCAAAATTCAAAATTTTGATAAACCAGATTTGAGCCCATCTAGAGGGATTTTTCAAGAGCTTATTTCTAGGTCATTTCAAGTGAAAATTGATGTTTTAAAATCTCATGCTGGTCTATTTTCTTATGTCTATTTTAGTACATTTTGTGTCTAAAAGCCCCAAAAGGCTTGTGAATATGGTGTCATCGCCTGCAGGCAACGAGCCTGCTGAGGGGTTATCACGAGGTTTCTGGGGCTGCATTAGGCTCATTTGAGCTTCTAGGTCTCAACTTGGGGTTTTAGATAGTCACCAGTGCGCTTTAAGTTCCAATTGTTGGTTTTCTGTTTCCAGCTTATTCTAGTGCTTATAATTCAGCTGCAACTTGGTACCTATTCACTGTTTTTAGCCCATAAGCTCATATTCTCAAATCTGTTCACTTGCAATTCAGAGGTTTTAGCTTGTTGAAATTTGTTTCATTTTGGTTCTTTTAGTATTTCATAACTTCTGTTTTGGGTTGGTAGCTTATGGTAGCCATTTGCTTATTCTAGTGCTTATTCATAAGCACATTCCACTGCAGTCCCAATTTCCCCCACACAAGCCCTGTTTTTTATATTTTTCTTAGATTCTAAATATTATTTTAGAGTTTTCCTGAAATTTTCAGATTTTTCCAAGTTGGTTTGCTATTTTTCTGCATTTTAATTACTTTTTAGCACTTTTTAATTAGCTTTAAATACAAATAATTAAGAAAAGTTTCAAAAAAATAATTTTTCATTTTTCTTTAGTTAAGATAAATATAAAAAGACAAAAAAATATTTTTCCATAATTTTCTTGGTTTAAATAGTATTTTCTAGCATTTTAATTAGTTTTAAATAGTTTTAAATTAATAATAAATACATAAAAAGTCTAAAAAATATATTTTCAGTTTTAAAATAAGTTTTATCATATTTTAGATTTTTATCCAAAAAGTTCATTAGCACTTTTCCTAAAGTGTTAAAAACGCCAAAAATATTTTCATTCTTTGTTTTTATCATCATGTTTTTCAAAAATACCAAAAATATTCCTCTTTACCCTCTTACCTTTTTGATTCTTCATTTCTTACCCTCTAAAACCTTTTGATTCTTTCTATGTCTTATCCTCACCCTCTTGGTTGTCAATGGTGTGGTGGTCCTTATAATGGTGGCAATTGCCCGGTTGTAGCATGGTGGAATCGGAAAGCGGGTGCATCATAACCAAGATCCCTATTCCTACCATAACACGATCGATTTATTCCATCGGCTACCACCTTTGTGAAACTCGCAGATTTCTTGTTGTGAGTACTTGTGGTGGTTCACATTCCAGTTCGATTGTCAATCGTGAAACACGCTTGTCATGAGCGGGTTCACGATAACAATTATGACTACAACATATACCACTCACGACCACATCGGTTTCTTGTTGTGAGTATTGTGGAGGTCCTCACTCTAGCTCGGATTGTCAAACAAGGAATCCATTTCCTTGTAACAATTACGACTCTTCGTATCATGTCCAACCTCTACGAGACCGGCTGAGCCACTTCCTCAAAATCTTCTCCTTGATCTTTTGGATTTAGTGAAAGATTTGAAGGAATCTAACATTCCATGATAATCCAAATGAGAAATCCATGGAAGTTTTGTTAGTCAAGAGCGGTCGCTAAATTAGATTCCCAATTGCCTTTGAACAATCTATTGGGAATCAATTGCAAAAGAAAAAGCGTCCAAATCTAGCTCTCGATTCCGTTTCATTCGATGGCGATGATGATGAAGATATCCTTGATATCCTACAATTTTATAACGGTTCATCAAGTTCATCGGTTGAAATTCCTTCCATGAAAAGTCGGGAGAAAAGACTATGATGGAATTACTAGCGAAGAACAAATGGAAAGTATAAAACATATGTATGCTAGTCCTTCTAAACTCCTCGATCTGTTGTTATCACACCCGATATTCCCACTCACTCTACGAACATGGGGATGAAGCATCTTGACACTTGTTCTGAAGAGAATCGGACGAATTTATAAAGTCTAGTGTTGAGGACCTTGTCCCAATCCCGAGAGAGTCACGTGGAATTTCGATCATATGTGATTCTTCTTCCCTCTTGAGTGTTCAAATGATCAATTTGAGACTTTCTCCGATTCGCGATGATTGTAAATCTTATGGAGACATCGACTATGTTGAGGCATCACTCCATGATCGATCCTCTTCTTGAGGAGTTCACCGATGAACTCACTCACATCGATCCACTTTCATCGAAAGTGACGATGATCTCTTTGATTTGAAGCCGATCTTGGAGAAACTAGAAATCTCCTATATAATGATCATCCACTCATTTCTTATCCCATTTCCGACTCTTCCATTCCTTCTCTCACTCCGGATGAGGAAGATGACAACTTTGGAAGGAGGTCGATGATTTTCTTAGTGATGAGTCGATTCCAACAGAATTGACAATACTTACTGATTCGGAGGAGACATCCTTTTCTTGAAAATCTGTTGATTGAAGAACCGTCTCAGCTCTCCCTCCCGAAATTTTGTTACCAATCACCATAAAAGCTTAAAGTTTAAGCTTAAAATGTCAAAATGGTGATTTGCTTCTTTCGATGAGGAATGGACATGCATTGTGATGCACATATTTATTCCATTCTTCACTAATGGTGTGGTTGCTCTTTCCCTTTTCTCCTTGGGAATGAGGACACTATTTTTGATCCCGCATTTTCATTTATCATTTTTGAGCCGGATGCATCTCTCTCTCTTTATCTCATCGGTGTGGAACTTTCGCGTGCTTCAATGTTTATCCAAACATCTTGAATGAAAGTCCGATGGAGATTGTTTCTTCCACTTTGCTTCCCATGAACCAATGAATGCGGGGTCGAGTCAAGCTAGCGACTGAAATCAAAAACGAGAGACACACCATATGGGTTTTCACCCATATTTCGTCTTCTTACCCTTTCTACCACCTAAGTGTGGGGTGATGCCCCATATTATATATATATAAGTTATCTCTAAAAAAAAAAAAAATCTTTTAAAATAATGGCGTAGTATTTCCTTTTCGTTCTTTGTTTTGGCATAACCATGGGTACTTTGAATATTGAGGGCAATATTCATTTCTAAGTGTGGGGAATTCTCACGAATTTTATCATATAATTATACCAATTCCCGTTTTGGCCAAAATGTTTTTGGAGTAAGTGTTTTACACTTACTCAATTGGTTATCGATCCGCCATGTCTAATAAACTAAAGGATTGGCTAATCCAGAGCAAAGCGGCTCTTGGTAAAGATATATCAAATCCGTTTACTGACTTACAATTTGCCCAAAATTGTATGGTATTCATTCACCATATCCTAAAAGTGAAGAGTTGGCTAGCCCACAAGATTATGGCTTGTGGTAAAGGCGATGGAAAACCATAATTGGTAATCACTCACCAAAGATAATTCGATAATTTATCTAAGAGTTGGCTAGTCCGAGCAAGCGGCTTCGGTAAAGACAAATCAAAACCGTTGAAAGTCGGTGATTTGCTCAAAATCATTTGGTTATCAGTGTACTAAGGTTCTTACTTGAACCGAAACATTTGGCTACTCCAGTGATGGCTTTTGGTAAAGAGTTTTAAAATCCATTAAAGTTTCAAAACATTGCTAGGGACTAGCAATATCTTAGTGTGGGGATTGATGAGTGTCTAAATACTCATCATTTTGTACAATCTAAGCTGCAAATTCATCCAAAACGCTCAAAATGCATCAAAATGATGAAAATATCACAAATCAGTGTTTTATGTGTTTTAAATGCAAAAGATCAAAATCGATGAAAACGATCAAGTTTGCAAAATTGGCAGTTTTAGTCCCCCAAGTTTCAAAAGTTGTCAAAAACAGTCCCTGGTATATCAAAATAAAGAAAAATGTCATTTAAGGTCCATGGGATTCAAAAGTTGTTAAAACAAACCCTTCAAAGTTTAAAATTTGCAAAATTACAACTTTGGTCCCTCAAGTTTGAAAATTGTCAAAAATGGTCCTTGGAAAATTGAAAATGTCAAGTTTGGTCCTTGCATTATTGAAACTTGTCACTTTTAGTCCCTTGGAGCAACTTTGTGAAAATGGCAGCCTAGGTCCTTATCTTTTCAGAAATTGCAACAAAGGTCCTTGTCATTAAAACCTTTTTTGACCTTTGTCCTTGTCATAAACCCATTGGACCTGCTTACCTTATGACCCCCTGTCATTAACCACTTTTGACCCCCCCCCTTTAATAATCCTATCCAGTCAAACAGATAAGTCAAAAAGGCCTTGGCGCCACTTTTTCTTCGTCTTCCCAACTGCTCCTTGCTATCACTCAACACCATCCCCCCAGCTCACCCTTATCACTTCCATGTTCCCTCCACCTCCACACAACTACAAAAATCATTAATTACATCTCACCTCATCACACTCAACCCTCACCCACTGCTAAACCATTTTCCCGCCAAAAACCATCCTATGGCCAATATCAACTTAAAGCCATCCAATGGCCAAAAACAGGTGTGGGATTATCTCAGAGAGAGAAAAGAAGACTTTTGAGCTATAAAAAGAGAGAAGAAGCTAGGCGGTAGCTAGTTTTACAATTGTCTTTAATGTCGTTTTTTTAAAAGTGTATTAGTTTTAAATCAAATATTGTAATTTCAGTTTGTTTGTAACACATTTAAGTTGGAACATTGTTGTATTGTGCTTTTGAATATCAATCTCAAGTTTTTTATATAAGTTCTAAGCTCCATGTTTACTGTTGCATTTCAGTTTTAAAATTCTATTGTCAAAGCTTTTATTAACTTATTCTTAAGCTCAATTGAGTCATTTGAACTTATTTTAGTCTTTGGAAAGCCTGCTGAATCAGTTTTAAGCAATCTTGTAACTTGGTCAATAAAAGTCAACTGAGGATCAAATTGGAATGGAAGCTGATAATGGGTGTTGCAGAGGTTTATTTGGGTTGGAAATAACTTAGTGTAGTGATCTTGGGTTGTGGTTTTGGCCTGCAACAAAAGCTAGACATTTGTAAGCATATGTCCCATTTACATTTTCATCTCAATTTGCAGTTTGTGTTGTTTTTTGCATTAGTGGTTAGAAATGGTTTAAGTTTGTTTATTTAGTGATCATTATAGTATTTGAACTTAGTTTGATAAATATCTTAAGCTGGTTCAGTAGCCTAAGTAGTTTTAATTGCAAAACAGTATTAAAAGGTGTGTTTGGATTTGGTCTTTAAACTGTACTAGAGGATAGCTCAGTGCTTAGTTCCTGATGTTTCATGTTTGTTTAGTCATTTGAGACTCATTTGAGTCAATTACCTGTGCCTGCAAGAGCTCATAGTCAAAATTGCTTATTATCTGTCTTAATCATTTATCTGTTGAGATTTTACAAAATCAAATTCTTGTTTTGTTTTCCAAATACCTAGATTTAGCTTGCATTAGTTTCCTTTTATCATATAACATCAAGCTCAGTCCATAAATTAGGATCAAAGTTCATTTTAGTCAAAGTATCAAAATCATCAAAATTGAAATTTTGATAAACCAGATTTGAGCCCATCTAGAGGATTTTCAAGAGCTTATTTCTAGGTCATTTCAAGTGAAAATTGATGTTTTAAAATCTCATCTGGTCTATTTTCTTATGTCTATTTTAGTACATTTTGTGAATTTTCTAAAAGCCCAAAAGGCTTGTGAATATGGTGTCAAGCGCCTGTCTGCAGGCAATCGAGCCTGCAGGGGTTATCACGAGTTTTGGGGGCTGCATTAGGCTCATTTGAGCTTCTCTAGGTCTCAACTTGGGGTTTTAGATAGTCACCCAGGTCTGCTTTAAGTTCCAATTGTTGGTTTTCTGTTTCCAGCTTATTCTAGTGCTTATAATTCAGCTGCAACTTGGTACCTATTCACTGTTTTTAGCCCATAAGCTCATATTCACAAATCTGTTCACTTGAAATTCAGAGGTTTTAGCTTGTTGAAACTTGTTTCATTTTGGTTCTTTTAGTATTTCATAACTTCTGTTTTGGGTTGGTAGCTTATGGTAGCCATTTGCTTATTCTAGTGCTTATTCATAAGCACATTCCACTGCAGTCCCAATTTCCCCCACACAAGCCCTGTTTTTTATATTTTTCTTAGATTCTAAATATTATTTTAGAGTTTTCCTGAAATTTTCAGATTTTTCCAAGTTGGTTTGCTATTTTTCTGCATTTTAATTACTTTTTAGCACTTTTTAATTAGCTTTAAATATAAATAATTAAGAAAAGTTTCAAAAAAATAATTTTTCATTTTTCTTTAGTTAAGATAAATATAAAAAGACAAAAAAATATTTTTCCATAATTTTCTTGGTTTAAATAGTATTTTCTAGCATTTTAATTAGTTTTAAATAGTTTTAAATTAATAATAAATACATAAAAGTCTAAAAATATATTTTCAGTTTTAAAATAAGTTTTATCATATTTTAGATTTTTATAAGTTATAATTTCATTTTTCTAGGTTAATTTTGTATTTTCTTATATTTTAGTGCATTTTAAATACTTAATAAATAGTTTTTAATTAATAATAATTAATTTAATAGTTGTAAAAATAATTTTCCTTTTCTAATAATTTTCTTTTATATTTAGGATTGTAAAAATGTATTTTTCATATCCGTAGGTATTTTCCTTCTTTATTTTCACGTTTTATTTTGTACGTTAACGTAGTTTTTAATTTAAACGTAAGTTTTAAGTTTTAAACGTTCATCACTTTAAATATAGTGATAGCGTTTATTTAATATTTTTTATCTTTTTAATTTTCTTAATTTGCATTTAAGTCGCTTTATTTTATAAACTTTTTCAGTAGTGTAATATTCGATCCAAATCCTTTCTGATCACTATCATTAGTGATCATTCTATCGTCTGATCAAGTGTTTGCACACCATTGAGTCTCCGTGGGACTTAACGACCCGGGAATTCATTCTATTCTCCAGGACTTCATTGCATTTGTGTTTAAAGCAGTTTTAAGCTTCTTACGGTCTGCCATTCACAAGTGGCAGGCTTGTGTGAGGTAGCTTGACTGTTTTCAGCACAGATCAGCACGATTGAAGTTGTGGGTTTGCATATGAGTTACGGGAAGGTCAGGAAGGGTGTGTCTCGGCATTTGTTTGGGTTCGAGAGGGATAGGGTCATAGTGGGTCTCGGTTTCGAATGGGAGATTCATGTGTATACCGAGAGTGTGTTAAGGGCATACTTGTTAGTTTGATTCGAGAGAAATTTTATTCGGGTATGGGTATGGTTTAACTAGTAAGTTTTCCGAGTTTGTTAATGGTTTTAATTTGGATTCGAGTCTCGTTGTGAGTTCTAGTACGGTAAAATAAGTCTTAAACTTGGAACATTTTTAATGAGAGACTTGAAGCCTTTGGTCTATGATTTTATGTGAAGTATTGTAGCATGTTTGGCTCGTTAATATGATAAATAAATGGTCTAAATAAGTAAAACAAGTAAACTTGCTATAATTACAGTTATGATCTTTAAACTATGATAATACTTGATTCTCATCATTTTAACCTAAATTGACTTTAATTATATCATTAATGACGAAACATGCTAATTATGGAAACTTGCCTAAAATAGAAAGTTACTTAAAATGGAAAGTTACTAAGAGTGGAAACCTGCTAAAAATGGAAAGCCGTCTAAAATAAGTAATCCGATGTTAATAAGCGTTACCTAATTCATATAGGTTCGGACCATGGGTTGATACATCGTGTGACTCACGTTTCTCTTTTGCTTGCTTCGATTGAGGTACAAATATTCTATCCCTTTTCAGTAGGGATTTCTCATGACTTTTCGACCCTTTGACTTTGCTTCATTTAAGATATTCCATTTCTATGATTCCTTATGCTATGATCCTTTTGATATGATTCCAATATGATCCTTTGGTATGATTCTGATCGCTATGATATTCGTTTGTTATGATTATGAACTTCTGATTATGACATTATGATTATGAACCTTCAGATTATGAACCTTTGATTATGAACCTCTGATTATGAACTTATGATATGGGACTCTGATATGAACCTTTGACTTTTGAACCTTTGATATGAACCCTTATGATATGATTATGCTTTGACCCTTCGGTTTGATACCCGAGCCAAATATGTGTTCCTAGTCATGGAGGTAACATGACCATGTCATTGATGCACCAATGGCATGACTCCAGTGTGTACGAGTGATGTTGCACACCGTCCCCATTATGTTATATGATTATGAGCTCAAGATATATGTTTGGCCACTATGTTTCCGGGGGGCGTATGGATGCATCCTAGATATGTTTTGATATGATATGATATGATATGATTTATATGGTGAATGATGTCGTGTGCAATACGCGTCTTCACAGTCTGGGAGCTAGCTACTCCATTGGTTACTGAGGTCTCCCCTCCTATTATATATGGTATTCCGAGGTCACCCCTCCGAATACAATGGTTACTTATGATATGATATGATATGATATGTTCCGGGCTCGTGGTAGATTTCTGACAACCCTTACACTTTTGATATACCTATATTGTACCTTCTGTATTTCCCAACGTATCATATTATGTATTAATTGTTCATTACTCAGTACCCTTATATGACTCACTCTACTACCAAGATATATATATTCCATTGCTTTGATCTGTCACACTCTCATTCCGTTACTTCTGACTATCGTTCCATTCACGTACCGGGTTATTATATGTTATTGGATTTGATTATGTTATTCATGTTTTATGTGACTACTGATTACCCTGCTATGATAAGATTAACATATGGTTATCTGATTTACCTGTTGTCGTCTGATGATATGTGATCTCACCGTTATGTGACCCTACGAATTGTCGGTGACCATGCTTGTGTGTAATCGATAGTTTTTCATTTTATTATGTGTACTTCATTCGATTAATCTCGTGGACTATGACTTATCCGTTGTATCCTTATTTGCTTGTTGTTGACCGCCATGTTTACATTTACATCTATGCTACGGATTGATTGGGTAAATGGTTTAACTTATGACGTTTGGCTTGTTAACTTGTTTAATTGCCCGCAATGTCCCAGTTCATTTAATTATAATGCTCATCTTGTATTCCTACTTGTTATGTGTGATTGCTATGTTTTTTCTTTGTTAAGTACTTCCACCGTTATGATCTTGGTTATGTTTTCAACTAAGGGTTTTTGACCGTGTGATTGCCATGCTCACTTACTAATTAATTGCTTCGCTTGCCTTTAAATTTGTTTGACTTGTATGTCTTGATTTCTGAATTGATTGTATGCCATATATATGTTGTGGGATCTGACGTCCGCTATGTTTGCTTATGTTTGATGCTTGTATGCTGGTTTGTATGTGCTTGTATATATGTCATGGGTGCTTTGCTTTGCTTAGTTCTCCTTGTTATCTGTTTCGTTTGGATATCTGTATAATTGTGTTTCGCAGGATCCTCTTTGACTCATTGTTCTCTTTTCGCTGCGACCTTGTTATCAGTTTCCTTTGTTTCATTTCGTTTACGCTTTTATTTAGCTTCGTTTTGTTATATCATTCACCGGCTTTTAAGCTCAACCGTATTTCTTTTCCTGCGGCAGGTTTTAGATATGAAGATGGGCTTTGATGGGCTGAAAGTTGGATTATCTGAGTGGACCAACCCTAGTTACGTTATTATTTGGACTTACTTTGAAGAGTTTTTGTTTGATATTTCATTTCATTTTGGATATTGTACTTTCCTCGTCAGTCAATTGTTTATATGATTTGATACTTCATTTTTTTAAGGTTTTCGTTTGTAATTATTTTATTTGTATGTTCTGATATGACACCAGAATGTGACACTTCTACCCTTGTTGGGTTGGGGTGTTACAATTATGGTATCGAGCAAAGGTTTCGTCTTGTTGACCTTAGGATTGACTGTGAGGGTGGGTAGACATTAGGCTTTAAATGCATTACGATCTTTTCCGATTCCTTTTGATTGTCGTTTAGATTTGACTTCGATGATCTTTTGTCTTCACTGATTTGGCCTTCTTTTCTTCACATTTGAGTTTGTTTATTTTGTCTTCGCACATCCGTTTGTCGATCGTTAGATGGAGATTTCTCGTAGAGCCGAAGATGATGGTGCCGACCCTGCATTGCTGCAACAATTTCTGGAGAGGTTCGTGAAGCAGAACCCGCAACCGATCGTGATGCTGCCGGGGAAGCTAGACGGATCAACCAAAGGCGCAAAGCGGAGACAAGATTCAACGGTGGTGAGAAGGTTCATCTACTTCATATGATTGGGCGCGACTCGTGTCACTCCGATTTGTTTGCCACGCGTTCGAGATTGTTTGATATTTTGCTATATGATTTGATCGGTATTGCTTTTCGTTGTTTTGTTCGAACTTCGGTTAGAATCGTGAAGTTTTATGATTGACATTTTGGTGTTATCTCAGCTTTATTATTGGATCGTCGGTAATGAGTCATGAGGAACCGTTTCGATCAGGTTGGTGGTTTTCTTTCTTTTGTGGTATGGTTAGTGGTTTTGATGTTGTATATCTTTGTATGTATGTGATCCAGTGCATTTTGGTGTGTTACTTGCTACCGTGTGTTATCTGTTTTGTTATGATATTAGTTATGTGGTTTGTCATGACCCGAGATGAGTATGATGACAATAAGAACTTGTTATGTGATGCAAGTATTATGGCCGATCAGCGTGATAATACCGAGATCATATAATATGAACTTATTGAAGTCATCGACGTCTTGGGAAATGCACAGGGTTGGTGCGTGAATGGAATATGACTTGTATCCGTTATTTGTCACTCCTCATGTTCGTTTGGAATTCTGTACCTCTTTGTGAGATTCTCACCGACATCTGTTACGTATAAGATTTGTACGCTTTGGAACCGAAATCGTTATGATCCGTGTGAAACTATGGAATGCTACGTCTGCCCTATACGTGTACGTCTCCGTGAATCTTTGCGACTTCAATTTTCGAGGACGAAAATTTTCTTTTAGAGGGGAAGAGTTGTAAAACCCTAAAAATCTAAAACACGTAAAAAGACTATTTTGCCCGTCTAATTTAAAATTTATAAGTCATGCTTATTAATTGAAACATGTAAATGATTTATCAACCAATTATACGACATCCATTTACGCTTACGCCGAAAGATTTAACCACACGTTTATATATATTTTTGTATTGGGCTGGAAATCTCTTAAATTACAAAAATAAATACTATAATTAAAATATAAGAGCCCAACTAACTTGGATTAGGCTCATGTTTTTTTTTCGAAACCAGCATAACCGAACACTTATAACCCCTCCCCATTCTTTAATTTTTTTTTACGCTTCAAAATCCTCTCACAAAACCCTAAAGCAAAGTGACGGCAAAGAATATTACTTCCTTCTCCATTCGACATAGCAAGCTGAAGAAAGTATGGGTGATCGTGAGTTGATTCGCTGGTCCTTGTTTTCTGCCCATTGTACGCCTAGGGTATATGTCCCCTACTCTTTTAATTCTCTTCTTATTTTTCCTTTGCATGCTACGTAAGATTCCTACATGATCAGATATGTTAATATAACAAGAACCTCATCTAACGAAGGCATGCATATTTATATATATATATATGTTACTAGTGTATGAGTTTAAAAGAGATGTGGGCTCGTGTTTATGTGAATTCGTGTGTGAGTGTGGATGCATGGATGTGGGGTATTAAACTTGTATTATAAAGTGAACAAAACTTATAAAACGCATGTGTGGTGTTTTGGGTTAAAAGAGTTAGGCGCTAGGTTGTGTTATTCTCATTAATTCACGTGGGCACGATTGAAGTTGTGGGTTTGCATATGAGTTACGGAAGGTCGGGAAGGGTGTGTCTCGGCATTTGTTTGGGTTCGAGAGGATAGGGTCATAGTGGGTCTCGGTTTGAATGGGAGAATCATGTGTATACCGAGAGTGTGTTAATGGCATACTTGTTAGTTTGATTCGAGGAAATTTTATTCGGTATGGGTATGGTTTAACTAGTAAGTTTTCCGAGTTTGTTAATGGTTTTAATTTGGATTCGAGTCTCGTTGTGAGTTCTAGTACGGTAAAATAAGTCTTAAACTTGGAACATTTTTAATGAGAGACTTGAAGCCTTTGGTCTATGATTTTATGTGAAGTATTGTAGCATGTTTGGCTCGTTAATATGATAAATAAATGGTCTAAATAAGTAAAACAAGTAAACTTGCTATAATTACGTTATGATCTTTAAACTATGATAATACTTGATTCTCATCATTTTAACCTAAATTGACTTTAATTATATCATTAATGACGAAACATGCTAATTATGGAAACTTGCCTAAAATAGAAAGTTACTTAAAATGGAAAGTTACTAAGAGTGGAAACCTGCTAAAAATGGAAAGCCGTCTAAAATAAGTAATCCGATGTTAATAAGCGTTACCTAATTCATATAGGTTCCGGACGGCGGGGTTGATACATCGTGTGACTCACGTTTCTCTTTTGCTTGCTTCGATTGAGGTACATATATTCTATCCCTTTTCAGTAGGGATTTCTCATGACTTTTCGACCCTTTGACTTTGCTTCATTTAAGATATTCCATTGCTATGATTCCTTATGCTATGATCCTTTTGATATGATTCCAATATGATCCTTTGGTATGATTCTGATCGCTATGATATTCGTTTGTTATGATTATGAACTTCTGATTATGACCTTATGATTATGAACCTTCAGATTATGAACCTTTGATTATGAACCTCTGATTATGAACTTATGATATGGGACTCTGATATGAACCTTTGACTTTTGAACCTTTGATATGAACCCTTATGATATGATTATGCTTTGACCCTTCGGTTTGATACCCGAGCCAAATATGTGTTCCTAGTCATGGAGGTAACATGACCATGTCATTGATGCACCAATGGCATGACTCCAGTGTGTACGAGTGATGTTGCACACCGTCCCCATTATGTTATATGATTATGAGCTCAAGATATATGTTTGGCCACTATGTTTCCGGGGGGCGTATGGATGCATCCTAGATATGTTTTGATATGATATGATATGATATGATTTATATGGTGAATGATGTCGTGTGCAATACGCGTCTTCACAGTCTGGGAGCTAGCTACTCCATTGGTTCTTGAGGTCTCCTCCACTATATATGGTATTCCGAGGTCACCCTCCGAATACAATGGTTACTTATGATATGATATGATATGATATGTTCCGGCTCGTGGTAGATTTCGACAACCCTTACACTTTTGATATACCTATATTGTACCTTCAGATTTCCCAACGTATCATATTATGTATTAATTGTTCATTACTCAAGACTTTATATGACTCACTCTACTACCAAGATATATATATTCCATTGCTTTGATCATCACACTCTCATTTCGTTACTTCCGACTATCGTTCCATTCACGTACCGGGTTATTATATGTTATTGGATTTGATTATGTTATTCATGTTTTATGTGACTACTGATTACCCTGCTATGATAAGATTAACATATGGTTATCTGATTTACCTGTTGTCGTCTGATGATATGTGATCTCACTGTTATGTGACCCTCTGAATTGTCTGGTGACCATGCTTGTGTGTAATCGATAGTTTTTCTGTTTATTATGTGTACTTCATTCAGTTAATCTCGTGGACTATGACTTATCCGTTGTATCCTTATTTGCTTGTTGTTGACCTGCCATGTTTACATTTCTGTCTATGCTACGGATTGATTGGGTAAATGGTTTAACTTATGACGTTTGGCTTGTTAACTTGTTTAATTGCCCTGCAATGTCCCCAGTTCATTTAATTATAATGCTCATACTGTATTCCTACTTGTTATGTGTGACTGCTATGTTTTGACTGCTGTTAAGTACTTCCACTGTTATGATACTGGTTATGTTTTCAACTAAGGGTTTTTGACCCGTGTGATTGCCATGCTCACTTACTAATTAATTGCTTCCGCTTGCCTTTAAATTTCTGTTTGACTTGTATGTCTTCTGATTTCCTAAATTGATTGTATGCCATATATATGTTGTGGGATACGACGTCTGCTATGTTTGCTTATGTTTCAGTACTTGTATGCCTGGTTTGTATGTGCTTGTATATATGTCATGGGTGCTTTGCTTTGCTTAGTTCTCCTTGTTATCTGTTTCGTTTGGATATCTGTATAATTGTGTTTCTGCAGGATCCTCTTTGACTCATTGTTCTCTTTTCGCTGCGACCTTGTTATCAGTTTCCTTTGTTTCATTTCGTTTATGCTTTTATTTAGCTTTCGTTTTGTTATATCTGTTCACCGGGCTTTTTAAGCTCAGCCGTATTTCTTTTCCTGCGGCAGGTTTTAGATATGAAGATGGGCTTTGATGGGCTGAAAGTTGGATTATCTGAGTGGACCAACCCTAGTTACGTTATTATTTGGACTTACTTTGAAGAGTTTTTGTTTGATATTTCATTTCATTTTGGATATTGTACTTTCCTCGTCAGTCAATTGTTTATATGATTTGATACTTCATTTTTTTAAGGTTTTCGTTTGTAATTATTTTATTTGTATGTTCTGATATGACACCAGAATGTGACACTTCTACCCTTGTTGGGTTGGGGTGTTACAATTATGGTATCAGAGCAAAGGTTTCGTCTTGTTGACCTTAGGATTGACCTGTGAGGACTGGGTAGACATTAGGCTTTCGTCTGTTCTGATCTTTTCCGATTCCTTTTGATTGTCGTTTAGATTTGACTTCGATGATCTTTTGTCTTCACTGATTTGGCCTTCTTTTCTTCACATTTGAGTTTGTTTATTTTGTCTTCGCACATCCGTTTGTCGATCGTTAGATGGAGATTTCTCGTAGAGCCGAAGATGATGGTGCCGACCCTGCATTGCTGCAACAATTTCTGGAGAGGTTCGTGAAGCAGAACCCGCAACCGATCGTGATGCTGTCGGGGAAGCTAGACGGATCAACCAAAGGCGCAAAGACGGAGACAAGATTCAACTGGTGGCTGAGAAGGTTCATCTACTTCATATGATTGGGCGCGACTCGTGTCACTCCGATTTGTTTGCCACGCGTTCTGAGATTGTTTGATATTTTGCTATATGATTTGATCGGTATTGCTTTTCGTTGTTTTGTTCAGAACTCGGTTAGAATCGTGAAGTTTTATGATTCAGCATTTTGGTGTTATCTCAGCTTTATTATTGGATCGTCGGTAATGAGTCATGAGGAACCGTTTCGATCAGGTTGGTGGTTTTCTTTCTTTTGTGGTATGGTTAGTGGTTTTGATGTTGTATATGCTGTATGTATGTGATCTGGTCTGTTTTGGTGTGTTACTTGCTACCTGTGTGTTATCTGTTTTGTTATGATATTAGTTATGTGGTTTGTCATGACCCGAGATAGAGTATGATGACAATAAGAACTTGTTATGTGATGCAAGTATTATGACGCCTGATCAACGTGATAATACCGAGATCATATAATATGAACTTATTGAAGTCATACGACGTCTTGGGAAATGCCTGGGGTTGGTACGTGAATGGAATAGGACTTGTATCGTTATTTGTCACTCCTCATGTTCGTTTGGAATTCTGTACCTCTTTGTGAGATTCTCACCGACATCTGTTACGTATAAGATTTGTACGCTTTGGAACCGAAATCGTTATGATCCGTGTGAAACTATGGAATGCTACGTCTGCCCTATACGTGTACGTCTCCGTGAATCTTTGCGACTTCAATTTTCGAGGACGAAAATTTTCTTTTAGAGGGGAAGAGTTGTAAAACCCTAAAAATCTAAAACACGTAAAAAGACTATTTTGCCCGTCTAATTTAAAATTTATAAGTCATGCTTATTAATTGAAACATGTAAATGATTTATCAACCAATTATACGACATCCATTTACGCTTACGCCGAAAGATTTAACCACACGTTTATATATATTTTTGTATTGGGCTGGAAATCTCTTAAATTACAAAAATAAATACTATAATTAAAATATAAGAGCCCAACTAACTTGGATTAGGCTCATGTTTTTTTCGAAACCAGCATAACCGAACACTTATAACCCTCCCATTCTTTAATTTTTTTTTACGCTTCAAAATCCTCTCACAAAACCCTAAAGCAAAGTGACGGCAAAGAATATTACTTCCTTCTCCATTCGACATAGCAAGCTGAAGAAAGTATGGGTGATCGTGAGTTGATTCGCTGGTCCTTGTTTTCTGCCCATTGTACGCCTAAGGTATATGTCCCCTACTCTTTTAATTCTCTTCTTATTTTTCCTTTGCATGCTACGTAAGATTCCTACATGTGACTGTATATGTTAATATAACAAGAACCTCATCTAACGAGAAGGCATGCATATTTATATTATATATATATGTTACTAGTGTATGAGTTTAAAAGAGATGTGGGCTCGTGTTTATGTGAATTCGTGTGTGAGTGTGGATGCATGGATGTGGGGTATTAAACTTGTATTATAAAGTGAACAAAACTTATAAAACGCATGTGTGGTGTTTTGGGTTAAAAGAGTTAGACGCTAGGTTGTGTTATTCTCATTAATTCACGTGGGCACGATTGAAGTTGTGGGTTTGCATATGAGTTACGGGAAGGTCAGGAAGGGTGTGTCTCGGCATTTGTTTGGGTTCGAGAGGGATAGGGTCATAGTGGGTCTCGGTTTCGAATGGGAGATTCATGTGTATACCGAGAGTGTGTTAAGGGCATACTTGTTAGTTTGATTCGAGGGAAATTTTATTCGGGTATGGGTATGGTTTAACTAGTAAGTTTTCCGAGTTTGTTAATGGTTTTAATTTGGATTCGAGTCTCGTTGTGAGTTCTAGTACGGTAAAATAAGTCTTAAACTTGGAACATTTTTAATGAGAGACTTGAAGCCTTTGGTCTATGATTTTATGTGAAGTATTGTAGCATGTTTGGCTCGTTAATATGATAAATAAATGGTCTAAATAAGTAAAACAAGTAAACTTGCTATAATTACAGTTATGATCTTTAAACTATGATAATACTTGATTCTCATCATTTTAACCTAAATTGACTTTAATTATATCATTAATGACGAAACATGCTAATTATGGAAACTTGCCTAAAATAGAAAGTTACTTAAAATGGAAAGTTACTAAGAGTGGAAACCTGCTAAAAATGGAAAGCCGTCTAAAATAAGTAATCCGATGTTAATAAGCGTTACCTAATTCATATAGGTTCGGACGGCGGGGTTGATACATCGTGTGACTCACGTTTCTCTTTGCTTGCTTGATTGAGGTACATATATTCTATCCCTTTTCGGTAGGGATTTCTCATGACTTTTCGACCCTTTGACTTTGCTTCATTTAAGATATTCCATTGCTATGATTCCTTATGCTATGATCCTTTTGATATGATTCCAATATGATCCTTTGGTATGATTCTGATCGCTATGATATTCGTTTGTTATGATTATGAACTTCTGATTATGACCTTATGATTATGAACCTTCAGATTATGAACCTTTGATTATGAACCTCTGATTATGAACTTATGATATGGGACTCTGATATGAACCTTTGACTTTTGAACCTTTGATATGAACCCTTATGATATGATTATGCTTTGACCCTTCGGTTTGATACCCGAGCCAAATATGTGTTCCTAGTCATGGAGGTAACATGACCATGTCATTGATGCACCAATGGCATGACTCCAGTGTGTACGAGTGATGTTGCACACCGTCCCCATTATGTTATATGATTATGAGCTCAAGATATATGTTTGGCCACTATGTTTCCGGGGGGCGTATGGATGCATCCTAGATATGTTTTGATATGATATGATATGATATGATTTATATGGTGAATGATGTCGTGTGCAATACTGGCGTCTTCACGATCGGGAGCTAGCTACTCCATTGGTTCGAGGTCTCCTCCTACTATATATGGTATTCCGAGGTCACCCTCCGAATACAATGGTTACTTATGATATGATATGATATGATATGTTCGGGCTCGTGGTAGATTTCGACAACCCTTACACTTTTGATATACCTATATTGTACCTTCGTATTTCCCAACGTATCATATTATGTATTAATTGTTCATTACTCAAGACTTTATATGACTCACTCTACTACCAAGATATATATTCCATTGCTTTGATGTCACTCTCATTCCGTTACTTGACTATCGTTCCATTCACGTCGGGTTATTATATGTTATTGGATTTGATTATGTTATTCATGTTTTATGTGACTACCGATTACCACCGCTATGATAAGATTAACATATGGTTATCGATTTACTGTTGTCGTCTCGATGATATGTGATCTCTTTGTTATGTGACCCTCTGAATTGTCTGGTGACCATGCTTGTGTGTAATCGATAGTTTTTCTGTTTATTATGTGTACTTCGTTCAGTTAATCTCGTGGACTATGACTTATCCGTTGTATCCTTATCTGCTTGTTGTTGACCTGCCATGTTTACATTTCTGTCTATGCTACGGATTGATTGGGTAAATGGTTTAACTTATGACGTTTGGCTTGTTAACTTGTTTAATTGCCCTGCTATGTCCCCAGTTCATTTAATTATAATGCTCATACTGTATTCCTACTTGTTACGTGTGACTGCTATGTTTTGACTGCTGTTAAGTACTTTCACTGTTATGATACTGGTTATGTTTTCAACTAAGGGTTTTTGACCCGTGTGATTGCCATGCTCACTTACTAATTAATTGCTTCCGCTTGCCTTTAAATTTCTGTTTGACTTGTATGTCTTCTGATTTCCTGAATTGATTGTATGCCATATATATGTTGTGGGATACGACGTCTGCTATGTTTGCTTATGTTTGATGACTTGTATGTACGGTTTGTATGTGCTTGTATATATGTCATGGGTGCTTTGCTTTGCTTAGTTCTCCTTGTTATCTGTTTCGTTTGGATATCTCAGTATAATTGTGTTTCGCAGGATTCTCTTTGACTCATTGTTCTCTTTTATTTGCGACCTTGTTATCGTTTCCTTTGTTTCATTTCGTTTATGCTTTTATTTAGCTTTCGTTTTGTTATATCATTCACCGGCTTTTTAAGCTCAGCCAGCATTTCTTTTCTGCGGCGGGTTTTAGATTTGAAGATGGGCTTTGATGGGTGAAATTTGGATTATCTGAGTGGACCAACCCTAGTTACGTTATTATTTGGACTTACTTTGAAGAGTTTTTGTTTGATATTTCATTTCATTTTGGATATTGTACTTTCCTCGTCAGTCAATTGTTTATATGATTTGATACTTCATTTTTTTAAGGTTTCCGTTTGTAATTATTTTATTTGTATGTTCTGATATGACACCAGAATGTGACACTTCTACCCTTTTCGGGTTGGGGTGTTACAAGTTTCAACAGCTCCCTAGCGAACTCCCAGTTCTTCCTGATATTTTCATTCCCATCACGACTCCTATCGTTGAGCCCGATATTGATTGTCTTTAGCAGCAGGAACACGCAAGTATAAACTTTATTAAAGTTAATTCATGCTCGTTCTAGGAAAAGCTCAAACACCACATGTCAGTGGTGGCCATGGTGAATGTGTTTCATCTACAACATTGAATTTTTTCCAAAGGTAGAACACTAAGCGTGTTTGCAGCCTGAAAAATCAAATAGTGTTGAGATACACAAACATGCCAATTTAGGAATGTTTATTTGATACATATGCATTACATCATTACACTTACTCTGGTATCCAACATTTTCAAATTTGGAGATCCACGAATCATTTCAATGATGAACGATACCATAACACTATTCCCAAAATCAACATCGGACAACTTAAGGTTAATCAGGGATACAAATGGCACATTCATCCTAGAATTAGCTTCATGTATCAACTACAACAAGTTTTAAAGATTAAATTACATTATTGTTACACATTTCTTTAACATTGTAAAATTATAAGTGTAAAACTCAAATTGTTCTTACCGTGCAATCACCAAAATCCAATGTAAGGGTCTCAAGATTTTGAAGTCTTTTCAGGTGAAAGATATCGGATGTTGTGATTGTCGTCACAACATTATAAAGACCGAATCTCAAATCTAACTTCTTCAAATTCCTAAATTTTGCAATATCCCATAGTCTCATCTCGTTTGTACTAGGATGATTCATTTTAAGAGACTCAAGTGAGGGACAACCAACAATAAAGTCCCAAACTGTACCGCTTAGAAAATTGACATGAATCAATTCTAAGCTCAGTAGATTTGGAAAGCCATGAAAATATTCCAAAGTAGCCATAGCACAAACATGAAGTACCAGATGTTTCAATTCGCTACGAGAGTAAAGTTGGGTTGGGAACGTAACTCGATCACCATACCAGTTTGTAATAATCAGCTCCTCAATTCCATGCCCAGCCAAAAACAAGAGCCAATCACGAATCTCTTTATAATGAAAGTCGTCTCTTCTAAGCATTGATCTTGGCTCTACAGCGAAGACAAACTTTTTTATTGGACCCATAAGCCGATTTAAGTGTTTAGTAACAAGCCTCCCATCAAACTCATATGTTAAATAATAAAAGAAATCCTCATCAACTATGACATCGGTGAGCAAAGTCCACTTAGACCTCCGGTTTCGCGCTAAACTAGAGGTTCTCACCGCTTCTAACAAAGGCAACCGATTCAAAATGTTAGTGATCACTACATCTGGCATGTTGCTAATACGATCGATAGACATGGTTTTGTTGGAAGTTGAGTTGGTCTTTTGAGTTCTGGAAATGAGGATTTAGATTCGGATTTCGATTTTCAGTTTATCGTTTCTGGATAATGGTGTATTATGATTGGTAAAGTTGTTTGTTGGGTGGGTGTATTGGTTCACGCGAAATTAAATGCTAGGTTATCAGGGAAGAAACGACTAGTAGGCATAATCACAATTGGTCCCTGGGTTGAAGGTGGGGTCAAAATTGTGAATGGTCTATTATACCCTCGAAGTAAAGCCAGAAAATTAAAGTTGACTATGGCAATCCTGGTCAAGGGACAAGTTTGGCATATAAAGCCCAAGTTTTGGACCACCGGCGATGATAACACCCATCTTTATCCCATCGTGATGCGTATGACCAAGTTTAGGGACCAACGGTGTATTTTAGTCTTATTTCTATGTAAAACAATAGTAAACTTGGTTAATATTATAAATTTAGGAAAGTATTAACATCAAGTAACAAGTAAAACATAACTTATATTGCGGTTCAAGAAAAGTAAGATCGGATCACATTAGATCTTAATATCTTATGGTAAAAATTAAGATTTTATAAGATCTTAAGCTTACCAAGATCTTACGTATGATCCAGATCGTTTTTGTTTTATAGTATCGTAAAATTATAAAATCTTAATATCAGAATCAGAATCAAAATCTTAACAACTATGGTAGAATTTAAGATTGTTTCCCTATCCACGAGGACGCTTCAATTAACTATAGGTTGCTCGTGGTGCAATTAGTTGAGGACTTTATGACACTGCATGAAAATTATTTAGATATGTTTGAAGAATTGATGATATTGTATTTCGTATTGACGTATGAAAGTAGACTAGAAAATGGAAGTTGTGCATGGCGAGTTGCGAACTAGAAATATAAATGACATTAAACTACTAACGTCGCTACAATTTTTTGAAGGAAAAAAAAAAGAAAACCATAATGCAATTTCAAATAATTGATGGTTGAAAATACTTGAGATAGTTAAACGCATTAGCATAAAAATTATTCTAACTTTACAAAACAATTTATTTTACACAACAGATAGAATATTTTTTTAAGAATCAAGCAAGAAGTTTGAGAAAAGAAACGTTATAATTTCATTTTCATGTTCATTCTCTTTCTTTATAATTTCATTCTTTCCTACGATTTCATTATGTACGATTTCCTCGTATCAAACACCCCTTATGTCTTGATTATTAAAGGGTAGTTGACAATACCCGAAACTTTCATAACCTTCATCAACATAACACATATAAATCTCAATGCAAGGTTAATTAAAACCTTAAGAATATTGAAACAAGTACGAACTAGCTATATAAGTTCTACACACCAAGTGATTGAATAAAAACAGTAACACCTTTCCAATTGAAATTACAAAACCAACTTATTAACTTTTTTACAAACTGAAATACATCTAGACTAGCTACCTTTGATAAATCATTAAACCAAATCACATCCCTTTGCGAAGAGTCACTTGGGCATCGGAAGCTTTCCCCCAAATCCGATCAAGTCAGTAACAAGATACAAGCCAAACCCAACCCAACCCGGGAAGGGACCAAGATGAACCACACCATCACAAATGTTCGCGTCTCGTCCCAAGGCTAGATGGACGACTATGATTTAGTACCACATATAAAATCATTAGAAGACTAGATGGACGACTATGATTACCATGGATAACAACATCGTGTACACAATTTGACCTAGTCCTTATGTAACCACATTTTTATATCTTTTTATTTATGCATTTCATCAAACACGTGTCATGAATTTCATCCAACTCACATTAGCGAGTCCAGCCATCACATCAATAAGATAAAAAAAAGGTTGAAACAAGCTATTTAATAATTTACTTATTGTAGCCACTTTTGTAGTATAACTTTTGTCAAAACATGAATCAGATTTGTAAGATAATTGATATCATAACACAATGAAATAGCTATGTGATTCGTGGGTTTAGAGAGAGAGGGATGATAGAATGGGATGTTTAGAGAGCGAAACAAAATATGTAAGATTAGATTCAAGTGAACATCCAACCCTCTCCCTTGTGGGGAGAGGGCTATTTATACATGGTTCTTACGCCCTCCTTCGGGCTGTGGATCAGGCATACAGTGGGTAAAGACCCTTCCTTCTTTCATGGTGTTACTTACGCTAATCTATAACTACTAAATAACGTTAAGTCTACGAGCTAACTTATGCTAAACTATAGTTGGGGTGACCGACTCTTCTATACGGATTTACTAAATCCTAACAATTTCCCCCTAAGGGAGGTCACCCCATGAATTACATTTTGACCTTAGCATTCTATTATTAACTTCATATTTGAGCTCGTAGACTTTGATTCTTCAGAATAGACAAATTTGCATCTTTAGTAGTGTTTCTTGACATGAATGTTTCTTTGTCATGTGATCACGAGCTTTCTTTGAGATCATCAGCCACATTGAATCTCCAACTCATCTTTTGAAGTATTGCCATCATGTGATGTTGTGACTTATGGACCGACATGCTCACACTTTGTTGGATCATGATATTTGCATCAGAGTTGCGGAAGCATTGCTTTAGGTCTTTAGATTATCATGATTTCTTTAATCGTGAGAGTGAGGTGTGAGCATGTGGTTATGAATTGGCGTCTCTTTGGCCATCAACTGCAATCATCGGGAGTTCCTGCAACGACAGTTAGCAATAAACACACGAAAGTGTCTTTGTTCACTTTTGTTGAACAAGGTTACAAGAACCACGGTTCCCCGTTGATCAATATAAATATTTCCTGTGATCAGGTAGAATTCCAAAGAATCTCCTTGTCAGGGTTTCGCAGCTATACTAGCCGTTCTTAAACCGGAGCATCTCAAAGCAGACAACACGGAGTGAGTGAACCAGCGAATTGACATTCACTGATTGAAGAGAAATTGATTTGATGAACAATCGCGTATTGCTGAATAAAGAGTTTTTGCAATACGACCAAAGTTTTATGAACTAAATCAAGATTCAACCAAAAGTACTTTTGTTTGAAAACATTAATGCGTAGTCGATGTGCTAGAAAAACAATTGTTGAGCACATCGAAAGGTTTTTCCAAAAGTATCCATCAATTCATAACCTGGAACAAGGTTGGTTCAAATGTGAATCGCCCCATTGTTTCTTTCCAGTTGTCACAAGTTTGATCCTTGAAGGATCTCACATGTCACCCACCAAGAGCTTGTTTGATGTTGGCTCTAGAAGGATTTCCATCTGTTGGAATCGCTCCTAACTCATAAAATGGAACGACATTGATGAGATTACATTTTATATCTTTGTTACCTTAAACACAAGGGCTTGTTATGTCATTTAGTCATAGTTGTATGTGTTTAGGTATAAATACCCTCCTAGACTTTCCTAGGAGGGTGAGACTCTTCGTGTAGGCTTTTCATTTTCCTTTAATAATACACACTAGTTTCCCTTCTCTCTTGTTTCTCTCTCTAACTTGAAGATGGTGTTCTTCCATCTTTCAAGACCTCCGGATTCACCAAATCTTCCATAAAAGCTATCCTAACATTGGTATCAAAGCAAGGTCGGAATTATCATTGGTTGTTTTTTTGGTGATTGTATCTTGTCAAAAATCGTTACTTTAAAACTGTTTTCACAAAGTTTTTATAACTTTTTTATTCAGATTACAGTTTTACAAAGTTATATCCTGGTCAAATATAAAAGTCAGTCCCTTTAACAATTATCATACTGATAAAGATTTAAAAGGTACACTTTTGAGGGGTCATTTAAGCCCTTAATCGACCACTTTTATATCCGTTACTGCTTAATTTCGTTCCTTTTCACTTTTTAGGTCTCTCGAAGTCAAACTGCTGGAATGACACCTATTCGGACGAAAAGGCGCGAATATATGAAGAAAATGGCCAAAGTCAAGAATCAAGACACTCAAGTCTTTGGAGCAGGCGACGACGTCACTGACCAAATGGCGACGCCGTCGCAACACACTTTGTGACGACTCGAAGCCAAATTGCTATTTTGCACTTGACAAAGATCGGGTTTTAAAGAGTAGGCGTCACAACTCGCACGACCTAGATTTGGATCCCGACGACGCCGAAGATGAAGCCGACGGCGTCACAAGCATAAGGTGACGCCGTCACGAGTTGACGTGGCCTGCATTTAAAACCTAATGGCGGCGATCCGGCGTCACAAATAAAGAGTGACGTCGTCGCATATTGTAACTTTATATATAGAATTGAATTTTCATTATTTTAGGGAGGTAGTTTTGTGGAGTAAAATGTTAGGATTTAGAAAATCCATGCTGAAGTGTCGGTCACCCCAACGTATGTTTAGCATATTATAGCTCGTAGACGTAACAGTATATTAGTTAGATTATTAGTAGTATAAGTAACACCGTGGAAGAAGGACGGGTCTTTACCCACTGTATGCTTGATCCACAGCCCCAAGGAGGGCGAGTCATTTGTATAAATAGCCCTCTCCCACAAGGGAGAGGGTTGGATGTTCATTTGGTAATCTAACCTTTCCTTTGTTTTTCTCTCTAGAACATCTCACTTTCTCTCTAGAACTCTAATTCATACGCCATTTATTGTGCTCAATTGTGTGTTTATGAAAACCAATATGTCACAAATGGTATCAAGAGCCATGGTTTGATCACTCATCTTTCATGTTCTTGGATTTCTAGTGGTTTTCATAAGGTTTTTGGGTTTGAATGAGTTTAGAGTAGTTTGCATCATTTGGATCATTTCTAGTGTTAAAGTTTGGATTTTGATAGTACTTTTGTGTTTAGAATCATTATAAGTGTTTAGGTTTTGGTTTGGAAGGTTTGAATCATCGTGGTTGAGTTGTTTTTGGATTGAAAAGTGGTGTTTTTGAAAATTTGTTGGATGCGAGTTGTGTCTCGGGTTCATTTCTTTGATGCGAGCTTTGATGCGAGTTGTCTATTCCGAGCTTGCTTATTGAAGCGAGTTGTCTTATATGCGAGTTGTCTATTGAGACAAAACGACAAGAAAGGACAAAGTAGTGGGTGTAGTGGGTGTACTATGCGAGTTGTCGACTTATGCGAGTTGTGCTTTATGCGAGTTGTGAGTAAGCGAGTTGTAATTAAGTGCGAGTTGTCTTAAGCGAGTTGTCTTGGGTGCGAGTTGTCTTGGCTGCGAGTTGTCTAGAGTGCGAGTTGTCTGATTCTTGAGCGACTTGTCATGTGCGAGTTGTCTTGGGTGCGAGTTATCTTGAGTGCAACTTGTCTATTAATACTTGTCATCCGATATTAACATAATGGCTTACACCACCGATCCCTTAATTTCCAATGTGCTCAAACTATATGATTCGGTGGAGAACAAAGAAAGTATTTACTACTCGAAAGTTTAACCATGATTGATTCACCAAAGATGATCTAAAATCCTCATACTCGAGTCCAATGAGAATGAATTGCACCTATCAATGCTATAGAATGCCATGCAAAAGGAATGCGGCATTGAGCCCTATCACTACTTTATTCTCACCTCATACTACTTCTACCCATAACAATGGAACGAACATGTAGTGCCCTCTTCCGTCGGGACTTATCCACATTAAACAGAACCTTGTTGCTAAACTTAGAACAATTGAAGCTACAACTTACCAAAGAAGAGGTTCAAAAGGATGGTTCCAAAGTCGCACTTCAAGTAATCCACAAACAATTTCACCATTCATCGGTGGGGAATATTCATCGATTATGATCAACACTTGGTGAAATTTCTTTCAAAAACATCTTGGAATGGAAATCCATGAGTTCATTGATACATTCATCCACCTTATGGACAATGTGAAGAAGTACATTGAAGAAGTACATAACAGTGATCACATGAATGAATATGGGATGCAATCAATGGAGAAGTGTGAAGAGTTGGGTAATCTATCGGGTATCGTTGAAGCCAGAATTACAGACACATCAACAATGGAAGCAACAAGCGGTTCAGAAACTTTTGCCTCACAGAAGAAGGATGCCGAGTGGAAAATGTTCAACGAACAAACATTGGGTGCAGAATCTTCACTGAGTGCAGAATCTTCGGTAACACTTATTGATAATCCATCGTGCTTAATTTGCAGCACATACTAATGATTTCACATAACATGTGGTCGATAAATGTCACAGAATCGAGGTCGAGTCGTCGATAAATCATATCACGACTAACAATGTGGTTGATAAGAAAATTTTCGATGAACTTTCAAACAAATACTCAATTCTTGAAAAACATTGCATTTCTCTGGAAATTGCAATACAACAAAAGGAAGAAAATTTTCTTGCTACAAAACCTTGCATAAATCCGGAATTCCCAGAATTTCGAGAATTTTTTGAAATTAACCAGTTAAAAACCCAGCTTCAAGACAAAGACTCAACCATATGTAATCTGAAAAAACAAATCTCAGAATTACATAAGGAAATTAATATGGGTACGAACAAGCATAATATTGAGGTTAATGATTCGGTCAAAGCTAGGAATGATGAATTAGCATTATGTGTGGCCAAATTATTAAGGGAAAATGAGTCTCTAAGGAAGAAACATTTAAAACAATGTGTCCCTACTAAAGAGGATCGACCAAGTCCTTAGATCATACAAGCTCTTTGTTAGTGACATTGAAGTCCTCAAAGCGAAACTTGGGACAAGAGCTTCACGATAGTTGCCTTAAAAATGAGCTTAGGAAAATTATTGGAAATGGAGTGAACACTAAGTTTGCAAAACCATCAACCTTGGGGAAGCCAATTTCACAAATTACTAAAGAACGATCTGTAATTAGGCAACCCAATGCATTTAAGTCAGAAAGATTTAAACCCTCAAAATCAAGGTTTGCCTCCCAAGTTGATGAGTATAATGTTTTGTCAAAACCAGTCACTTCACTAATTCATTCCGATAAGATGAATGAAAATTCTCAGACTAATGCTCGAAGCTCTAGGATCAAGAATGTAAGAAGATCACCTAGAGCACGTAAGAAGCATCAAAT
Organism: Chrysanthemum lavandulifolium; assembly: GCA_022545495.1. Lineage (NCBI taxonomy): Eukaryota > Viridiplantae > Streptophyta > Magnoliopsida > Asterales > Asteraceae > Chrysanthemum > Chrysanthemum lavandulifolium. Next base: position 85,753,674 of record CM040242.1, read on the forward strand.
GAATGACCACTACACTAAGAAACAAGTTAACAGCAAAATGTCTAAAATCCAGAACAGGGAAATGGTTACATCTTATACTGTGACTAAGAGATCTAACTCTACTTGCTCGATCTTAAGTGGATGCCTCTTGGTAGAGTGTTTAAGAACATTGAACCCAATAGGAATTACACTTCTAGCTCTTGTTCTAAGTGGATGCCCTTGGAAAAATCTTTAAGTATGTTGGATTTAAGTGGATTCCCATCGGACACCGACCAATAATGATATACCAAGGCCGATTGTAAAACATCCAAAGATCGAGGATACAACCGCCACTAACCCATCTATTTGCAATGCTACATGTGCTATTAGTGCAAATTTTCCTCGTCTTTTTCGGTACAATGCTCAATTCAATCATGAACATCATGACCGGTTTCCAAGCGAATTGAAGGCTAATCATCAAGGAATTGTAGCTTGTCAAAATTAATTTGCATGTAATGTGACTTCGATCGCTTCGCTCGGGACTCGTAACTTCTTGGTGAAAAAAAAAATATAATATAAATATTTTTATACACATATACATAATAGTCTTTTACAAAACTCGTATAAAATTTGAAAAAATAAAAATTTGAAAAATCGAAAATCAAAAAAACATATCATCTCATTATCGATAACATCTACGGTCCTAGAAATGTCATTCAATAATGGCACGGGTCTTTAGATGAAGTTCGAACAGATATACTCTTGTTTCTAAATAACTTGTCTGCAACACTCACATACCTAAGTCGACTAGGATTCACTACAAGGGTTTGATTCAATCAATGATCACTCACTCACATCCGTGTCATTGATTGAGGGGGAGAATTAGTATCTCTCTGCCATTCATGACAGTCTATGTATCTCTACATGACTACCATTAGATACTGTGAGATAATGTCTTGTGATAAGTGTCATTTATCTTGATAGTGTAATTGTTGATGGTGTTGAATGGTTTCTGTGACCTCAGTACTCTGGATAGTCGTTACATGCTACTTGGAGTGATTTAATTTGCATAATTATGCTCTTATATGTGCTAGTCTATTGAATTTTTGTATGCGAGTTGTCTGTAGTATTTGTATATGCGAGTTGTCAAGTCTCTATCTGCATGCGAGTTGTCTAGTCATTCTATACATGCGAGTTGTCTAGTGCAAGGACTTAAAGTGTCATTTCTGCAAACTTGTTTTTAGGTATAAGTAATGCGAGTTGTCTCTTAGTCAAACCAATTGTTTTCTTGGTCAAACATTTACTCACCTTTCTCTCTATTGCATTCTACGAAGCGAGTTGTCCATCTTGTGATCGTGTGGTAGGTTAATTGATCTCGCTATACATGCTTTTGTTAAGAATATTGATTGAATCATTCTTCTAAACTTAACTTATCCTGCAGATTCCTCACTCTTAATCCTTTCGATCTAAATCGATACTAGGTTTGATTCTCTCTCTTGTTATCTATGTAATTGATGTAGGCTTTAGATGGGAATGTGTAGGGAAATCATGGTTATGATCGATGTTGTATATATGTGCGCATAAAGGATCTAGGTGATTTGGTGTTTGTAGCGATTTAGAGCACTTTAGATGATTTGGTATTGTGGTGTGTTGTGGTCTTTGGATTATGTCCTATGAATGTTGTATCTATGATTCTTTTGTCTCATCTTTGTGGAATTGACATGCCGTAGCATCCATAGTGTGTATGTTTAATTTGATCTGGGCCTCTCGTTGCATATTCTTGAATGCGAGTTGTCGTTTCTTGAATGCGAGTTGCATATGTTAATTCTTGAATGCGAGTTGCGAGTTGCATATGTTAATTCTTGAATGCGAGTTGTCTTTAGTTGCTTGAAAGCGAGTTGTATATGAATCTATTCTTGCATGCGTGTTGTCTCATATGATCTTGTCATGCGAGTTGTCTTGTTTAAAATTATTGATGCGAGTTGTCGTTTCGTTTACTTAATGCGAGTTGTCCTTGACACTCCATATGCGTGTTGTCTCTAGCTACTTGATGAATGCGAGTTGCTTTATGCGACTTGTCTCATGCGTGTTTGCGTGTGCGAGTTATTGAATGCACTTTGACCTATGCGACTTGTGATATGCGAGTTGTCCATATCCTTGACCAAAGCGAGTTGATGTATATGCGAGTTGTCCTATACGGGTATCTTATTCAATATGCGACTTGTCCATATTGCGAGTTGTATTAACATGCGACTTGCCCTATGCGACTTGTTCATATAATAGATGTTTCCATGCGACTTGATCTATATCCTCCTTCAAACTTGGTCATTGTATGCTTATTGCATTCTGATTTGTCTTCGTGCATTTAACCATTGCTCATTGTAGTTTCTGTACTTAATATGTCTCGCCTTATTCATATCTTGCTCTCGATGTGTGCATGCTTCTTCGTATGCTTTAATCACTTACTTAGTGTCTATGATATGGGGTGGCTATTTGGTTGATCTAATAACCTTGTCTAACCTAACAAAATTTCCGGATATTGTTGTTGTTGTATGTGTGCTCTTCGATTTCAATGGCGGACACCACATCCTCTGAGAACCTTGCTACCACCGCACCAACCATTGTTCCTACCGATGAGGAACTACTTCCGTATAAGGAATGGGTGACAATAGCAAAAGCAACGCTATGTGGATGTGGATAGAAACCAACCTAATCCAATCTACCGAATTGCTATTGATATTTTGAAGAACACCAACTTCTTTGGTGCTTTAACCATGCGTTGCACAATTCCTTCCATTTACCTTCAACAATTCTGGAATACGATAACATGAGACAAGATCACTGCTACATACTCGTGCAAACTTGAAGACAAGTGGTATGACATCACCGTTGAGACGCTCAGGGAAGCCCTTCAGATCACTCCAAGAGACCTCACAAATCCATTCGTTGCTCCACCCACAACTGATGAACTAATGGAGTTTGTTGATGAATTGGGATATCCAGAAAAATTAACGAAGGTCTCAACATTCATCAACACGAAGTGTATCAACCATGGAGAGCCATTGTAACGATTCTCAACCTATGCTTGGTGGTAAAACTTGGGGTTTGACAGAGTAAGGGCTCCTATTCTACAAATTTTGTGGGGTTGGTTAAAAGAAAAATATCGATTTTATGGAACGATTTGGGAAGAATTCTCCTTGTCTTTGGACACATTCATCAGCGATGACAAAATTTTCTCGAATCAAGTCAAAGGAAAGAAAACCAAAGGTAAGAGAGTGATTCCTAGCATTAGGTTCTCGAAGCTCATTATCCAGCATCTGCAGCGGATTCATCAGTTTACTCCCAGAAGTGAGTCAGCTCTCCATGAAGCCGGTGATGAATTCATTCTTGGCAACTTGAAATATGTTGCCAAAGGACAGAACAAAGAAGTCTTTGGAATGCCAATCCCTGAAGCTCTTCTCACTGAAAGAATTAAGAAGGCCGATTATTTTAAGAAATACATGAAGAAGGTCTCGCACAACCGATGATGACACACCAAATCCTACTCTCACACAACCCAAATCCAAACAATCTGTCTCTACTTACGCAAGTCTTCCTAAGAAGAGACAAGATAGATCAGTGTCTGCTGACTCTCCAACTCAAAAGCAAAAAAGGAGAAAGAGAGACGCTGGAAAGGGAAAAGATATGGGGTCCGATGTACCTGAGAAAGTGACGAATTTAATGGATGAAGATGAAGCTGCACTTCAACAAGGCATCCAACAGAGCCTGGAAAGTCTTGGCATGACTCAGAGGCAGCCAGTAGGGGGTCATGATACAAGAACCTGAGTCAGTACCATGCCATACCACTCCTGTTGCACATGGCAAAGGTAAAGGAATTGCTGGAGAAGAAGCTGAGCAGGCGGCCCAGATGTCGTTGACCATTTATACTCCAACTCCAAAATCGACAACACAATTTGAACTCAAGAAAAGAAACGTTGAATCATCCTCAGCTCAAGAACAAACTGGAGTGGAAAAAGATGTGTCTGATACAGGAGGAAACTCTTGCCTCTAGTGACACCCAGTCAGAAAGTCAGGAATCAGCACCTTCTACAGAAACGGTTCCAGTACTGGAAACAGAGAATGAACAAATGGACACTGACAGACAAGACACAGAGGTTGAGGGAAATGATCTGCTGGAAGGTTCACAGGAGATTCTTAAGTCAAGATCTGAGGAACACGTGCGCTCGGATGAAGCAAACGTGTCACGGGATCTCTGTCATCCTCGAAGAATCTTGAGCCCGACATAACTTATGGTGACCAATTCCTAAAGGATGACCCTCGGATGTCGAGTCCGACAAGCAAAACGATGAAAAAGAAGAAGTTGAGTCTATGTTCTCGGTCACTATCCAAAGAAGACACATCAACTATTCCTCCGATGTCGGCACCCATTGTCACTTCATCAACAACAACTCCATCAATCGCACTTCCACCACCCACTCCGCTCAAGCAACCGCACTTCCACCACCCGAGTCTCGCTACCATTCCTCCACTGTTGTCACCATTAGTGACTGTCACACCACCGACTTCACCACCTCCCACCAAGACTACAGAGCAACTTCTTGAGGAAGCACTTAAGAGAATCGATGTCCTCGAGAAGCACCACTTGCCCGAATCCATCAAGCATCTTGATCGTCGTGTATCCAAGTGGAGAACCTCAACTTTGACACGAAGTTGCAAATGCCATTGAAGCGAAGTTAAAGATGCAGTGGAATGGGCAATGAAAGCTCTGCCGCTGCTAGAGGTTTAAGGATTTGCCTATTTCGGATATGAGATCAGTTCTCTCCGATAGAATGTATGACGCAAATGAGCATTTGGACGAAGTTCATAAGAAGTTATATGAGGCTCTCGAAGAATCGATAAAGCATGATAATCACTTGCAGTTTCTGGAGGACATTCGTGAAAGGGAGGAAAGAAGAAGAGAAGAGTTGTGATGATGGAGTCCATATCCGAGTTCCAAAATCTCCACCACCTCCTCCTCCTCCAACCGGTGGAGTGGGTCATCTGAATTGGTGGATCTTCTCAGTACAGCTACAACTCAAAAGACAAATCCACCAACACCTCCACCAAAACCTTCTAACCAAACTGGTTCATCCGGTGGTCAAGGTCTCGAAGACTTCTGACATGGACCAATGTTGATTCTCGGTTTACACCCACCTTCTCCACGGTCCCGAGAAGAGCAGATGTTAAATGAAGAATCTTACATTGTGCAAGAGTCGAATCGAAGACGATGATGCTTCCACCAAGCATATCCCTAAACTTTCGAAGATGAAGATTGGTTTGATGCATACATTGAAGGTAAACGCATTAAAACATCTAGAGTCGCACCATCCAAGGATATGACTCAAAGTTGGTTAACCAAGGAAAGACCTCAAACTCCCCGAACCTTCATGGGCCATTCACGAGTCTCGACTTGATTGTCACGACAATAAGCGGGCAACCACCATTGTTGCCAACCATGAAGATCCTTCGAAGATTCACTCTTACACATCACTTTGGTGACATGGGAAGCTTCATCAAATGGTTTTGTGACAAGGTGGAATCACTTCAATCACACCAAAGGATCTTGAAGGCCCACCTTTGAAATTGTCAAAGCCTTTCATTTCGATGTCGGTCATCTTCAATACCAAATGGAAGAATGCCACAAGATGTTGGTGATCAAGTTGATGAGAATATCGGTCATTTTAATGTCAACAATCCTCTTCCTCTTGGAGGTGAACCCGACATAAGACTATTCAATCGTAATTCTTCTTCAACAGAGATCGGATTACCTACGTCTTTGGAACACAAGGAAGAAGACCAGCCTTATCTATTTCCAAGATGAAAGTTGCAACCTACTTAGATCCGTGTCTTGAGCGGATGGTACCGATCATTTTGGATTGACAAGGAACAAGTATATGACATTGTCGCCTCATACGGCATTTCTCATTGGTGGTTTAAAAAGAAGAAATTCTACATTGAAAGACATGGTGCAAAAAAGAAGCGCAAAACTGTTCGATCCAAGCTGCGAATTCTAAGTGTGGTCAGTGTGGAAATCTTCCAAATCTATGGCTATGATTATCTGAAGAAGATTGTCCTTAGAAGAGCTGACTTGAAAGACCATGTAATTGAAGAAAATGACTTCAAGCACTTGTTCCCAAGTGACTTTGAAGATATGTACCTTCTGAACCTCCAAGGGCATCTTGACCATCTACCTGTTCGAGAAAAGAAGTACCTCTCTGCTGCAGTCAATCTATGGATAAGGGGATTAGTAATTCGACAAAGAGTAGGTGATTTTCAACTTGGAATGGAAAGCTACCAGACTCAGGTCAATCTCACTAGACCTCAATGGGAAGCCACAGGGCATGAATTCAGATGCGACTACTCAGTGATTGACTCTCCTAGAGCGGTTATCTTTACCGACAAATATGGTTCAAGAATGCTCTCGAGGTGTGTGAGCTATACAAGTTCAATGATGGTACGCTCAAGATGGTTGAAGAAGAATTGAATTCAAGGGTAAAGGAGTTCAAGCTAAATTTGAAGTCGGGAACAACACGAGGTTCGGACGGAACAGGATGTGAAAGGTGTGAAGATTTCATTGTTGCTATCGGACGAAGACTTAAGACAAGAAAGATTTTCCATGACCTTGAAAGTTTTGTGGGTGGGAGAATACGTGAAGGACACTACAAGCTACTTCAAAACAGAATGAAGATATCTTCCTTTAGTAGCTATTTTGTCTTAATATTATGTAATGTGGTGGATGTACTATGAACAACAATAACTATAATGTATATAGTAGTGATAGGTTATGGCTTGTAGTTTCCTCTTGTTCGAAGAGGAATTTAGGAGTGTTTCGTTTCAGATCAAATAAAACCGGACACATTTTTCTCCAACAAGAATTTTTTTACATATTTAAATCACTTGAGATCCAAAATCTCAAAGGATTTGAAATTTTTGATCGGGGGAGAAAATGTGATATAAATATGCAATCTGATAAAATGTGATCTTCAAGACTCAATAAATTGGCATCTCTCCTCATATGTGCTAAACCTTTTCGTGTATCGAAGCACACATTGAGGGGGAGCATTTCGAAAAGTTAACAAAACTATCAAGGTACTAAAATTAAAAGTTCTTTTCATAAGAGTACCTTGATTGTAACTTTAAAAGGTTTCATTGGCTGCTATGATCGTGAATTTTGCATCATATTCCCCCTGTCAGCTCTAAAATGTATTAAAAATTCTTCACCTCAAGGGGGAGCAATCTTTTGAAAACCACATCCTTTCCCAGAATATCTTCAACAAAGTATTTAAAATACTAATTTTGATCGGAAAGTGATGTTGATAATTTTAGAAAATGTTGATCAAAGAATTGAATTCTTCATTCTTAATCCAAGATTTCTAAGTCCTCTTGCCTCCATGTGCTAAAACAATTTCAAGTATTTAATGCACATGTTGAGGGGGAGCTTTTCTAAAATATCAAAAACAATTCAGGTACAAAATGTTTTGATCTTGTATCACAAGTACCTGGATTGATTTTTCAAATGGTTTTCAATTGGTTTCAATGGCAGAAGAACAATACCAAAAAGGATCGACCAACCTTACTTTATGCATGGAGATATAAGGATAGTTAGGTTAGGTATTCGTTCCCACGATCCCGCCAGAGCTAGGGGGGTCTACCCAGGGACAATCCACTAGATAGTGTAGAAGTCCTTAGGTATGATGAAAAAGGAGAAAAGTGAGAAATGGGAAGAGTGCGGACTGAGATAGAGCTAGAACTGGAATAAACCCAACAAGGTTCTAGTAATGAAATCTCGGTAAGCACTGAAGGGGTTGAAGAATGAAAAAGAAATGAATGAGAAAAGGGTGAAAAGAAATAGCCCTCCATTTATTCAACCTTAGGCGTAAACGGGTTCAATTCATATACTCTTGGTGGTTACCAAGGTAACACTAGTATTGAAGACAAGACGTCATGGACCCAGTGACGCACTGCACTACAACTTCCCAAGCTACTCAAGTTCCTCTTAAAAGGACTTGTTTCATTCTCACGGGGAACCTACATAATCTATCGACTTTCTCTTAGAGATTGTTGATATTGAAGAAGGAGACCCTCTCCCTAGTCTCCGGCATAGGAACCAAATGTGCACTATTGAGTCTAGAGCCAAGAGATCATCAATAAATCTCATTAGGACACAATCAATGAAGACTCATTGTTTCACACAATGTGGAAAGTGAGAATATATCTTAAGAGTCCTACGCATTATCCTTGTGGTATTGCCAGAACATCCGAGTGATATGTTAACATATTCACAATGAAGATGGAAAACCTTCTAGAGCCAACATCAAACAAGCTCTTGGTGGGTGGCATGTGAGATCTATCCAATAGATCAAACATGTGACAACTGGACAGAAACGATGGGCGATTCATATATTGAATCAACCTTGGTCCAGAAATGGATTGACGGATACCTTTGAAAACCGGTCGTTGTGCTTAAAAATTCTTTTTCTAGCACATCGACGTGTATTAATATTTCAAAATAAAAGGTATTTATGATTGATAATTGATTTTCTAATAAAACCTTCGTTGTATTGCAAAACTCTTTATATTAAGCAATACACGATTGTTTTTTCAAATCATTTTCATCAATCGGTGAATCTCAATTCATTTGGTTCACTCACTCCGTGTTGTCTTCTTTGAGACGTTCGGTTTGAGAACGGCTAGAGCATCTGCGAAACCCCGTCAAGGAGATTCTTGAATTCTACCGATCACATGCGAGACTTGTCTCGATCAACGGGAACCGTGGGCGTGTACCTCAATTCAACGAAAGTGATCAAAGACACTTTCGTGCGCTTTTATTGCTAATTGTTGTATGCAGGAACACCCGACGGTTGCGGTGATCAAAATTGAGATGTCAATCCATAGCCGCATGCTCACACATCACGTTCATTTCTAAAGAAATCATGATAAAAGCATATCTTCATCAAGTGACTCGATATTTTCACTCCATGCTTCGCTACATCGCCGCAAATGTCATGAATCAACAAAAGCTTCCACAACTCGATGAGAAGATATCATGATCCAGAATGTGAGCATGTCGGTCCAAAAGTCACAACTTCACATGTTGGCAATCCTGCATCGGATAATTTAGAGATTATGTGTTGCTGATGATCTCAAATAAAGCTCCTGATCACACATCAAAGAATCACTCCAAGTCAAGGAATCACTACTATTACACGATGTTAAAGTTTTTGCAGCTACAAAGTCTACGAGCTAGAGCATCAAAGATTATAGATTAATTGCTAGGAATTTTTCAATGTAATTATTGGGGTGACCTCCCTTAGGGGGAGATTGTTAGGATTTAGAAAATCCATGCTGAAGTGTCGGTCACCCCAACGTATGTTTAGCATATTATAGCTCGTAGACGTAATAGTATATTAGTTAGATTATTAGTAGTATAAGTAACACCGTGGAAGAAGGACGGGTCTTTACCCATTGTATGCCTGATCCACAGCCCGAAGGAGGGCGTAGTCATTTGTATAAATAGCCCTCTCCCCACAAGGGAGAGGGTTGGATGTTCATTTGGTAATCTAACCTTTCCTTTGTTTTATCTCTAGAACATCTCATTTTCTCTCTAGAACTCTAATTCATACGCCATTTATTGTGCTTGATTGTGTGTTTATGAAAACCAATATGTTACACGTCGCATATTGTAACTCTATATATAGAATTCAAATTTTAGAATTTTAGGAGGTAGTTTTGTGGAGTAAAACCTAAACCGAACTTTGGTTTGTCTTAGGCGATATCTTAGGTTCCATACCCTATTTTACAACAAGATAAGTGATTTACTTCATTAATTCAATTATGTCTTCAATTGTTTGTGTGTATGCTTGCATGTTTTCCATGTCCGACTAATTTACTTGTGTGTTTGCTTAGATCTATGAAACCTAGGTATTGATTATTGATTGGTTGTTTCTTATCTTAATTGTGATTGACCTAGTATTGCGATAGGTCACTCGTTGTGTTTTTAATGCTTGAGTAATCTTTGTGAACATTAGTTTATAATCACCTAGAGTTATTGTAGGCTAAACATCCAAAGGTAACCTTAGAGTTAGTTTATTAATCCTAGGGATTTCGTAGGCAATAACCTTTAGGTAGTCTCAAAGAGTTAGGGAAAAACGCATACCCTAGGACCTTAGAAGACACAACGCGTTAAGAATAAGGACGTGACAATTCAACCATCAATAGGAGATAACTAGGGAGTAATAGCATCTAGGTAAACACATCTTTAAATCATCATAAGAGCACACAACAATAGACATAGACTACACTCACCTTAGATTAGTTAATTAGATAAGTAGAGTAATCGGTAGAAATACCAACCCCCCAAATCCAATACCCTGAGATTCGTACCTTTCTATTTTCTAAAAAATATAAAAAAGATAAAAAATAATCTTCCTCAACCCCAACCTTAGCGTAGTAATTTCTCACGAGCATTCCTATTCCCCTAGAGAACGATATCAATTCCCAAGGCTTACCCTAATACTACACTACAACGATTAGGTTCACTGCCTAGGGTGTTGAAAAACTTTCTCGACGAAAAGGAAGTTCATTTGACCCTGAACGCGCATTGTACGCGTATCACATACTTTGTGTTTTGGGTCATTTAGTTGTCCAAACTGCTAATGACTTATTGTACCATCTCGTGAAAATTTCTGGTCATCTGGTCACATTCATGGTCAAAATGGGTCAAAAGAATGAGTTTTTTATGTCATCTTTCTGGGTTTATGAAGCTGGAAGGAAACTTTGGTCAGAAAACATCGCCGGAAAAAGTCAACAAAGGGTCAAAACCTTATTTTTACGGATAAGGACCCATCTTCAGACTTGGAAAGTTACTCGTAAGAACCCTTTTTTATGCGTAACCTTACAAGTAAGAATCGTTTTACGCATAAAGGTATAAATTTACGCATAACCTTTTGGTTTACGCCTAAGAACCCTACGCATAAGACCCTACGAGTAAGACCCTACGCTTAAGGTCTTACGCGTAATATTTCTTACGCCTAAAGTTTTTTTGGTTTACGCGTAAGAAAAGAAATTCATGAAGGGAAACGGGTTTTCGAAAAATAAATCGAAGAAACAAGACCCCCTAATACTTTATTTATGAAGGGAAATTCATGCTGGATACTTTATTTTTTCTGGGTCGAAAAAAATAAATCTTCATTGTGAATACTTTAAGTATCACTCGGATGTTCTGGCAATACCACAAGGATAATGCGTAGGACTCTCAATATATATATTTTTACTTTTCACATTATGTGAAACAACAAGTCTTCATGAAATTGTGTGTCCTAATGAGATTTATAGATGATCTCTTAGCTCTAGACTCAATAGTGCACTTTGGTTTCCTGTGCGGAGACTAGGGAGAGTAGGGTGGCAATTCTCGACATGACACGATAAATGACATGAATCCGACATGAAGTTAAACAGTTTTGGGTTGAGCATAAACAAGTTTGGGTAAAAAATGGGTCAACTCGTCTAACCCATTTAATAAACGGGTCGTGTTTGGGTTAAGTAAGCATTAAACAGGTCGACCCGTGAACCCATTTAAGTATATAATATCTTAAAAATAAAATATATAACCTGATTTTTATGTTGGATATGGTCTAAATGTATTTTGTTATTTACTTAGTATGAGTAAATTATAATTCTATACCTTAGATATCATGAAAATTGACACTTATAATTCAAAAAATTGTCGCATAGTTATTTCTATATTATTCTTATCTTATTTTAGATCCTTATATCATTTTTTGGATTTAAACTAGTTAAATTGACAAACCACCAGCTTTGTTTACTGCTTGACCTATTTACTTAAATAGGTTAAACGGGTCACAAATGGGTTACACGTGTTATGCAGTTCTGGGTTAGGGTTCAGTTTCTTGACACGATTAATAAATGGGTCGTGTTTGGATAAAGGCTATAGCAACCCGCCAACACGCAGACCCGAATAGATTAATACGAACACGACTCGATTGCCACCCCTAAGGTAGAGGGTGTCCTTTTTCAATATCAACCATCTCTAAGAGAAATTCGATACATTACATCGGTTCCCCGTGAGAATGAAACAAGTTTTTTTAAGAGAACTTGAGTAGCTGGGAAGTTTAGTGTAGTGCGTCACTGGCTCCATGAGGTCTTGTCTTCAATACCAGCATTACCTTAGTAACCGCCAGTAGCATATGTATTGAACCCGGTTTCTGCCCTAAGGTTGAATTATTGGAGGGCTATTTCTTTTCACCCTTTTACTTTACATTTCTTTTTCATTCTTCAACCCCTTCATTGCTCACCGATACTTCATTACTAGAACTTTGTTGGGTTTGTTCCAGTCCTAGCTCTATCTTAGTCGGCACTCTTTCATTATTCTCACTTATCTCCTTTTTTCATCATACCTAAGGACTTCTACACTATCTAGTGGATTGTCCCTGGGTAGATCCCTCCGGCTCTAGCGGGATCGTGGGAACTAATACCTAACCTGTGGAAAACTAGAAGGGGGGGTTGAATAGTTTTACCGATTTTATTGTTGATTTAAAAAACTTTAGATTCGATATTATGTGAAATCGTATGGATGTTGAGAACGTGTAGATCTAATGAAAATGCAAGCAAATAAATAAAGTTAAGGGATAGAAATGACACAACCGATTTATAGTGGTTCGGCTACAAGGTCATCTTCCTTGCCCTACTCCACTCCCCGAGTCACCTACTCGAGAGTTCAAGCACTATGTCAACAAACTCCTTCACTTGGTGGAGAAGCCTTCACAACGTTGCTTATACTTTTTCCGGTACAAAGCTAGATACCGAGTCCGTAGCACGGTGGACCAAACCAACACAACTATTACACAACAAATATGTGAAATATCAAATACAAGATCTTCGCATGTAAATCTTGCGGAGTGACAAATCAATCAAGGACCCCTTGCTTGGATGACTTGTAGAATGCTCGTGATCTCGCCTTAGAGAAGGACCTATATGAGGATCACAAATAGAAAGAAAGAAGAACAACTCTCTAGATCAAGTGATCTATATGTTAGAAGAGAATGAGAGTGTATGAGAGATTTAGTAAGAAGAGGGGTGAGTTAGAATGAAGAAATGGCTCTCTATTTATAGGCAAGTTTCTTCACTGTTCCCACGGATCCCTTCCACAAGGGATCCGTCTAGTGTAATCCTAGGGATCCGTGGAACGCTCCTCTTTGCCCATGGGTTTTTTGGTTATGGGTCATGGGTTGGTCCATGGGTTATATCTAGATTCAATGTATCTAAGTATACATTGTATCAAGTATCTTTGGGTATGGGTTAAGATCCATGGGTTATGATATTTACCCATCCTAATAAACTATTACAACAAATGCTTAATTACTACATTTTTGTATTTAAATGGTTATATGTAAATGCTTTACAAACTAACATGTATCCTTTATAATTGTACTTAAGATAACATTATATTTGTTATCAACAAAACACAAAGAGATCGCAAAATATTAATAAACGGTTTTACGGTTTATTTGTATTAACAATCTCCCCCTTTTTGTTGATGACAAAACATAATGTTATGATGAGTAAAACTTAAGAATAGATGTAAGTTTTGAAAGCCCTAAGTTTTACTTCTTCTCCCCTTTTGTCGAAACAAAAGTTAACCCTGGAAGAAATAAACAAACTTCTAACTCCCCTTGACGGTAGCTCCCCTTGTTTGGGCGTCAAGTGAAGAAAAATATAAAATCCTACAAAAGAAAGGTTAGTAACATGCTTATATAATCTTGTGGTTGCCGAGAATCAAGATTGGGAGCCAAGGTATGTAAATGATGCGCCCCAAACGGTCAAGCTAAATCACTCAAGCCCGCCACTTGTGAATGGCGATCGTAACAAGCTTAAACCGCCAGAACGAACTCAATGAAGATCCGGGAGTATAGTGTTTCCCGGTCGTTATGTCCCAATGAGCTATGCAATGGATTATCAAACGTAAAGTGATCGCGAGATTTGAACGGGAAAAAGGATTTGAATTATTATGACTAAGGAAAAAGTATACAAACTACAAGGGCTAAAATGCAAATTAAAGGAAATTAAAAAGATAAAAACTATTAAATAAACGCTATCACTATAATTAAAATGATGTTTTTGTTTTTATGTTTTTATAAAACTGAAATAAAAACTACGCGACGTACAAATAAAAACGTGAAACTTACACAATATAAACCCTAAAAATATGAAAAATACATTTTTACAAACCTAATGATAAAAGAAAATATTTAGAAAAAGAAAATTATTTTTAAAACTAATTATCTAATTAAAAACTATTTTTAACTATTAAATAATTACATAAAATACAAGAAAATGCGAACTAAAGCTAGAAAAATAAAACTAAGACTTAGAAAAATCTAAAATATCAAAATAGAATTTTCAAAACTAATTATGTATTTTTCGATTATTTTTCTATTTTTAGAATTTTAAACTATTAAAACTAATTAAATTACTAAAAATTACAAAATAAACTATGAAAATTCTGGAAAATTACTTTTTGTCTTTTATATTTATCTAAACCTAAGAAAATGAAAAATTATTTTTTGAACCTTTTCGAATTTTTGTATTAAAAGCTAATTAAAAGGTCTAAAACTGAATTAAATCAAGAAAAATACTAAACCGACTTGGAAAAATCAAAATTCAAGTTAAGCTTAAAATAATGCAAGGGATCAAGGAAAAATGGAAAACAGGTGGTTGCTTGGAAGAATATGAATCGATGTCACAAGTGCTTATAAATAAGCACTAAAATAAGCCAAATGAACCAAACAAGTTACCAACCGAAAGCGAAACTATGATATACTAAAAGTGACCAAATGAAACAGAAACCAACAAGCTACAACCACTGAATAGCAAAATAACACAGATTTGATGATTATGAGATTAAGCTAAAAACAGTTATCAGGTATCTACTTTGAGCACAAGAAAAAGCACTCAAATAAGCTACAAACCAAAAACCAATTATGAAGACCTAAACTAGACCTAAGTGGCTACTCAAAACCAAAATACCAGACCTTGGGGGGCTCTTATGAGCCTTGTGCAACTGCTGCAATGTCTGCACAAATCCAATTTTAGACACCTTTTGACTTTTGAAACAGATTGAAAGTTTGACTAAATTGAGATTTGAATGCAATTTAAGGACTGTTGTTGATGTATTAAGGTGTAATAAACCCAATGCAAACAATTCCTAAGATTTCTAAACACAAATTAAGAGTTTGCACATCCAAAAATTCCAACAGTGGAGCAGTATTGACTGATTTGATGATGTTTGACTTTAGGTGTTTGCAGACTCAATATAATGACTGAATTGAGTGACTTAGAGCTAAACAAACTTGAACCAATAAAAGCTAACATCGAATTCACCGTGAGACAGCTTATGACAAGAAACCAAACACCCTTTTATGGACCTGTCTTGCAATCTAAATTAAAGATACTATCGATTCAAAGAAACATTAACATTCAAACTAAGTCTAATTTACCTAAATACACCTTAATAAAAAGATTCTAACTACTTGTAACCACATACACAGATTATGCTATGATTTGTTGAAAAACACTTACAAATGTCCACAACCACTATGGCCTGCCACATTGAAACCAAGAACCACTAACCTATCAAATCCAACCCAACTAACTATTATTCAACCCAAATCCATGCCTGCTTCACCCATGATCCATTCCATACCCATTTTGCTCCAAGTTTGACTTTCGTTGACTTTTAGCACCTTTGATTGAAATTGTTCCCAAAGCTTACCATAAGCTATATTGAGCTTAGATAGGATTGTTTGAGCTCATATGAAGCTTATTGAGGATTAAACATAAGAATTGGACATTGAATTTTTCAACAGTTAACTAAAAGATATGAAATGGAAATGCCACTGAAATTAATGCTTGAAAATGGTTTATATTGATACAATAACTTGAAATGAGTTCATAAAAACAGAAAGTTACAACTTAAAACTTAAATTAAATCATTGTTTCTAAAAACGACATACATATATGAAAAATGAACTAACTACTACTCTTCTTGCATCCTCCTTCCTTTATTTAAGCTCCAAACTGTCTCTCTCCTCTCTCTGGACATATCCCAGCAATAATCTCACCCCTTGGATGCTTTAAAATCAATCTTGGCCGTTCTTTGGAATTTGGCGCCAAAACTGTTTTGATATTAGAGACAGGGAAAGGGGTTGCATTAAATGCATTTGGGTAGGTAGGTGAGGAGGGGGGAGACAAAGGGTGGTGTAGGGTGGCATAGAGGTATGTTGGTGGCTGGTGGTTGGAGCAGACATGGTGGTCGGGGAGTGACAGGGAAAAGGGGGCGGGTTTGATTATTTTAAATCTTGGGTTTGGGTTTGGTCGGGTCATGGATAATGGACCGGGTAAGGGATTGGGCCAAGGGGTTGGGTTGGGATAATATAAGGGTCCGGTTGGATTTTAGGATTAATAATAAATCCATGTTAAACACTAGGGACCATTTGTGTAATCGAAAATCCAAGGACCAATCATGTAGATTCGAAAAGTAAACCAAGGACTAGTTTTGCCAACCTCCAATAATCCAAGGGTTAATTTTGACACTCTTGAAAATTCCAAGGATTAAATATGCCCATTTCTAAAATCCGGGACCAAAAGCGTAATTTCTCAAAACTTTTAGATTTTTCACCAAAGGACTAAATTTGACAATTTATGATTCCAAAAGGACCTTTGGTGACTTTTCTTTAAAATAAATGCCTAGGGACCGATTTTGCCATTTTCCGAAAGTTGGGGACTAAAGCGCCAATTATGCAAACTTTGCTCGTTTTCATCCGATTTTGAACATTTTGCATCCGAACATATAAAATGCATTTTGTGATATTTTCAGATTTTGATGCATTTTCGAGCATTATTAAACGTTTTGCGCTCGAAATTAACCAAAATGATGAGTATTTACACACTCATCAATCCCCACACTAAACTATTGCTAGTCCCTAGCAATCTTTTGAGAAAAACTTAATGGATTTGAATCTCTTTACCAAAAGCCATTACCTCTGGAGTAGCCAAATGTTTCAGTTCAAGTAAGAACCATGGTAAACCGATAACCATGTGATTTTGAGCAAATCACCGACTTTCAACGGATTTGATTTTTCTTTACCGAAGCCGTTTGCTCGGACTAGCCAACTCTTAGATAAATTATCAATATTATCTTTGGTGAGCCGATTACCAATTATGGATTTTCCAACGCCTTTACCACAAGCCATAAACTGCGGGCTAGCCAACTCTTCACTTTTTAGGATATGGTGAGTTGAATACCATACAATTTTGGGCAAATTGCAAGCCGTAAACGGATTTGAGATATCTTTACCAAGAGCCGTTTTCTCATGGATTAGCCAATCCTTTTGTTTATTAGACAAGGCGGACTGATAACCAATTGAGTAAGTGTAGAACACTTACTCCAAAAAAAATTTTGGCCAAAAGCGGGGGAATTGGTATTATTATATGATAAAATTCGTGAGAATTCCCCCACACTTAGAAATGAATATTGCCCTCAATATTCAAAGTACCGCGGTTATGCCGAAACAAAGAACGAAAAGGGAAATACTACGGCCATTATTTAGAAAGGATTATTTTTTTTTTATTTTTTTTTATATATATATATAACATGTGGGGCACTCCCCCACACTAGAGTGGTACACACGGGTGAAAACCCATGTTTAGCTACTGTTTTTGATTACCGAGTCGCTAGCTTGACTCGACCCCGAATTAATTGGTTCATGGGGAAAGCAAAGTGGAAGAAACAATCTCCATCGGACTTTCATTCAAGATGTTTGGATAAACATTGAAGTATGTGAAAGTTCCACACCGATGAGATATACATAGAACCGCTCAAGATAATGGTACATGAAAATGCGGGATCAAAGATAATGTCTTCATTCGAAGGAGTGAAGAACAGGAGAAGCTACGGGATAGGTGAAGAAGAGATAGAAAATCATGATAAACATCATGACTAACTCATCATCATCGGAAGGAGAATTCATAATCGCATGAATCTCATCATTTAAGCTCAATTGGTCTAGACATATCCCGGTGTGTCTAGATCAAAGTAGAAGTTATCATACTCCGCGGAGATATGATATGAGTGAGTTCATCCGAGAACTCCATGAAGGTGAATGAATCATATTCGAATTGATATGAGTGGGTTCACCGCGAACTCCTCAAAAGTAAATGATTCATGACCGAGGAGAGAATTATGAGAATGAGAAGTGGTATCGCCACTAATCTTCTCTCCCATATTATCAAAACAGAAGGCTTTCATTTCGGAATAGAATCATCGAAAGAATGTCACTATCCTTAATGGGGATAGGAGATGAAATAGGTTTCTCTTTGAAAGCCTCGATTTTAGAAATGAGAAGACCGACATTTAATAATGTTGCTCAAGAGCTTCATCTTTGATTTCGATGTCGAGAACTTCATCATTCTCTCTTCTAAGCTAACAAGCTCGAAGGTGAATCTTCCACATAAACGATGTCTCTACAAGATAACGAATCATCATCATCGAATCGGAGAACATCTCAACGTGATTTGTTGGGAAGACAAGAGGAGGAGGATATCACACATGATCAAGAATTCCTCGTGACTCTCTTGGGATTGGGACAAGGTTCTCAACACTAGACTTTATGAATTCGTCCGATTCCTTTTCGTGAACAAAGGTCGAGATGCTTATCCCCATGATAAGAGAGTGAGTGGGAGCCTCGGTGTGATAGCGCTTGTTTGAGATGGAATCTCAACTCTTTGGGATATCAACCGACCGAGGGAGTTGAGAAATATTATCTTCAAAAGGATAAAAACTCTCCTCGTCATCGTCATAAAGAGCGGCCTTAAGAAATTGGGAACGCCTTAGAGCTGCATGCTCTAGGACTAATAATTCTTCCTTAGATTGGCGGGCCTCTCGCTCTTCGGCAAGCAATTCTCCTATGGTCTTTTCACCACTCACTTGATTCTTAAAGTTACTAATCATATCATCAAGTGTTTTCATTGTGGTTTCAAAATCTTGGGAGATTTCTTGAGATAACGGCTCAGGTGGAGTTTGAACCGTATGGTGCTGTGGAGGTTGGAAATTATCAAACATGTGAGAGTCATGATTGTTACAAGGAACTGGGTTCCCTATTTGACAATCGAGTGAAATGGGACCTCCACAAGACTACAACAAGAAACTGCTGAGTGCGGAATGGTGAATCATATGGATTTTGGTCATAACCAAAACTCGAGCATCATTGGAAAACTGTTCATAGACAAACGTGTTTCGGATTGACACTCAAAACCTTGGTGAGGACCTCCACAAAATTCACAAAGAATAATGTTGGTTATATGAAGATAAGTCGGTGTGGTGGGTAATTGAAAAAATTTGAGGGGTCGTTAAATGAGTTCGGATTCGGATTATAATCAAATGAATTTCTCGAACCTCAAAACAAACAACTCCCGTTATGAATATCATTACCACATTGTACACAAGTACACCAACGACAGGGTGAACCATAAAGAGGCTCACCACACCCGACACAAGGAATAAACGATTTCATTTGAGAGTTATGAAGAGGAATCAGTTTATTCAAAGGATCAACAAAACCAACATGGTGATCCGAATGATTATCAAGTCTCGAAGAACATTCAGAAAAATCAGGAGGTGGGACAAGTGGTGTGCTCTGAGAGCTAGCAATATCCACCACTTCCGTTATGGTCTCCGGTTCTTGAATGGGTTCATCGGGTTGTGGCGGATGGTTGGAAAAACTTGGGGAATCATCGAGAGAGTTATCAGATAATTCGCACCAATAACAATTTTTGCTTGCACCCATCCTTCCACATCGCTTGCATAAACAATCCGGATTCGACAACAGAGCCGATCCTCTTCCATACCGCTTTTGCGGTGGAAACAACGAGGATAATCGAACGTTGCCATGAGAATTAAACATGTAGAGGGTTAAAGAAATAGAATTAAACGGTTTTGAGGTTAAAGAAGAGCGTAATCAAAGCAGATGCGAGGGGTAAGAGAAATAGAATCATACGGATAATAGGAATGAGAAGAGTATTTTTGTATTTTGGATAAGAAAATATAAACATATACTGAGATGGATGGTATGAACAAAGAGTGAATATCCAAATTACTAATCGCCAAACGTAAGATAATCATCACACCCTCCCGTGGCGCCTAAAATTTGATGCGCTCCCAAACAGTCAAGCTAAATCACTCAAGCTCGCCACTTGTGAATGGCGCATCGTAAATGCTTAAACCGCCAGAACGAACTCAATGAAGATCTCGGGAGTATAGTGTTTCCCTGGGTCGTTATGTCCCAGCGAGCTATGCAATGGATTATCAAACGTAAAGTGATCGCGAGATTTGAACGGGAAAAAGGATTTGAATTATTATGACTAAGGAAAAAGTATACAAACTACAAGGGCTAAAATGCAAATTAAAGGAAATTAAAAAGATAAAAACTATTAAATAAACGCTATCACTATAATTAAAATGATGTTTTTGTTTTTATGTTTTATAAACCGAAATAAAAACTACGCGACGACAAATAAAAACGTGAAACTTACACAATATAAACCCTAAAAATATGAAAATACATTTTACAAACCTAATGATAAAAGAAAATATTTAGAAAAAGAAAATTATTTTTAAAACTAATTATCTAATTAAAAACTATTTTTAACTATTAAATAATTACATAAAATACAAGAAAATGTGAACTAAAGCTAGAAAAATAAAACTAAGACTTAGAAAAATCTAAAATATCAAAATAGAATTTTCAAAACTAATTATGTATTTTTCTGATTATTTTTCTATTTTCTAGGAATTTTAAACTATTAAAAACTAATTAAATTACTAAAAATTACAAAATAAACTATGAAAATTCTGGAAAATTACTTTTTTGTCTTTTTATATTTATCTAAACCTAAGAAAAATGAAAAATTATTTTTTTGAACCTTTTCTAAATTTTTGTATTAAAAGCTAATTAAAAAGGTCTAAAAACTGAATTAAATCAAGAAAAATACTAAACTGACTTGGAAAAATCTGAAAAATTCAAGTTAAGCTTAAAATAATGCAAGGGATCAAGGAAAAATGGAAAAACAGGTGGTTGCTTGGAAGAATATGAAACTGATGTCACAAGTGCTTATAAATAAGCACTAAAATAAGCCAAATGAACCAAACAAGTTACCAACTGAAAACAGAAACTATGATATACTAAAAGTGACCAAATGAAACAGAAACCAACAAGCTACAACCACTGAATAGCAAAATAACACAGATTTGATGATTATGAGATTAAGCTAAAAACAGTTATCAGGTATCTACTTTGAGCACAAGAAAAAGCACTCAAATAAGCTACAAACCAAAAACCAATTATGAAGACCTAAACTAGACCTAAGTGGCTACTCAAAACCAAAATACCAGACCTTGGGGGGCTCTTATGAGCCTTGTGCAACTGCTGCAATGTCTGCACAAATCCAATTTTAGACACCTTTTGACTTTTGAAACAGATTGAAAGTTTGACTAAATTGAGATTTGAATGCAATTTAAGGACTGTTGTTGATGTATTAAGGTGTAATAAACCCAATGCAAACAATTCCTAAGATTTCTAAACACAAATTAAGAGTTTGCACATCCAAAAATTCCAACAGTGGAGCAGTATTGACAGATTTGATGATGTTTGACTTTAGGTGTTTGCAGACTCAATATAATGACTGAATTGAGTGACTTAGAGCTAAACAAACTTGAACCAATAAAAAGCTAACACTGAATTCACCTGTGAGACAGTTATGACAGTAAACCAAACACCCTTTTATGGACTGTCTTGCAATCTAAATTAAAGATACTACTGATTCAGCAAACATTAACATTCAAACTAAGTCTAATTTACCTAAATACACCTTAATAAAAAGATTCTAACTACTTGTAACCACATACACAGATTATGCTATGATTTGTTGAAAAACACTTACAAATGTCCACAACCACTATGGCCTGCCACATTGAAACCAAGAACCACTAACCTATCAAATCCAACCCAACTAACTATTATTCAACCCAAATCCATGCCTGCTTCACCCATGATCCATTCCATACCCATTTTGCTCCAAGTTTGACTTTCGTTGACTTTTAGCACCTTTGATTGAAATTGTTCCCAAAGCTTACCATAAGCTATATTGAGCTTAGATAGGATTGTTTGAGCTCATATGAAGCTTATTGAGGATTAAACATAAGAATTGGACATTGAATTTTTCAACAGTTAACTAAAAGATATGAAATGGAAATGCCACTGAAATTAATGCTTGAAAATGGTTTATATTGATACAATAACTTGAAATGAGTTCATAAAAACAGAAAGTTACAACTTAAAACTTAAATTAAATCATTGTTTCTAAAAACGACATACATATATGAAAAATGAACTAACTACTACTCTTCTTGCATCCTCCTTCCTTTATTTAAGCTCCAAACTGTCTCTCTCCTCTCTCTGGACATATCCCAGCAATAATCTCACCCCTTGGATGCTTTAAAATCAATCTTGGCCGTTCTTTGGAATTTGGCGCCAAAACTGTTTTGATATTAGAGACAGGGAAAGGGGTTGCATTAAATGCATTTGGGTAGGTAGGTGAGGAGGGGGGAGACAAAGGGTGGTGTAGGGTGGCATAGAGGTATGTTGGTGGCTGGTGGTTGGAGCAGACATGGTGGTCGGGGAGTGACAGGGAAAAGGGGGCGGGTTTGATTATTTTAAATCTTGGGTTTGGGTTTGGTCGGGTCATGGATAATGGACCGGGTAAGGGATTGGGCCAAGGGGTTGGGTAGGGATAATATAAGGGTCCGGTTGGATTTTAGGATTAATAATAAATCCATGTTAAACACTAGGGACCATTTGTGTAATTCTGAAAATCCAAGGACCAATCATGTAGATTCTGAAAAGTAAACCAAGGACTAGTTTTGCCAACCTCCAATAATCCAAGGGTTAATTTTGACACTCTTGAAAATTCCAAGGATTAAATATGCCCATTTCTAAAATCCAGGGACCAAAACTGTAATTTCTCAAAACTTTTAGATTTTTCACCAAAGGACTAAATTTGACAATTTATGATTCCAAAAGGACCTTTGGTGACTTTTCTTTTAAAATAAATGCCTAGGGACTGATTTTGCCATTTTCTGAAAGTTGGGGACCGAAGCGCCAATTATGCAAACTTTGCTCGTTTTTCATCCGATTTTGAACATTTTGCATCCGAACATATAAAATGCATTTTGTGATATTTTCAGTATTTTGATGCATTTCCGAGCATTATTAAACGTTTTGCAGTTCAGAATTAACCAAAAATGATGAGTATTTACACACTCATCAGTAAACAAGGCCTTGTAATAAAACAACAAATTGTAGTGGTATGTATGCCACTTACACGCATGTAAAAATAAGAACAAGACTTGTTCTTTAAAAATGACTTCAAAAGTAATACTTAAAAGTAGAAAAGTAGTAGTAGTGATTCCTTCCATGCTTGCATAAGGTTATGGATGGAGGTTTTGATGAGTAATGGTATTGATGCGATCAAGGATGAGGTTGAGTATGAAACGCATTTCTTCCCTAACTTCTATTGCAATTTCCCTAGCGGATTGGCAATGTTCACAATGTAAATGATGTGGGTGATGAGTGCGGAAGGTTTCCGGGTTGATTTGACTTGAGTAATGCGGAAGTTGTGGTGGAAAAATAGGAAAATATGGATCAATATCCGGAATGTTAGTAAATGGTGGTGGAAAAGAACCTAGATGTTCTTGTGATGTGATAGGAGCTAAGGGTGGTGATGTTTCAAGATCGTGAAATAAAGTATTTGGAGATGTGGGGGGTGTTGAAAAGACTAATTCTTTTTCTTTAGGTTGATTACATCTTGTTGGAGTCTTAAGGAGTTCCAAAAGAGTTATTTTAGGTGGTGATGAAGTTGGTGTACTTGTTGGTAATGAGGGTGGTGCTATAATGGAAGCATCTTGTGGTGAGTTATTTGTTGAGGATGAATCATTTGAGGTTGGTTTTGCTAAACAACAAGATGGGATACTAATCCGTGCGGATATCCTAGCATTTGATTGTGGTATTTTGGATGGTGGAAGTACAAGGTTTGGATATCATGATTGTTTGTACTAAATGATTCTCCTAAAGGGTTTTTGGATGACATGATGAAGTGTGTTTGTGAGAAGGAGATGGAGTATGCAAGCATTTTGGGAGTTATATATATAGAAAAACAACACATTGTAATGAATGCTTGACCAAAATGTGGATTAAAATCTAATGATTAGATATGAATTCAAGGCATGTGATCATGAGAACACAAGCATTAAAGAGCATACTCCCAAGAATGAAGCAAATGTGGATTTTTCATCCAAAGTGAAAAATAGAAGTTGAAAACGACTTACTTTTACGGATCCCACGGATCCTTCCTCGAGGATCCGTCCGGCATGAAGGCCGGGATCCGTGGGTCTAGTGATTCAGCAAAGACAAAATTTTCTTTTGGAAACATTTTGCCTATTGTGTGCCTATATGCAAACTATTTGGAGTTGCGGTTTTCTCGACCTCTAAAAAGAAAAGGAAAATAACTAGAGAAAAATAAATCCTAATTGAGATAACCCGAAAACACACATTTGGTACATAAGTACGTAATATTGTGTTATCAATGCTCCTAATTCATTTTTGCTTAAATGAATGTACCAAAAAACACATATTAGTTATATGTTCCTTTAGCATTCAAAAGATATGAGATGCAATGAAACGGGTTTTTACTTTGTATTAATAATGAAAAGTGATTTGTCCTAGACGTGAGAAATTGCTTTTGTGAAATTGATCTGGAAGGTATCATTCTTTTAGAAAACATTTTGAAAGGAGATTTTCTTTAAAAAAATGTGTATGTAGTTATGTGAAAAAAATTATAAATGGAATACATATCTTGGGTTTTGAAAATTCCGTATTGTTTGTGAGTTGTGCGTGAAATAGGAATCCTAGACTCGTAAAGAAGAAGGCTAGTGTTTACATACCTTGTAGAGTCAGTTAAGTTAAGACGTTTGTTCCATTAGACCAAGACCAAGACGAAGTAAGTTGAATTGTTCCCGCTTCAACGGTTTGGTGAGGATGTCGGCTATGTTGTCTTCGGATGCAACCTTCTCAATAGAGATGTTCCCCTTTTGAACATTGTCTCTTAGGAAGTGATGACGAATCTCTATATGCTTTTTGCGAGAATGTAATACCGGATTCTTGCTTAAGTCGATTGCACCTTTGTTGTCGCATAGGATGGCTATGTCGTTTAGATGGATGTCGTAGTCTACTAACGCTTGTTTCATCCATAGTGCTTGTTGGCATGCTTTGCCGGCGGAGACGTACTCGGCTTCAGTTGTTGATATTGCAAGTGCCGTTTGTTTCTTAGAAAACCATGATGTTAAACAACATCCCATAAAAGTACACACCCCACTTGTACTTTTTCTATCAACGTAATCACCGCATGGTCAGATTCTGATATACAATTGTTTTACTCCCGTGCCCTTAGGATACCATAATCCTAATTGTGTTGTACCCTTAATATATCTAAATATTCTTTTATGGCTTCTAGGTGTGATAGTTTAGGGTCTTCTTGAAACCTAGCACATAAGCAAACACTAAACATGATATCCGCCTACTTGCCGTGAGGTAGAGAAGGCTACCTATCATGCCACGATATTTAGTATTATCAACGGATTCTCCGTCCTCGTCTTTTGTGAGTTTGGTGTCGGAAGACATTGGAGTCCTAATTGGTTTTGACTCTTCTAGACCGAATTTCTTTAACATCTCCTTGATGTATTTAGATTGATTAAAGAAGATACCATCTTCTACTTGTTTTATTTGTAGACCAAGAAAGAAACTAAGTTCTCCCATCATACTCATCTCGAACTCGTCATGCATGATTTTAGAGAAATCATCACACATGTCTTGACAAGTGGATCCGAATATAATATCATCTACATATATTTGTACTATGATTATATGTGACTCTCTTTTCTTAGTAAAAGTGTGTTGTCAACTAACCCCATGGTGTAGTTGTGTTTAACTAGAAATGACTTGAGTCTATCATACCAATCTTTTGGAGCTTGTTTAAGACCGTAAAGGGCTTTGTTTAATTTATACACATGTTTGGGTTTTCAAAATCAATGAAGCCTGGAGGTTGAGCTACATATACTTCTTCATTTATGACACCATTTAGAAAAGCGCTTTTGACATCCATTTGATAAAGCTTTAGATCATTAGCACAAGCATACGCAAGAAGTATTCTTATAGACTCTAATCTAGCCACGGGGCATAGGTCTCATCAAAGTCTATTCCTCTTGTTGGTTATACCCTTGAGCAACGAGTCTAGCCTTGTTCCTAGACACTACTCCGCTTGCATCTAATTTGTTTTTATAAACCCATTTGGTTCCTATTATGGTTTGATTACTAGGTGGAGGGACAAGTGTCCAAACATCATTAGAAACAAATTGATTTAGTTCTTCTTGCATAGCCATTACCCAACTTTCATCTTTTATGGCTTCTTGTGTATTCTTAGGTTCTAAGGTTGAGACGAAACAAAACAAGCTACTTTGGTTTTGAACTTGAGACCTTAATGTTCGCTCATTTAGTTTTCCTATGACTTTATCTACGGGTGATCTTTGGACTCTTTAATGTTTCTTGTTTTATCACTTAGAGGTTCTTCTTCTTCACTTATCTTTTTCTTTATTACTATGGCTTCACTTTCTATAATCTCGTCATCGACAAGAGGTGGAGAGGGTTTGGGTGGACTTTCATCAAATTTTATATTTAATAACTCTTCTACCTTCATTGATTCTTTGTTTAATATGACGTAAGCCTTGCTATTTGGCGAATAACCTAAAAAGATATCTTCGGTTGATTTAGGATCAAATTTTGTAAGGTAATCTTTAGTGTTAAGAATAAAACATTTACTACCAAAGACTCTAAGGTGATTTAACGTAGGCTTTTTGCCTAGAAATAACTCATATGGAGTTTTTCCTAAGATTGGTCTAATCAAGACTCGATTGAGTATATACGTTGAAGTATCAACGACATTACACCAAAACTTTTGAGGTATGGATTGTTCATTAAGCATGGTTCGACTCATTTCTTGTAGAGTTCTATTCTTTCTTTCTACTACCCCATTCGATTGTAGAGTGCGTGGAGCCGAGAAGTTGTGAGTAATACCATTAGCATCACAAAAAGCTCCGAATTGCACTTCATTATCGAATTCCCTACCATGATCCGTCCTAATAGACACTATGGGTTTTCCTAGTTGTCTTTGGATCTTTTTGCTTAATATTTCAAAATAGTTAAAGGTTTCCGTTTTGTTCTTTAAAAATTTTGTCCAAGTATACCTAGAGTAGTCATCCACTATTACCAAAGTATTGTAGTTGCCTCCATAACTTTGGATAGCGGATGGACCAAATAAGTCCATATGTAGTAATTCTAGACACTTAGTTGCGGACACCATGTTTTTAGCTTTATGACTCGAATGAGCTTGTTTTCCTATATTACAAGCATCACAAAATGATGTTCATATTTTAGCTTAGGTAGATCTCTTACTAGATCTTTGGATGATAGCGATTGAAGAAGTCGCATGTTGGCGTGACCCAATCTTCGATGCCATAAGGTCGAAGTATCATCCATAGAGGTAAGACACAGTTTGTCTTTAGGTTCATTACCGATTTTAATGACATAGAATCCATGTTTCCTAATTCCTCTTCCTATGGTTATGCCATTTTTAAGTATCTTACTACGGTTTCGTAAAAGTACATTGCACTTTTTATCACATATTTGTGCTATACTTAAGAGATTAAAGTTTAGGTTTTCTACGTGACACACATCGTTAATGGTTAGAGATTTGTTAGAAATCGTACCTTTACCGATGATTCTACTTTTGCTATTTCCAAACACCACATTACCTCCATTGAAGGATTCGTACGTGGAGAATAGATCCTTATTGTCGGTCATGTGCCTCGTGCACCCGCTATCCTTGACCTATTCATCGGGGTCTAGGTCGACCCTTAAGCACACCTAAAACAATAATGAACTCAAAAGTTTGGTCCCCATTTGTTCATGGGTTCATTAGTGTTAAACATTCCATTCATGTTAGACATGTATGGATAAGATGAGTATGCATTCCATGGAACAAAGTTTTGAAAGGAAAACCGTTTTGCATGTTTGGATTCCATCCCATTTGATGGTTACTTTTGGGTAAACGTTATTAGGTCTCCTAAATGAATTAGGTTTTGAAAAGATGGAGCTTTGTTTCTTGCAAAAGTAGGATTATATTTTGGAGGTGGTTGTCTAGTGGTGACATGAGTTGGTTTCTTCCTATTAACTATAACAAAATCGGTTCTAGGTAAGGAAGCTACGTTATTGCTCTTTGCTTGCTACAAAGCAGATCCACGCATCCCTTTCGTACACTAGCCGGTTCCCTTTTGGGGATCCGTGGGATCCGTCACAACAAAGGGCTGGTTTTTCTAGTTCCTTAACAAATTTTGTTTCTTTACTTTCACTAGTTGATGGATCAAGTTGTTGACTACCTAGACCTTTTGATTATTACCGGTTTTAACACCTTCCAAAGATTGAGTCTAAAGTGTTCGTACTCATTCTAGCAATTTTAGAATCTGTTATCCACTAGTGTTTGAAGTTGAACACAAAGTTCACATTCACCACTTGCTATTTTACCTTTTTCTAAACGCTTTAGTTTTGCTTTTAATTCTATGACTTCTTTATCTAAACGTTGATTTTACTCTTTAAAAGCTTATTTTTGTTGACTAATTTTAAGATAATATTGCATAGTTTATCATATTCATTATGCAATGAGTCGTCATCAAGTGATGAGCTACTATAGTATTCGTGACATACCTCGCCGCTTGCCATGAGACAAATTTCTTCGCCTTCCTCGCCGCTCATTCCCCATGTTCCGCTCACGAACGCCTTTTGATCATCCCGTTTGGGACACTTACTAATAAAGTGGTTTGGGTCCCCACATTTAAAGCAAGTACGATCATCCTTTGGCTTCTCGTCCTCTTTGCTTTTCCGAAGCCTTTCTTATCGTCATACGGTTGTTTGACGATCTACCCTTTCTTCTAAAGAACTTTTAAAGTCTCTCATCGCCATAGCGTACTCTTCGTCGTCACTACTCAAGATGAGTTCTCCTCATCGTCAAGCCTTTTGGCTTTAAGGGCAAGAGATTTGTGTTTCTCTTTCACCTTTGAGGCTTTGGAATCTTTAGCAAGGACAAGTTCGTAGACTTTTAGGTTGCCTATGAGTTCATCGAGGGTGAGGATTGTCAAATCTTTTGACTCTTCGATTGCCGTCACCTTGGATCTCCACTTCGATGGAAGTGCCCTTAGATATCTCCTAACATGGTTACGGCTAGAAAAGGATTCATCAAGTGCTTGTAAAGATGTAATAATAGTATTAAAGTTAGCAAATGAATGATCTATAGTTTCCTCATCCGATATTGAAAATTGTTCATATTGTTGAACAAATAAATCGATTTTATTATTTTTAACTTGTTGGTTGCCTTGATGAGTTACAACTAAAGAATTCCAAATTTCTTTAGAGGTTTTAAGCATAGAAATTCTTTCGAATTCCTTTTTCGGTAAAGCATTATATAAAACCATTTTGCTTCACTATTTTTAGAAAGCTTTTTCTTCATTTCATCATTTAGTTTATCATGAGGTATGTGAATTAAATTTCCTTTATCATCATTTGAGGTAGCCTCAAAATCACCTTCAACAATAATGTACCAAAGATCAATATCTTTAGACTTCACATATGTTTCGAATCTATTTTTCCAAAGATATAAAACCATTAGTTTCTAGTAGTGGTGGTAGTTGCATAGATTGCCCTTCCTTATAATTTTCGTAACCCATAGTGATCGAAAAGTTTTAAAATACAATTTTATTTTAAAACTTTTATAAACTTAGCTCTTGATGCCAATTGTGGAAAACTAGAAGGGGTTGAATAGTTTTACCGATTTTATTGTTGATTTAAAAACTTTAGATTTGATATTATGTGAAATCGTATGGATGTTGAGAACGTAGATCTAATGAAAATGCAAGCAAATAAATAAAGTTAAGGGATAGAAATGACACAACCGATTTATAGTGGTTCGCTACAAGGTCACCTTCCTTGCCCTACTCCACTCCCCGAGTCACCTACTCAAGAGTTCAAGCACTATGTCAACAAACTCCTTCACTTGGCGGAGAAGCCTTCACAACGTTGTTTACACTTTTCCCAGACAAAGCTAGATACCGAGTCCGTAGCACGGTGGACCAAACCAACACAACTATTACACAACAAATATGTGAAATATCAAATACAAGATCTTCGCCATGTAAATCTTATGGAGTGACAAATCAATCAAGGACCCCTTGCTTGGATGACTTGTAGAATGCTCGTGATCTCGCCTTTAGAAGGACCTATATGAGGATCACAAATAGAAAGAAAGAAGAACAACTCTCTAGATCAATTGATCTATATGTTAGAAGAGAATGAGAGTGTATGATAGATTTAGTAAGAAGAGGGTGAGTTAGAATGAAGAAATGGCTCTCATTTATAGGCAAGTTTCTTCACTGTTCCCACGGATCCCACGGATCCTTCCACAAGGGATCCGTCTAGTGTAATCCTAGGGATCCGTGGAACGCCTCTTTGCCCATGGGTTTTTGGTTATGGGTCATGGGTTGGTCCATGGTTATATCTAGATTCAATGTATCTAAGTATACATTGTATCAAGTCTCTTTGGGTATGGGTTAAGATCCATGGGTTATGATATTTACCCATCCTAATAAACTATTACAACAAATGCTTAATTACTACATTTTTGTATTTAAATGGTTATATGTAAATGCTTTACAAAACTAACATGTATCCTTTATAATTGTACTTAAGATAACATTATATTTGTTATCAACAAAACACAAAGAGATCGCAAAATATTAATAAACGGTTTTACGGTTTATTTGTATTAACATAACCTTACCATCCTTATATCTCAAATGCATAAAATAGAATGGTCGGTCTTATGGTACAACTTTTTCCGCCTTGAAGCCAATTGAAAATCAATTTGAAAAACCAATCAAGGTACTTGTGATATAAAATCAAAGCATTTTGTACCTCACTTGTTTTTTATCATTTATAAATGCTCCCCCTCAACATGTGCGTTGGTTTTTGAAATCATCTACCACATGGAGGAAGGAGGTCTTTGAAGTACTTCCACGATCATAATTGCCATAGAAAAACCATTTGAAAATCAATCAAGGTACTTAAGATAAAAACATTGATGCCTTTGTACCTTGAAAGTTTATTATATTTTGAAATACTCCCCCTCAATATGTGCATCAATTTATGAAAACGTTTAGCACATATGGGAGAGCAACCTATACTTTGAGTCGTAAAAGATCACATTTTATCAGATTTCATATTTATATCACATTCTCTCCCCCGATCAAAAATTTCAAATCCTATGAGACTTTGGATCCCAAGTGATTTAAATATGGTTCTTAGAAAAACTTGGGAGAAAATGTGATCTGATTTAGTATTTTCTGATAAGAAACATTACTATGCTCCCCCTCAATTCAAGAGGGAGATTACTAATCACTATCATACTACTACTGTTCACTGCAAAGTTTTTATATATACACATATTACAATGGCATACCACATAAAAGTTCTAATTATTACAAAGATGATGTGATCATTCGGTTCTCTGTAGTAGTTTGTAGTTTCCTTCACGAACTCTTCCACTTACAAAAATTTCCAAGCTGTAGAAGATTTTTCTTGTCTTGAGGCTCTTCCTGATAGCAAATATGAAAGCCTCACTAATTTCCACGTCCTTTTCTGTCCAGAACCTAGTGCTCGTCCTTGGTCTCATCTCGATATGATATTCTTTCACCTTGTAATCCAAGGCTTCTTTGATTTGTCGTAAAGTACCGTCGCTGAACTTGTGTAGCTCATTAAACCTCATGATCATCCGAATCCCGTATTTATCAGTAAAGCTGACAGCTCTTGGAGACTCGATCACTAAGTAGTCATTTTTGAATTCAAATCCTTTAGCTTCCCATCGAGGCTTAGTAAGGTTGACCTGAGTCTGGTAGCTCTCAATCCCAAGGTGAAAGTCTTCAACTCTTTGTCTGATGACTAACCCTCTCATCCATAAGTTGACTGTTGCAGCTAGAGTCTGTCACGTGGGGATATATGATCTAGATGGCCTTGGAGGTTCAATAAGTAAAGGTCTCCAAAGTCATTGGGATACAAGTTCTTGAATTCTTTTTCCTCTATAACATGTTCTTTCTTATCAGCTCTGCGGAGTAAAATTTTCTTCAAGTAGTCGTACCCGTACGTTTGGAAGATCTCTACACTAAACACACTTAAGATATGCATGTGCGTTTGTACAGCCCTTCGACTCACTTCGGCACCGTGTTTGTCAATGTAGAAGCGTTTTTTGTGAAACCACCAGTGTGAGATCCCATATGAAGCAGTGATGTCGTACTCGTACTCCTTTTCGGCCCAAAAATTGATCAGGAACCATCTGCTCTAAACCTGCATCAGGATAATGTGTAGCCTTCATCTTGGAGATTGATAGTGCAAGCCTGCTACCCTTGTTGCCGACGCGCAAATATTCCAGATCCTTGTTGAAGAAGAAGTCGGATTGTATAGTGACTTGACATGGTAGACCTCCTAGAGGGAGAGGTTTGCTGACATTGTACTTGAGCACATTATTGTCCACTTGATCTGTCAATAGCTTGTAACACTCTTCCATCTGGTATTGCAAGTGAACCATGCCCGAATAGAAAGCCTTGACAATATCATAAGCAGGGGCCTCCAGATCTTTCGTTGTGAGCTTTGTAATCCCTTGCTTCTCACAGTACCATTTTATGAAGCTTCCCATATCCCATGTAATGTTCAGCAGTGAGTCCTCTGGTGGGGCGACATGGTTAGAAACTATGGCACTTGCCCAATTTAGTTCAGAAGTGTGAAGATCGGATGATGGTATTGACCAGGTTGGTTTTGGAGTGGCAGGTCGTTCTTCCTTCCACCACTCTTGAGTCATTGGTTTAGTAGGAGCAGACCAGGTTGATTCAAATATTTCAGCATTGTCTTCTCCCATGAATGTCTTCCACCAGTATTTGTTCCGATTCACCTTTGGAATGTGTTTATTGGAAATATCTTCTTCATCTGAATCAGAATACAGGTTAAGAGTCGATTCCTCATTCATTGCAAGATCTTCAAAAATTGGAGAGAATGACGGTGTGTATCGTAAGTCAATTGTTGTCCATACAGCATGTTCTAAAGATTTGGATGACTTAGAAGAGCTTTGGCCAGCTGAAGATCATGTTTGACTCGATGATGGTGGAGGAGGAGGTGGTGGATTTGCCTTGGTAACATCAAAAGTACCAGAAGTTCCACCAGTTTCTGATGAACCTGCAACACCGGAAGGTGGAGGAGGAGGAGGTGGCGGTGGATGATACCTAGATGGTGGTCTTGGGGAATCATGTCTCCTCATCTTCTTTTGTTTGCGTTCACCGATGTCCTTCAATTAATGATCATAGTTATCACGGTCCATGAACTTTTGTAGAGCTTCATACAACTTGTTGTGCTCATCATGCTCCTTATATTCTTCTATCTCATACATGCATTGTAGGAGAATCTCTTTCATGTCAGATGTAGGGAGATCTCTGAACCTTGCATGCAGAGGAGCTTTCATTGCCCATTCGACTGTCTCTTTAACTTTTTCTTCGATCGCATTCGTCACTTGATAATCGAAATTGAGATTCTTGAGCTTTGACATTCGTGTACCATGATGTTTGACTATGTTCAGCAGGTTCTGCTTTTCTAGGGCTTCAATTTATTTTAGAGAATCTTCCAGTTGCAGCTCTATCTTAGTGTTTGTAGGTGGTGGTGGTGGGAGTGCAGTTGTAATGATGGTTGTTGTTGTAGCCGAGGTTGTTACGGGAGGTGGGATTGCAGTGGATGGTGTTGCTGTTGAGGGTGTTGGTGTAGGAACTGACATTGGTGGAATTGTAGATGAATCTTGTTGAATCGTGACTGAAACCATGGAGATGACCTCTTTCTCTTCCATCGACTTTTCTGCTTCAGCATCAGAGGGTCTGTCATCAATGAATTGGTCTCCAAAGTTGAGATCAAGTTCAAGATTCGATAAAATGATAGGGTTCCAGAGAGTTGTTAGGTTCCTCCAAAGTAGTTTGGTCTTTCTCTCTCGCTTGAGGTTTTCCTGAATGTTTGGGTAGGCGGTTTCCACAAAATCATCTGCAATAAAACCGCTATCTCAAGAAGCAACCTCCTTTTATGTACTCCCTAACCTAGACTCTTCAATGGTACCAGCTTCAGAGCGAGTCTTGGTCTTTTCAACATTACCGACCTCAGTGTCTGTCTCAGTTTGTAACTCCGACTCATTTAAATCTACGTTATCACCCTCGGCATCCTGATATTCTGACTCAGTCTCACTAGAATCGACATTGAGTTCAGGATTTGGTGAACGTTCCTCTTCAGCTCCACTTGACTCCTTAGCTTGCGATGTATCCGTGCTACGCTTCTGGAATATGTATGTGCTTGTGGTTTTGTGAGCTGGAGAGGAGATGGTTAACAGCGTCTGCGCAACCTGCTTAACTTCCTCAACTCCCTTACCCTTACCTTCAAACTTTGGAAGGGAGTGACGTTTCCTGGAGTCTGGTTCTTGTATGGTCACACCCTTCCTCGATCGTCTTGCAGACTCCTCTTGTTCCAATAAACTAGCTTCAATGCCTTGTTGAAGGTTGACATCATCAATATCCTTGAGGGCAGGCTCGGTCCTTTGTTTCTTTGACCATCTTCCCTTTCCCGTTTCAACTTTTCTCTTCTTCTTTATTTGAGTAGATGAATCGACGGTAGTAGACTTGTCTTGACGTTTCTTGGGAAGAGTGGCATAAGATGATTTAGAGGACTTGGATGAAGGTTTTGTTGATTTGGTTGGGGTAGGAGTTGGTGATTCCCCGGCGATAGACTTGGTCGCTTTGTTCAGATAGTCTTGGAAGTAAGAGGCCATGAGAATATCATCAGTGATGAGAGCATCTGGTATAGCTTTGGCAAAGATCTCCCGATTCGAACCTTTAGCTGCAAATTTGAGATATCTAAGCACGTGCTCCTTTGAGGCCAGGTAAAGGGCAGATTCACTTCTTGGGTTGAATTGATGCTTGGCCTGAAGATGCTTGATGATAAGCTTGGAGTATCTGATGCTAGGGATCACACACTTATACATTATTTTCTTGACTTTGACATTTTGTGCTATTCTTTCCTTGCCACTGATGAAAGTGTGAATTGATTGTGTGAATTCCTCCTAAATTCTTTCCGCATAGTCCATGTTGGCTTGATTCACAATTCCCCATAAGATTTACAATATTGGAGCCCTTGGTCTCTCAAACCCCGAAGTCTTTCCAGTGTGGCACAGGTTGAGAATGGTGGTGATTGCCCTCCATGGCTGATACATTTCATTGGTGATTATTGCAGATATCTTGGTGACTATAGACGGATACCACGAGTCATTGACAAACTTGATTAATTCTTTTGTAGTTGGTGAAGGGGTGAAAGGGTTTCTTACATCCTCTGGTGTGATTTTCAGGGCGTATCGGATGGTGTCCTTAGAGAGTACATACCATACTTCATCCAGTTGACAACTGTAAACTGCTGTGATTTTATCCCATTTAACCGTATCCCAAAACTGCTGAAGATAGGTTGAGGGTATATCATGGAACATGAAGTGAATGCATTAAAGAAGTTCGTGTGCTTTAAGATGTCCACCGCAATCTTGTAGATGGGATTTGGCTAAGACTTTACCATATCTATGTAGCAATTACTTTTCCGAATTGCAACCTATTTGGTAAAAGGAAGAATCTCTTCATCAGTACGAGTGGGTGGTGGGATAGAAGCAGCTTGGTCAATTGGTGTAGACATTTCAGCCATTATATCTGAACAAACACATTCACACAGAGAGACATATGTAGAATGATTACTTTAGATGAGATATAGCTTTGACGCTTTGGACAGGCGTGACCAAAAACCAAGACATTGGGAATCATGAGAAATTATTATAGAATTAAAGCACTTAATGAGACATGGCACAATCCCGGGATAAAGTCGCTTTGGTCAACATTACAAGTTAGACAAAACTCTATTTTGACAACTTGTGATGATCAAGTCTCAATTGACAAATCTCAAGAGGACAAGTCGCAACTTAGTTAAGGCACCAGGGACAAAACGCAACATCACAAAGCGCAAAGATCAAACCGCAATCATACCATACCATACAAGACAAAACACAATAGACAAATTGCATAACACAACAAAACGCAATGAGGGCAAGTCGCAATGGCCCTAAGTCTCATTTGGTCAAAACTCAGTAGACAAAACGCAAGTGACAAAACGCAATACTCTTAGACAAATCGCAACAATTATTAAAATTTGCCATAGTGGGTCCTACATATTATAATAAAATAGTCTTTAATAGACAAACCGCAAGACCTGAGATTTGACACAAAATGCACCGTATCCAAACCAGACAAAACGCAATTAGGAAATACAGTCAAGTCACAATAAATAATTATGAACACAAATCGCATCATATATCTCATCACCAAATCGCAACGAAGAACAAATAACCAAATCGCAATAATGAACATGATGACAAAACGCAGTCAAGCACAATTACACCAACTCACAGCCAAGAACAAATATTAGTCACAAAATGCCACTAAGAACATATCCATCAAGTCGCATCTAAGAAACATTGGTCAAATCGCAGCCAACAACACTTTATAAAAAACGCAGGCAAGAACGATATTCATACCAAGCTACCAATCAATCCCATACACATTACGCACATCAGA
Source organism: Chrysanthemum lavandulifolium (assembly GCA_022545495.1). Taxonomy (NCBI): domain Eukaryota; kingdom Viridiplantae; phylum Streptophyta; class Magnoliopsida; order Asterales; family Asteraceae; genus Chrysanthemum; species Chrysanthemum lavandulifolium. The sequence goes on from CM040242.1 coordinate 85,790,638, forward strand.
TCTCGTTCAAGCAATCAAGATACATACTTAACAATGATAGGTCACCAGTTTTACAACACAAGCATCAAGAGAAGAAATAAGAGAAGAAAGATTGGTTGAACAACGCACACACAAACACTACGCGTATGATAATAAGGACGGTTATGCGTGAAGTAGTGAAAGAGAAATGAATTGAACAACCAACCCTCAAGTGAGGGTTATTACATAGTATTTATAGGAGGGAAGCTAGGGCAACACTCCTAGTCCCTTCCTTTCTCCTATGGGCTTGGGCCTAAGCTCATGGGCCTTCTACATAAGCTTAAGGCTAATAACAAACATAAAGGCCATAATTAAGCTAATTATTACATATGAATCACTAACACTTGATTTAGGTTTAGGAGTGATTCCAACAATCTCCCCCTAAGTGTTGGTGATGAATGAATATGAACGGTTAAGGTGCAGATGTAATAGTAGCTTTGACGTCTTCTGACATTCTTCTTTCTTGTGAGAAGAATTGCCTTGATTAGAACAATCTCCCGGTGTAGAGAAATTGTTTTCTTTAAATGCTTTTGCTTTGACGTCATCTTTGTTCTTTGATCATTGTTCTTTGTGATGGTAGTGATAGTATGTTGTTGTTGTGCGCATCAAGTCTCGCTTTCAGTGCGCTTCACGCTCCAAAGGTTCCACGTCATTCTTCAACATGCTCACACGCTCTTTGACGTTGGATTTCGAGATCGATGAAGTTCTTTAAGTCTTTAACTTTGTAGATTCTTTGATTTGACGAAGAATCATTCGACTTTGTGTTGCTTTAAGATAGAACTTCCATTAGTGATGATGTTGGCGTGAGCATGAAAAGAATCGCACGATCATTCCGCTCCGAGCTTCCATAAGAAGAAAACATTAAAACGGTTAGTAATAAGCGGATTCCGCACTTACAAGTTTGAACTTCGAGGCGTTATAAAGATAGTGTGAAAACACAACTCGATTCTCACAAAGGCCGTTCTCGAACTGGAGTCCCACAAGTGAGATAACGCGATGTACCGGCACACCTACAAGATTCAGATGAGTCGCCGAGGTACATCAAGCATCACCTCACGATCAGACCGCTTGAGATACACTAAGCATAATCCACGGGAGTTACCGAGTGACTGCCGCCGTGGCTGTTTGATGTTGACCCCGGCAGAGTTTCCATTCAATCCTCGAGGATCACCGATGTGAACCTCTCATAAATTTTCTCGACAGATTGCTAAGATCGTGAAGGACTCGATAACGCACCACCGATGTTCTTATTGTTGAACATCAAGTGATGAAATGTCAAGTGTACCTAAGAGATCTTTTGATGAATCTCGTGGCTCTAGACTCAATAGTGCTTTGGTTTTCCGAGCGGAGACTAGGAGAGGGTCTCCTTCAATACCACTATCTCTAAGAGAAAGTCGATAGATTATGTAGGGTTCCTGTGAGAATGAAACAATCTTCTTTTGAGAGAAACTTGAGTGGCTAAGAAGGTTTAGTGCATGCGCCATCGGGTCCATGACGACGTTTAATCTTCAATACTTACGTCACTAAGTGACAACCAAGAGTATATGAATTGATCCCGTGTCGCCCTAAGTTGAATAATTTGGAGGGCTATTTCTTTTCACCCTTTTCTTTGCATTTCTTTTAATTCTTCAACTCCTTCTTTCTTCGATTCTCATTTTCTCCTTTTATAATCGTACCTAAGGACTTCTAAGTACTAACTATTTGTGATGTCCTTGGGTAGATCCTCCGACTCTGGCGGATCATAGGACTGTTATTCCTAACCTTAGTCACCTTATAACTCCATGACTAACCTATGTTGCCATAAAACCAATTTTCAAGAAAATCTCTTACAACGGTTATGATTGTAAAACATTTTGTACCACCGTAAGAGTTTGATCTTTTAAATACTCCCCTCCACATGTGCTTAAGAGTTTTACAAATCGACAAGTGAGGAAAAGAGCAAGACTTTATGAATTGATCAACTCAAGATAGACAATCCCCATGAGACACGGTTACGTTGCATAGTTAAAGAGTTACATTGTCATCTTTTAGGTGACAACTAGCTCTAATAACTACCTTGAAGGTGTAGACAAACCTCGAAAGGTTGTCAAACCCGTCGAGTTCATGTCTACCAAGAGTTTCTCGAATGGTACATTCTATTCGGACAAGTCCTTTGCGAGACACGTTTACCTCACTAGCGAACTAGCTTGAAATTATTACCGTCCGGATAAGTCTTTTCGAGTTACTAACAGCTAAGTATCACAATTCGTTGGTTAAGTCTATAGCACAAAGATTCATTTGCATTTACACAACATATTTCTTATCACATAATTTTCTCCCTCAAAAATGGCATATTAAATGTTATTTTTGAAAAGTTGAGAATAAATATGACCATTTCGAGTGTTATGGGAAGATGACCATCGTGAACAATTTGTGGACAAAGTTTTAATTCAAATACCCCTCAACAAGTGATATAAACGGTTGAGGTTTTGAAAATCATAAGGGAAGTACTTGTTCTTTTGAGCAAAACCTTTAAAAGTGAAAGGTTTGATAGGTTTTACTCAAAATAAGAAGCTTTCGCTCCTTTTATAAGGATTGTGGCAATCAAGCGCACTACGTGGTCCTTTCTTGACAAGAACGGGTTGTACAACGATATGTGTGCACAAGCCATTGTTATAATTAAATCACACATCCAAAATATTATGAAATAGAAGCGTTCAAGGGTACCAGAAGTCCATCAATGTTTCCAAGAATGCGAATCGGGCGTTGATAGCGGCGAGAGCAATCCTGGGACGACCGCCTACAAAGCTCTCCAAAGTTCTGAACTGGTCTCGTCGATACAACCTTTCATCAATCTTTCTGATGATCTTCCTTACATCCCGTCTTTCCTTGGAATTCCATCGCTTTTGTGACCCAATTCCTTCATGAATATCCTTCAACCTATAAGCCAATCCATCCCTAACCTTCTTCAATGTGTGATCCCCAAACTTATGAAGATCTCTACACGCCATCAAGCAATTGCGATGTGTTTCACTAATGTAAACCACTCCGAATGGTTGGCTGATGAGTGTGTGTTGTGAAAGCTGGTTAATGTCGGGAAGATCTAGCTGAGGTGGAGTGAAGTTGAAACGGGTCCGATATGATTCAACCGCAGTCGGAGATCTTCTACACGCTCTTTGATGACTATGCTTTGATGAAGTTAAGCAAGGACTTGATGAATTCACGTTGTACTTCAGCTTGAAAATTGTCTCATGCGACCACATACTTTGGCAAGGTACATGTCTTCAATGTCGTTGATAGACAAATTCTCAAAGTCCGCTTGAGAGAATGCATAATCCCTTTCGCCTTGCCTTTTGACCACAATATTCTTGAGGAAAGTGTAGTCCCATTTAGACGAAAGATCAACATGTTTGATGGCCACGATTGCTTTAGTAATTGTACACTTCATGTTGAGACTTCAACCGGCGACACGTAGTAGATTCTTCTGTTCCGCCAATGGTAAATCCCATACAATGCATCACGGTCATATACTTCCACATTATTGGAGAACATGTGGTTATCCTTTCCTCGATGGCTATGCGGTTAGAGTATATGGTCACTGGAACGGAAGTGTCGTGGATGTAGCGATTTCCTTGAACCATCGCCACCGTAGAAGAAATTCCAAGTCTTTGTTGAAGAAATATCATAATGGAATCCTAGGCCGATCCTGGTTGGCCAATTGTAGGTAGAGGTTTAGACCATCGATTGTAATATGGAGGGTTGTCCCATTTGGTGAAGTCGATGTTTGCTTCGGGTTGAGCTAATCCATGTTGTTAGACATGGTTCGTGCTATATTATCGAGGTGATACTCAACTTCAATAGCACTTTCCGAGTGTCTTTGAGAAGTTGAAATGCTTCATTCTTGATTCGCTTCAACTCGGATTTCGCCATCTTCTTCACACGGATTTTTCTTGTAGTAGTTTCGCATGCTCCAATGTACTACATTCGGAACCTCTTGACCTTCATTTGGGTAGGAGTGGAATCAACAAGCTTCGAGAACCATTCAAATTCAAGATCATCCTTGTCTAGCCATGATAAGACGCCACCAAAGGCGCCTTCTTCTTCTTCTTCTTTGGCCCTGAGGAGGATTCTGTTTCTTGGCCGTGTCGGGAGAGATGGGTTGTTGTTGGGGCTCATGGAATTCCTCTTCGTCACCACCAGATACTCAAAGTGATCACCGGTTTTACGAGTCCAGGGTGGTAACTCAAGATTCTCGAGGTTTTTCAAGAGAAGAACGAGGAGGAGACCTTGTTGAGTCAGTAGTCCGTTGGGGTGGAGGTTGCATAGAAGATGATGATTCACCGCACTTCTTCATGCGTTTGGGCTCGTTATCCTTATCCCGATCTTTGTCTTCGCTGCCTCTTGAACGCTTAGGCCTTTGACTTCTTCTCCGTATGCCGACTGAGTTGGTATTCCAAAGAATGCTTCAAAAATTTAGCTTCGTGGGAGGCAAACGTTACAGCGCTTCGACATTTGAGCTACTAGCCGGTTCACCAATTCATCATCCGAGAAGATTGTGGGTTCAATCGGATTGATGTTCACATTCATTGGAGATGATTTCATGGTTTGCTTGGCCGATGTAAGAGATTCGGATAAAGTTGTCGGTATACATCTTCTTTGTCGGTTTAGGAACGACGCCAAGAAGGAACTTGTGAGTGTATCCTTTGATCATCTCGTCCATTTTCCTTGAAGATCATCTTTCATGAGCTTCGGACATACTACCTTTCAACTTTCATCTCGTCATTCTCGTCATGAAGGTATCATGACCGATCAAGAAGAAAATTCACTTCTTGTAAAGCACGCCTTCTTTCCGACTGCTTTACGCCTTTAACGATTCGAGTCTTAGTTTGAGAAATCCAAGAGGCGCTTGGCTTCTTCACCGATCCGGATGTGGATCCGTTGTTCTTTTGATGGTGGTGCCGAGGAATGAGAAGATGAATCCGATGATGATGAGATGTGAGGAGACTCTGTGTCCTTCGTGGTTCGTAAGTTTTCCTTTGAACGGACGGGACTGTCTAAGAGAAGACGATCATAATTGTCCATTTCATCAATCTTTGTATCATCAGAAGTTGGTTTCTCAGTCTTTTCCGCTTCTGGTTCATCAATGTCATACTCAATAGAATCTTCCACGCGCTTTTGTTGTTGCTCCAAAGTGGTGGCACCAGTTCCCTTATCGGGTCGATTAACCGCATCAGGAATTGGTGTGGATTGAACATCACCACTTGACCCTCCGGGGCCACCCATTTGATCTTTAGCAAATTCCTCCGCAACGTGTTGGAGTCTAACAAATTTGAACTTCCTCTTGTAATCAGTTTCCAGTGGCTCTTCTTCTGAGCTTTCCTCTTCATAAGGCACAAGTACTGGAGTCTTCCCTTTTCTTTGAATAGCTGGTGTACTGGGAGGTTTTGCTATCAAGGATTAATGTCGGTTGCAGCTTGAGTGGAAGATCTCTTCGTCTGATTGTGTGTCACAGAGCTTTCGTCACAAGCTCTCTTTGCGGTCGGGATTTGGGAATGGGAATAGGTATGCAGCTTCCTTAGCGGAACAATCCTTTTACTTGGAGGATTCCTCTTGGGGTACTTCCTCGACTCTCGTGCTTGCAAGACTGCACTTCCTCTTACGGTTCTCCGTGTAGGTGTTCGAGGGCTTTTCATCGAGATGACCAACTTTGCCTTCTTTAACCGCTATACCTTTTGTATGTGTAGAGCTTTTGATTTCGCCGATGTAAGGTGATCGTGTAACACAAAGACCTGTTTCTTTGTTGTCGATTCCTTGATTCTCGAGTGTTAGGATAGGCTCGAGACAACATGTCGTGATTGTTGGGGTCATTGAGCCTCTTGGGAATATCGTGATGAAGCCCAAGTGCTCTCGGATCAACAGTTTAGTGTATCGACATAGGGAATCTTTTAGCCAAGTTTTTGAGAAATGACATCATGTCATCCCATATCAAAGCTTCCATTCGATGTGCTTCATTTTGATTAATGACCAAAAGATTTGCGTTCCATGAGCTTGGGATGCTCATAGCCACTATCACGACCAGATGCATTTGGTGATGATGATGTAGAGTTCTCCACGGTTGAGGAATGTTCTTAAGCTCCACATGAGAATGCTTAGAGATAGTTCCTCAAGCTTCATCATAGCCAATATCAATCAAGAATTGTAAACCTGCTCTTCAGCAGTGTAGCATAGAAGTCGGTTGGCTCGATGCGAGGATGAGAAGAACAGCCCGTAAGTCTGCATGTGTGATGGTGACTGTTTGTGATCGAGCGCCATCACACCGCACTTTGACCTTTGATCCTTTGCATTGAATTCCAAAAGCGATGAATGTAGATCTCCCAGATCAGAAAGCGAGTGTGAGAGCATGTTCGTAAGGATGATTCTTAAGAATATCCATAGCAATCAAGCGGGAAGATTCTCGGCGGTGAGGGTCCAAAGTCAACTCAAGGTTGTTCTTTCCAATCTTCCTCGGATAGCCATTAGGGAAGATATCGGCCATTGTGAGAACATCTGGTGCATCCACATTCATTTGAGCAGCCATGTCGTGATCTGAAATAACATTAGCCAAAAGAACCAACATATCGAAAGACATAATGTTAGTCAACAGAAGGTTTTATTGTCTTATTATTGAATGTGCAATGTCAATGATTGTTACGAGTCCAAAGTCACTTGTTTGTTCAATAGTCCAATGATGTCGTGATAAGTTTCGTGAGTTAGTTAACTTTAAGTTTTAAATTTTATGTTATCACTTATTTAACACAACATATTAAACGTTTAAGCTTATTAGTGACATTGTTGGTTTCGTGACGTTTTGATATATTTATTTACAAGTTTGTACGCGTAACAATTCATAATGAAGGTTTGATCAAGGCTTAGGCGTAGAAATGGTAGCTTATGTGTAAACAGGAGAAGTATACGCGCAGACGCAAGCTTATGCGTAGGATCCTTACTTACGCGTAAGAAATGTTACACGTAGGAAAGGGGGACCTTATGCGTAAAGCTTACGCATAGGCATATATGAAACCTTACGCGTAAGGCTTACTCATAAGAGTAGACCTTATGCGTAGAGGACACTATTTACGCATATCCTTCACAGGATACGCGTAGTCTCTTTGTAGAACCTTACGCGTAAGATTTCTCTTACGCATAACATGCTACGCGTAAGGTGATCCTTATGCGTAGATGGTTAACAACCTTGATTATGAGTTTTACGAGTAGCAAGCCTGAAATAACATCATCATAACATCAATATTAACATTAACATTTATTATAAAACAGATCATGGCATGAAACTCATCAAAACAGTTTACGCGTAAAAAGTCTTACGCGTAGAACTTAAACCCTAATAGTTCATAGATTACGCTTAAGAATTTTAGCCATAGGAATTACACCAAAGTGTTTCTGGTAAGTCTTAGAGGCATAGTAAGTTGTTATATCCAAGTTTTAACATCAAATTCAAGGCCAATCATGAAAACCCAATTCGTATGAACTTGAACCTTAATTTTCAATTTATGAATCATTAGTGTTTCTGGGTAGTTTCTGGGCTTAGATATGATTAATTCATCTTGAAAACAACATTGTACAACAATCTTTAACACCAAAAACATTCACATATGAAAACGCCCAAACCGACTCATGAACCCTAATTTAGAAAAACAATCAATTTGTGTTTTTGGGTGGATTTTGAGGATAAACATAGTATCATTGATGTTATTAAAACGTTTTGACACACTTATTTTAACCACAAACACACACCAATGATTGTGTGTTCATACGCTTATGCGTAGAACACATAATCACTCATATATCACGTTTTAGCCGTTGGCTTTGCATAAAAATCAAAACCCTTGCTTGTAATTACGTTTAGATTACGAAAACACTTACGATTTGATGATAAAAAACACAGAACTGAAGCTTGAATATTAGGCGTAGGATGAGTTTGGTAAGAGTAATAAATGTGAAGTGAAAGTTAGGTGGAGGTGTTTTTATTAAAATAACTTTAATATTTTGGCAGTTTTAGTCCCTCCACCTTTTCCATTTTCATCCAAAGCCTTTTAACTTCCATTTTAGTTACCAAACGAAGAATTCTTGGAAATAACTTTGACGACACTCCCCCTCGACTTTAGAAATAAAGAAAGGTTATGAATTTTAGTCCGAGGAGTGTCATTGAACCAGAAAGAATAACCACCATTGATAAAAAGAAACAACCGGGATAGTATAACATGCAAGTACACAATTATTTTGAAACAGTTAAGTATATATTTTCTCCCCCTCAACACTTGATCGGAAAAAAAAATACTGAATTTTGAAAGATTTGAGTGTTGACGAAAGAAATGTACTTGCCATGTTTGAAGAAATATTGATAGAAGAATATTTTTGTTGTTTTATCGGTTTTATATTTTTGTATTTTGTTTTTGAAAAGTATTTACAAAAGAGATTTTGGTGTTTGATGTGTTTTAAGACTGTTTTAAGAGATCATCTAGTTCCTCTTGAGTCAAACACCTCATACCAATCCGTGGACCAACTCATTAAACCTAGCGGGAGGCAAGGCTTTGGTGAGTAGATCCGCCAATTGGTATTCAGCACCATAAGTATAATTCAACTGTACACTGTGCTACATGGTCCTTGATGAAATGATAGCGAAGATCGATGTGCTTTGATTTCGAGTGTTGAACCGAGTTGCACGAGATCGCAATGGCACTCGATTGTCGCGAGACATCGGATTCTCAACACGTAACCATAGTCTTTGAGTTGTGTTCTCATCCGTATGACTTGAGCACAACACACGGACATGGCTACATATTCTCGCCTTGTTGATGACACGATGTACAATCCTCGCTTCTTCGATTGCCAAGACACCAATTTATCACCAAGAAATTGTAGTGCTCTCAAGTACTTTTTCGTGAATCTAAACATCCTGCGTGATCGAGATCTAAAAAGCGATTAGTTCAAAACCGTAATCCTTCTGATACCGGATCCCCAAGTTAATGGTTCCCTGATGTATCGGAGGATTCTTTTAGCCTCGCAGAGGTGGGTTTCAGTTGGTCGCGATCGATAACGGAGCATAGATAAACGGCAAAGACAATATCAGGTCTGCTAGTTGTTAGATACATGAGAGACCCAATGATACTACGGTATTTTGTAGGGTCGACAAGTTTCCCATGTAAATCAGCGTCTAGCTTCTTGGTATGAGTCATAGGTGTGGCATAAGTGTCACGGTGTTTTCATTCCAAATTTGTTTAACAATTCAAGGGCATATTTGGGTGACTCAAGAAAATACCACGGGTGATTGATGAACTTGCATCCTAGAAAGAACGTAAGTTCACCCATCATGGACATTTCAAAATTTTCTTCATTAGTTTTGCAAAAGCGATTGAGTACTTTTTATGTGTAGAACCAAAAATGATGTCATCCACGTAAATTTGAACAATTAAGATATGTGCCCGTGATATTGTATAAAAAGAGTAGGGTCGATGTAACCTTTGGTGAAATTATTGGCAATGAGGAAAGATGATAGCTTGTCGTACCATGCCCGAGGAGCTTGTTTAAGACCATACGAGCTTTGTTCGGTTTGTAGACATGGTTCGGGAATTCGTGATCAACGAATCCATCCGGTTGGTGACATAAACCGTTTCTTTAAGTTGTCCATTGAGAAACGCAGTTTGACATCCATCCGATAAACCGTCATATTCATATGAGCTGCGAATGCGAGAAATATCCGAGCGACCTCAAGACGAGCAAGCTGGAGCAAAAGATTCTTCAAAGTCTATACCTCTTCCCGACGATAACCCTTAGCAACTAGACGTGACTTGTTTCGGATTACGCCCTTCAAGATCCAATTTGTTCTTCCAATCCATTTGAGACCAATGACGAGACCCCGTTGGTCTTTCAACCGTTCCCATACTTCAAGACGCTTGAATTGGTTGAGTTCTTCCGCATGGATTCAATCCGATTGTCTTTTGTCATTGCGTCTTTAATGTTTTTAGGCTTAGATTGGCGAGATAGTGAGTGCATAAATGCAATGTTCACCATCCGTGTGAAGACGTTGTCTCGTAACGATCGGTGGATTCGGGTTGCCAATAATATTTGCCAAAGGATGGTCTTTGTCCATCGATGTGTAGAGGGTTGATGTTGGTATACATTGTGCGATTTCGAGGATTCAAATGGTTTGTTGATGATTCCGCGACATCGTGCAATGATGTCATTAGCAAACGGGTTAAAGAACGCATTTGGATCATAATCTGCAGTGGGGTACTTCATTAAGAACATCATCACCGGTTCATCATTGTTGGAAGCGGTTTGTTCAACTGTTGTGTGGAGTCAATCGGTGGTGCTTCTTCAACAGCTTGTTGTTGTAGCAGTGTATCGTATAAGAGTAGTATCGTGTTGAGCAATGGAAACAACGGATACACCGAGCACGTTCATCAATATCACCGAACAAAGTGGAGCAAATAACCATTCCATTTATTGACGAGTGAGCTGGGGGCTTTGTTCAGCTGATGATGGGGTTTAAGGGAAGTTTAAGCGGTTGTGACCGGGTTCCAAGCTGTTATACTCAGAAGCCATCTCCGTAAGTTCATCAAAATGAGCATGAATCGTTTCCATAACCTCTTTTGTTCGACGATTCCAGATTCAGAAACCTTTAGAATTATCACAATATCCAATAAAGACTCCAATGTCAGCTTTGGCTTTGAGTTTTCCAAAGTCATCACGATCATTATTCGGATAGCAAAGAGATCCAAATACATGAAAGTGTTTGAGATTCGGTTTTCTATTGTGGACAAGCTCGAAAGGTGTTTTGTTGTGGCGTTTTGTAATCATAGAACGGTTTTGAGTATAGCATGCAGATGACGCCGACACCGCCCACAAGTAATCCGGGATTTTAGCATTGATTAACATTGTTCTTGCAGCCCACTAACATTCTGCTTTGTCTTTCAACAACTCCGCTTTGTTCGTGTGTACGTGCAATAGATGTTTGATGATGAATTCCACTTTCTCATAGAATTCACGAAGGGTTTGTTAACAAATTCGGTTCCTTTGTCTGCTCGATTAGCCCGACGGTGTCATGGAGTCGAACTCGATTTTCGTGAGAAAGGTGATGATCATTTGTGGAGCTTGGTCTTTGTTTCGAACTGACCTACTGAAAACAAGATTATGACCGAGGCCTTCCACATAATAAACCCTGCAGTGGATGGTGTTGCTGTTGAGGGTGTTGGTGTAGGAACTGACATTGGTGGAATTGTAGATGAATCTTGTTGAATCGTGACTGAAACCATGGATATGACCTCTTTCTCTTCCATCGACTTTTCTGCTTCAGCATCAGAGGGTCTGTCATCAATGAATTGGTCTCCAAAGTTGAGATCAAGTTCAAGATTCTGATAAAATGATAGGGTTCCAGTAGAGTTGTTAGGTTCCTCCAGGCGAGTTTGGTCTTCTGTTCTCTGCTTGAGGTTTTCCTGAATGTTTGGGTAGGCGGTTTCCACAAAATCATCTGCAATAAAACCGCTATCTCAAGAAGCAACCTCCTTTTATGTACTCCCTAACCTAGACTCTTCAATGGTACCAGCTTCAGAGCGAGTCTTGGTCTTTTCAACATTACCGACCTCAGTGTATGTCTCAGTTTGTAATTCTGACTCATTTAAATCTACGTTATCACCCTCAGCATCCTGAAATTCTGACTCAGTCTCACTAGAATCGACATTGAGTTCAGGATTTGGTGAACGTTCCTCTTCAGCTCCACTTGACTCCTTAGCTTGTGATGTATCCGTGCTACGCTTCTGGAATATGTATTTGCTTGTGGTTTTGTGAGCTGGAGAGGAGATGGTTAACAGTGTCTGCGCAACCTGCTTAACTTCCTCAACTCCCTTACCCTTACCTTCAAATTTTGGAAGGGAGTGACGTTTCCTGGAGTCTGGTTCTTGTATGGTCACACCCTTCCTCGATCATCTTGCAGACTCCTCTTGTTCCAATAAACTAGCTTCAATGCCTTGTTGAAGGTTGACATCATCAATATCCTTGAGGGCAGGCTCGGTTCTTTGTTTCTTTGACCATCTTCCCTTTCCCGTTTCAACTTTTCTCTTCTTCTTGATTTGAGTAGATGAATCGACGGTAGTAGACTTGTCTTGACGTTTCTTGGGTAGAGTGGCATAAGATGATTTAGAGGACTTGGATGAAGGTTTTGTTGATTTGGTTGGGGTAGGAGTTGGTGATTCACCGGCGATAGACTTGGTCGCTTTGTTCAGATAGTCTTGGAAGTAAGAGGCCATGAGAATATCATCAGTGATGAGAGCATCTGGTATAGCTTTGGCAAAGATCTCCCGATTCGAACCTTTAGCTGCAAATTTGAGATATCTAAGCACGTGCTCCTTTGAGGCCAGGTAAAGGGCAGATTCACTTCTTGGGTGGAATTGATGCTTGGCCTGAAGATGCTTGATGATAAGCTTGGAGAATCTGATGCTAGGGATCACACACTTATACACTATTTTCTTGACTTTGACATTTTGTGCTATTCTTTCCTTGCCACTGATGAAAGTGTGAATTGATTGTGTGAATTCCTCCTAAATTCTTTCCGCATAGTCCATGTTGGCTTGATTCACAACTCCCCATAAGATTTACAGTATTGGAGCCCTTGGTCTCTCAAACCCCGAAGTCTTTCCAGTGTGGCACAGGTTGAGAATGGTGGTGATTGCCCTCCATGGCTGATACATTTCATTGGTGATTATTGCAGATATCTTGGTGACTACAGACGGATACCACAAGTCATTGACAAACTTGATTAATTCGTTTGTAGTTGGTGGAGGGGTGAAAGGGTTTCTTACATCCTCTGGTGTGATTTTCAGGGCGTATCGGATGGTGTCCTTAGAGAGTACATACCATACTTCATCCAGCTGACAACTGTAAACTGCTGTGATTTTATCCCATTTAACCGTATCCCAAAACTGTTGAAGATAGGTTGAGGGTATATCATGGAACATGAAGTGAATGCATTAAAGAAGTTCGTGTGCTTTAAGATGTCCACCGCAATCTTGTAGATGGGATTTGGCTGAGACTTTACCATATCTATGTAGCAATTACTTTTCCGAATAGCAACCTATTTGGTAAAAGGAAGAATCTCTTCATCAGTACGAGTGGGTGGTGGGATAGAAGCAGCTTGGTCAATTGGTGTAGACATTTCAGCCATTATATCTGAACAAACACATTCACACAGAGAGACATATGTAGAATGATTACTTTAGATGAGATATAGCTTTGATGCTTTGGACAGGCGTGACCAAAAACCAAGACATTGGGAATCATGAGAAATGATTATAGAATTAAAGCACTTAATGAGACATGGCACAATCCCGGGATAAAGTTGCTTTGGTCAGCATTACAAGTTAGACAAAACTCTATTTTGACAACTTGGGATGATCAAGTCTCAATTGACAAATCTCAAGAGGACAAGTCGCAACTTAGTTAAGGCACCAGGGACAAAACGCAACATCACAAAGCGCAAAGATCAAACCGAAATCATACCATACCATACAAGACAAAACGCAACAGACAAATCGCATAACACAACAAAATGCAATGAGGACAAGTCGCAATGGCCCTAAGTCTCATTTGGTCAAAACTCAGTAGACAAAACACAAGTGACAAAACGCAATACTCTTAGACAAATCGCAACAATTATTAAAATTTGCCATAGTGGGTCCTACATATTATAATAAAATAGTCTTTAATAGACAAACCGCAAGACCTGAGATTTGACACAAAATGCACCGTATCCAAACCAGACAAAACGCAATTAGGAAATACAATCAAGTCACAATAAATAATTATGAACACAAATCGCATCATATATCTCATCACCAAATCGCAACGAAGAACAAATAACCAAATCGCAATAATGAACATGATGACAAAACGTAGTCAAGCACAATTACACCAACTCACAGCCAAGAACAAATATTAGTCACAAAATGCAACTAAGAACATATCCATCAAGTCGCATCTAAGAAACATTGGTCAAATCGCAGCCAACAACACTTTATAAAAAACGCATGCAAGAACGATATTCATACCAAGCTACCAATCAATCTCATACACATTACGCACATCAGATCTCGTTCAAGCAATCAAGATACATACTTAACAATGATAGGTCACTAGTTTTACAACACAAGCATCAAGAGAAGAAATAAGAGAAGAAAGATTGGTTGAACAACGCACACACAAACACTACGCGTACGATAATAAGGACGGTTATGCGTGAAGTAGTGAAAGAGAAATGAATTGAACAACCAACCCTCAAGTGAGGGTTATTACATAGTATTTATAGGAGGGAAGCTAGAGCAACACTCCTAGTCCCTTCCTTTCTCCTATGGGCTTGGGCCTAAGCTCATGGGCATTCTACATAAGCTTGAGGCTAATAACAAACATAAAGGCCATAATTAAGCTAACTATTACATATGAATCACTAACACTTGATTTAGGTTTAGGAGTGATTCCAACAAACAAAAACACACAATCCTGATGCATCCTAGGGCAGTCCTAACACTACATCCATGGAATGATTATCACAAGGTCATAATTGACATAAAAAAACCCATTAAACAATCGGACAAGATCAAAAACAAAAGGAGAACATTTTGAGTCAACACGCATGCATTCAACAACAATAATTGAAACTAAACCCAGCATATAACCATGATAAGACGTACTAACCTATGAGAAGAATCTAATTTCAGCACAAAAATCTAATCAAAACAATTATAAAACGAGGCTTAAGGGCATGATGATGAAACCATTGACTGTTCTGCTCTTGTTTCTTCCATCCCGAGACCTTGGGCTCCTACATTACCTAGCAAAGTGTCCAAGCTTCTGCAGTTGTAACATTCTACTTTGGATTTGTCAAATCTAACAGTTTCATCATTGTGGATGATGATCTTCTTTCCAGTCTTCTGCAAAAACTTCTTTGCTCTTAAACTCAGGACAGACACTTGCCACTTAATGTCCATCTCTTTAAGGTCATCCCATGAATATGCTCCAAATCATCATGAATAACTTGAGATCCATTTGGCTGACTGGCTAGAAAAGTATTAACAGTGGCATTACTTAGGCTACTAGAAGTATCATGTGTGCCAGCACTACCAAAATTAGTACTAGCAGTACTAATTTCAAGAACATCATTGGTGCTGGCAGTGCTTGGTTGAGCCACAAATGCAAGATTTGGTGACTCTGAGTTAGCAGTTGTAGTGGACTTCTTAACTAGATGCTCAACAATTTTAAAGTTTTTGTATAGATTAACTAGTTTCATCTTTTCAAAGTCTGGTTTGTTAGTCCAAACCACTATATGAGTATTCCACTCACTTGGTAGGCTTCTCATGAACTTAGAGTTCACATCTTCAATAGAGAGATCCACACCCAGAATGGACAATTCACTAACAATCTTTTGAAGCCTATTTTATATGGAACCAAGAGATTCTGCACTCGTTGCACATAAGTTTTCAAACTGTTGTTTTAGCAGAGTCTTGTGAGTCTTTCTGGTGGCTTTATTCCCACCAAAACCATCTTCAATAGCTTCAAACAATAGTTCATCATGGAGAGACATTAGCAACATGCTTTTTGCCTTTAGATCATTCTTTCTTCTGATCTTTGTATCAGTGGATGTTGGCTTTGGAATGGTTGGAGGTTCTTCTTCTTTTCCTGGAATGGGCACTGCAACAAAGGATTTTTCATTCTCAATAATCTCCCAAAGATTATAGTCCTGCATCAGAAAATGCTGCTCAATCTTTATCCTCCAAACATCAAATTCTCCATGCTTCACCTTGGGGACCTTTGCAGTAACATGTGTTTGGTTGGTTTCAATTTCCATTGCTATTTGTTTGGAGTGAGCTTCTTCTAATTCAGAGTTTCAGATACACAAGCTCTGATACCACTTGTGAGTCTCAAACCTTGGATCTACTTAGCTTGTATAAGTATATTGCCTTGGATGAATCCAAAACAATTATGAGTGAAACAAAGCTTAATGTCAGTCAAGTATGCGGAATCTACTTGGTAACACTTAGAAAATAATCAATAGAACAGTGAATATGAAATGGACAAAGTAATAATCAAAACACTTCAATATTATTAAAAAATAATACGGATACTTTGGCTAGTATCAGGGTATACAACCTTGAAGTTCTTAATACAGCTGTTCTAGTTGATTGTGTATAGGTATATATGTATCAACATAACGTAGGACCTTCTTTTATAGGACAAGGAGTCCTTTACAAGAAAACTATCACTATAAAATCGTATAAGATATACAATATCTATTCTTAAAATATAAAGCGTGTGCATATCCTATTAGCAGTACAAACCATATGTATACTAGCAGTTAGTACTGCTAGTGTATTCTTCACTAGTCTGTTTGTATGCCTGGCAGTATCAAGCACGATTAGTACTGCCTTTGTTTAATTCCCAACATATTCTATCCCTTTTTAGTAAGGATTTCTCATGACTTTTCGATCCTTGACTTTGTTTCACTTATGATATTCCATTGCTATGATCTTTTGGTATGATTCTGGATATGATCCTTTGATATGATTCTATTCGTTATGACCATTCGTTTGATATGATTATGATTTCCTTCAGTTTGATATGTTTCATTTGATATGATATGATATGATTATGCTTTGTATGCTTTGTTTCTTATGTTGCCTGAGCTAACTAGTCATGGAGGTACCATGACCATGTCATTGATGGCACCAATGGCATGACACCATCTGTGGTGGTGTGATTAGTCCACAGCGTCCCCATTTATGTATGTATGTTATGAGATCTCTTGGCCATTATGATATGTGTGTTTATTTGTCTTGAGCATGCGTACATATATGATTTATGTTATGTGAGGGGCGTATGGATGCATCCTAGGTATTATGGTTCATATGATTTAGTGATTGGCTGTGCGTGCCTTGCACCCCTCTCGCTTCTGGTACGTTGGGAATCTGCAGCTCCTTGTACACTTATGAATTGACGGTTATGTATGTATGTAGTGTCCTTCGTGTGTCATGCTGGACATTAGGTTATGCGCTTGTGGCAATATTCCTATATGATTCATTTTGATTCCTTATGATTATCTGATTCGTATCATCGTTGATCTCTCACTTGACTTATGATATTTGTTCGTTGATCCTTGATCTCTTATTTTTGTTGACTCATTCATCTTATGATTATCTTGATCTCTTATTCTTTTAGCAGATGATATTCATTTCAGCAGGAGCTTATGTTTTCTATTCTCTATACTAATATATATGTTTTGATTATCGATTTTGTTATATATCTGTTCACTGGGCTTTTCAAGCTCAGCTGCTTTTCCTTTTTCATGCGGCAGGTAATAAGCGGGGCGATGGACTTTGATTTGGGCTGAGAGTAGAAGCTTATGAGTGGACCAATCTTACCTAGTTTCCCTTATCATTCTGGACTCATTTTGAAGAACATTTGTTTTGGATAATTGTTTTCTTTTAGACATTGTTGGATTATGTATTTTCCATTTGAAGTCATTCGTTTATATGACTCGTTATTTTATTTAAGACTTTCACTTGTGTCTGTATGCTTTGTATGACACCATAATGTGTCATTTCGACCCGAGTCGGGTTGGGGTGTTACATTCTCAGTAATCCTTCCGTATTTTGTTTATATATGTATATCGAGTGCTATTCAACTGTGACACTATTCTTTTTAAAACTCCACAAACACAAACCACGCTCACAATTAGAAACCGAATATTTGAGAGGCAAAATAGTAGCCCCACCTCAACGCGCGATCGTCACCCACCTCGCTTATGTAGAATTGGAGATCCAATAGACATCAATTTGATATGGAAAATAAAGATTTAATATTGCATCACGATCATGTCCAAATTAAAACAATTACAATTATTGTATGAGACTCGATCTTGCAACAAGAATGGAAAAGAATAAAGAAAAGGAATGCGCTACCTTGGGAAGATAAGAACATGGATGCCGGAAACCGATTTTATTGAATATTATCAAAAGATCGTCTTTTGAAAGGTTTTGTATGGCGGAGCAGTGAGGGGCTGGTGAGTGCTCGTCCCACCCTTAACCGGACAGTCGGTGCTCGTCTCACCCTCAACCGCCTAACTAGCCTAAATTTTTGCTTGATTTCCGTCAACGCTTCATAGCTTCTTCAATCTAGCCCATGCCATTTTCATATATCTAAGCATCCCTATCGTTGGTGCGTATGTCGGGAAAAAATGTTTGTTTAAGCCGTTGATTGCCTATATAAGGAACACTCTATATCACGATTCACATAATTTACACCGTGTTCTTGAGTTTTGTTATTAAAAAAGTAAAAAGTTTAAAGTAATTAGTTTCTCCTCAAACGGAAGGAAATACTTTACTTTATTAATCAACAAAATCACACTAACTTTCATTCATTTTCTTTTTCCTTTCCTTCTTAAGTGCTACTCGATAACATAACTTATGATTCCTTTTCATTTTTTTCCCTTAACTTTAACTCGAGAACATTGTGTTAGAGAAGGGTTTTAGTGGTTAAAGAACAAATGTTTAAAAAGTGAAAGAGGAAACCAATTTTATTTTTTTCTTCTATTTATTATTTTTATTACTAATGTCTACATACTTGTTTTATTCTTGTTGGTGTAATATATCAAAATAGCAAAGTAGACATCTAGGGTATTTTGGCAAAACTAGTTGTAAGTTGTGTCGCAGTTGTTAACATGAGCTAAAAGTCGTATTCTTTTTCAATAAAAGTGTTTGGTAAAATAGTCGTTAAATATAATTATAATGTAAAATGACATAAATAGACAAATATATAATTGTAAATAAATGTTTGGAGGGTATATCAAGAATTTAAAGTTTTAATACCCAAGATATTTAAAAGCTTCATGAATCAATTGTTCATTTTGGAGCTATTTGTTTGAAATAAAAGCTTGTAGTTAATGCATCCAAACGAAGCTACTTCGCTTATAGAAGATTATTTTGTAACAAAAAGCTAATGACTACTCCAAAAGCCCTCGCCAAAGCAGCCCCTAGTTAATTTCAATTTAATTTGATAACATGTCAATATTTTACCGATTAAAGCTCATATACAATGATTTTAAACGTAAATATAATTTGAACTAATTTCATCAATGTTTAAGATCAATTGTATAGTTGAATCATTGAAGCGGTAGATTAATGGATCAATGAATTGTATTTAACTAATAAACAACAAGTAATTACGACCTCCTCTAACACTAATTTCGACTCTCTTTTTATATAGGGCTAATGGCCTTTAAATGTATCATAGTTGTCATTCATTAGTTAGTGTGAAGGGTGTGGGTTTGAGTGCTTCACGTCATCAATTAACAACTAGTACAATACCCGTGCGTTGCCGGATCTAACAATGCAATAATTTACAAACTATCTTGAGAAACTTGTTTTCGATGTATAATATAAATTTTGAAAACTTGGTATCTTTTCTTCTATGAGAAGTATTTGCCGTTGAAAAACATCCTCCACCTCCCGCTATCCTACATATACATAAGAATGGTTAATTCACAAGACGCGTATCAAGTTAAATTTGATTTAAAGCTAAATAATATATGTCAATTTTGTATCATATCAAGAATATCAATCGGAGTATCACCATTCCATCTTTTAATTTCAATAATATTGTCACATTTCAATATCGTAAACTTTACCTCCCTTTCTCCTTTTCTTAGAGATGTGATTCAACTAAAACAAATTATGAGCTTTTAGT
Organism: Chrysanthemum lavandulifolium; assembly: GCA_022545495.1. Classification (NCBI taxonomy): domain Eukaryota; kingdom Viridiplantae; phylum Streptophyta; class Magnoliopsida; order Asterales; family Asteraceae; genus Chrysanthemum; species Chrysanthemum lavandulifolium. Next base: position 85,810,420 of record CM040242.1, read on the forward strand.
ACATGGGATATAAATTGAGTGAGACAATGAAGAAAGTTATAGTAAAAAGGATCACCTCATCAAGCAATGAATGTGTTTTCGGTTCAACATTTGCGGTCGAGCTAGTGTTCAAAGAAAGGAAAACTATATTAGCCTTCATACAAATATGAGAATGTTACCTAATCAAATGCATGAATACGCATGTCCACATTGAACCCGACCGCTATTTAAAAAAGAAAAGAAAACGTTAGATCTTCATAAAAATATAAGACAATGCGATAAGATGTTGAAACATGTTATCAAAAACTAATGTCTTGAATTCTTCATTGAGATACATTTTCACTACATCGGTTAACTCGTTTTGATTTCGTTAATGAGCACATTAATTTTTAATTTTTCATCTGTAAATAAAAGAAATGTAAGATTAAACATCACCATTTTGAAATATAATGGACGAAATAGATTGCATTGCGCTCATACCTCCATTTTGTTGTCTAATAGTTTTTTGTATCATAGTGAAGATTATTAATTGGCTTTTATTTATAAATCTTTTATATAATAAAAGAAATACATCATTTTGGAGTGTTTTGCAAAACCCTCCTTATTGAAAAAAATTAAACCAATAGGAGAGCTCGAATTTGCTGTATGCAAAATCGAGCAATATGATTGGTCAATAGAAAGTCAAAATTAAATTGGTTTTGGTCAAACTTAATAATTTTGGTTAAGAAAAAAATGCATAAAAATATAGGTGTCAAATTTATGAAAACATAAACTTAAAAAGAGGGAGTAATTAATAAAACTTTAGTGGTTGAATTTTAAATAAATTATATAGAGTTAAGTGTAAAATTACAAGTTTCCAAAACAAATAACACCTTACACTTTATACCCCTATACTTTATAATATTAGTAACGGAATATAAATATCAAATGGTAAGCACGAGTTACCGTGATATGCAAATAAATATACTGGATTCTACTTATAACAACGACTCGTGAATTATTATTTAAAATTTATATATGGATATCCATAAAACATTTTAAAAACTTTACGGAGCATATTTTAACTACATCAATGCTCATTATGTGCTACTAAACTCGCACATTTTGTATAACATGATATCAATAGATAAAGTTAAACAACAACATCAACCTCAACCTCAACATGTCTATCGGTTAAAAATGTTTTACAAAGCTAATTATTTTAAAAAAAAAAAAAAAAAACAACCAAACAAACAACCAAACAAACACATGGGTTAGATAGTCATTGGTTAATTTAGAAGGTGTTTTCCTTAAATTATAAAAAAAATGCACGCATCACAATCCTTATTTCATAACAATCACCTCCTAAATCAAAAAAGAAAAGAAAAACTACGTAGGTGATAACCTAACTTTATTCATTGACGTGATGTTTCATAAAAAAAGAAAAAAAAACGTAATAGTTGGTCGTTGTAAAGAAATAAAAGTATGTACATGAGAATTATTAAGCAAGAATATATAGTTTTTAATCGGTTATTACGTTACTATCCGCGATAATGTTATTGAGTTGGTAATCACGGATGTGAGATACAATCATTCTTCAATACTTATAATTTATGTGTTAACCTCTTTTGCTTACGAATAGAATTCGAAAGAGACTTCAATGTAACTTTGGCTTATGCCTTATCTAGTGATAGTTTTAGTAACTTTTTTATGGTTTAACTTTTTGTTATACACAACAACTTTTAGTAACTTTGAGTAATTTTTTTTTATAATGTTTTATTGAAAAGCTCTACGCTTAATATTTGTGTTTTACTATAAACATACTAAGCTATGATAGAATTAGTTGTGAGTTCGGGTTTTTTTACTAAGCATCTCAAAAAGCTTATAAAATTAAGCGAGAAGCAATTGTCAAATGGTCGAATTTATACGTATCACGATAACACTCATGATAATACTTTTGGAAAAATATTCGATTAACAACACTATATATACTACGATTATTTTTAATCCTTCTTGAACAACCTCGTAGTTTATGTATTTTAACAATCTCCAACAAGATCAACCTCGTTATTTTAACTATCTCACAGCCAAACTACCGCTTGTTCTAGAGTAAGCAAACGCTTTTTGATAAGACCGAATACGTCCGAACGACTATAAGATTACATGTCGTGAAGGGTGTATTTTGGTGATTGGTGTGTGGGTTTGTATATTTTTATGTTGATTGGCACAATGTCAATGGTTGCAAGTTGATGATCCCGCCGACGTTGCGCTAGCTTATCGCGAGAACATGATTCGGTTTTTATAGAGTTAGATTTTATCCTTTGTGTCAATAGTTTTAACTTATCTCCAACAAGACTTTCGTTGTTTTATCATGCACTATCGGTTTTCAATATACGATATTCTATCAAATACATTTTACAATCAAACATATATCATGCCTCATCCATTGGCATATTCATTCACACATTAACACCAACATTATTACACAAACACGCTAGACATAAAAACGTTTAACAAAATAAAATAACATTTACCCCATTACTATTTTCGTATCAAAATCAATGGATCATAAGTCTCATATAATATATAAGTACATTGTTAATAGTAAAATAATACTACCTTTGCTAATATATAGCAAATGTTCATCAAGATCACATTTGTACACTAGTCGATGCCTTTCTCCAAACAATCTCTTTCATCAAAAATGCTTCTAAGCCTTTCGCTGCCTTATTTGATCTCAAGCTAAGGTATGAATACCATCACCCTTCCTAAAAATGTTTATATGTTACCTCGTGGTTCGACTTGCCTTGACTATATTTTTACCATACTTGCTATTCTTTTTATGTACATTTATATACCTTTATTACAGACGCCTGTGGTCTCAGAGTCACAGTATCCTGCTTTTGAGATTCACTACGATGGTACCTTCATTCGGTTGCCCAATTTAAGTTATGCGTTTGGCGAACCCTTCGCTAAGGTTTAGTAACTCCACAAGGATGAACTTTAAGCAAATGCTTGACTTGTTGGCCTACAAGCTTGAGTGTGAGATACGGGCTTTATATTTTTGCACGCCAAGATTTGTTCTTTCAACTGGTTTGACAATTGTTGAATGTGATAATGATGTTAAAAGGATGTATGAACTTGCCGAGGAATATGGATTAATCGGCTTGTACGTTTCACATAAACCTGTTAACTTAGCATGTTTCTATTATCCTAACCTAACTTTTAATCTTCTTGATAAGGAAACGCATGCAAAGCTTGTGATACATGATAAACTTGTGCAACTTGCTACATCTAAGTCTTACTATGATATTCTTGCATGGGAGGAGGAAGAAGGATGCTCACCTCCCTAAGAACCCTCCTTCCCAACCTAGACGTAAAGGAATTGAATTCCAAGGAAAGAATCTTTTCATGGATTTTTGCATAGCGAAAGTGTTGATGACGCCATTGAGTTCAAGTGACGATGAATGGTACTATGGGGATTTGTGGGTTGTGTAGCAATGGATGTTGGGTGGTCTACTTCCCACCATATAAACGGGTGCAACGGGTTATCGAATACGATGATGCCACTTTAAAGAATGTACCGACAAATTCTCTTCCAAATCGTGTTTTGTTGGATGCATGATCTTCTTCCGCTCCACGCCAAGTAGGAGTTGTGTCAAGCCCTGTATGGACATAAGGTTTCGAGGAAACCGTATGCAAGGAGGCTATGCTTTGAAACACCAAGAACGGGTTTACGGAAGATCAAGATGTTGAGGCATTTGAAGGCTCTAACAAGAGATCGGCGCCGAGGATGTTCGGGATTAAAACCAACTTGGTATTTAAGGAACGGAAGGTTGGAGTGTAGGTATTGTTATGCAAAGATGCTAATTGTGTTGTTAACGATTACATGCACTTGTGTTAACATTACTTTAAAGTTAAAAAGATAGTCTAGTCTAGGCTTTTTGTAAGGCAACGCCTATGCATTGGCCACTGCATTGTAACTATCTCTTCCCGGTATAGTGCTCTATCCGCACTTGTTTGTGTTTACCCACTTTGACTTTAAAGAAAGGCACCCAAAAATGTATTTGATGCTTTTACGCTTGATTATACATTTTTTCATATTGTTTATCAAGTGTGTGCATTTACCCACTATTTACTAACAACATGTTTATGTTACTTGGTCTTCAAAGACTAGCAATACTAACGTGCAATAGCAGTTTTAAGTATTCATTCTCACGGCCTAATATACGTGTCATATGTTTTGCATTATATTGCATCACCATGACTACCTTTATAAACAGCAGCAGCAACCAACGAGAGCAGCAGTTACAACATTATCATGAATTTGTGCTATTCGCAACACTCGTGATCATATTCAATTAAACCCTTTGTATACTTACAGAAACAACTATAACAAATCACAAAATTCGGGAAACTAGTTTAAGATTGTTTCTACTTTATGAAATGCAACACTGTATAGTCTTGATTATGTATTCAAAAGATCTACACATGAATCATACTCTAGGGGTATCCATTTTATGTGATCTATGTTGTTGCTTACATTATGTAAAGGTAATTTGTACCGTATATATTTTGTCGTTCCGTGGGCTTTACAATTTAACACCGAACATAAAACTTGCAACTTCTCCAAAAGTAAATTACATATATAATTAAACGTTTATATCTATTCCATTACATTACTTGCCTATTAACATACCAAGTCCAACACAAGTAACCGACAAAGATCCTAACATAATGAAAACAACCTATCATACAACTTCAACTTTGACTTTGTATCACCAACTCTTTGTCCAAGATTGACTTGTCCAAAGCAAGAGTATCAACCAAGTGTTCAATATCCACCGACTTCTTCGATCTTTTCTCCTTTTCAAAGAACCCATACACCAGATCTTTATAGTATTCACTAGGCAGATCATCATCCAAAAACTGATACACATCACAAATAGAGCATTTTACGAAACGCTTCCCAGGGTTTGCCCTTGTTGTTGACGTCTTGACTGGTAGACGAAGACCGATTCGCAAAAGTATTCAACTTTGCCACCAATTAGTCGGGTTGTAGTCAAGTTCGAACTCATGATAAATGTGTTTTAATTAACAAGTTTGTGGAAATGTAGGAAAATGTTGACCGACAAATTAGGTGGTGGGAGTTTATAAAAGTTGCAAAAGTACCTTTTAGGCTTTTATAACTATATCGCTTTTTGCCCAAACAAAACTTTATAAAGACATATATTCAAATTTTATATTTGTTGTAAAAAGTAGAGGACCTACCATGACAAACACTTAAACTTTTTACCCCACACATCACTTATCCTTATGGTCCCGACCATCAACATCCCAACATTCTCGCTTTATACCCTAGGTCACTTTCATTGAACATTACAAAAATAATCGGTGTCCTTTTCATCTTATTTTAGGAAAACTCCGTGTTTGTTGTACTATCCAAGATGTACTTTGTTACCTTATTCGCTCATATTGGTTGATATATTTATATATTTGTTACCTTATTCGCTCATATTGGTTGATATATTTATATATGAATATAAATAATCGTGCAACTTTATATTTTATATTCTATTATTAAATTATTATTTAATTCAAAGTTATTGAATTTGTTATTAGGGTTTATGTTTTATAGGTATGGTCAAGATACCCCTTTAAGTCTAGTAGTTGCTTCTAATTTTTATTAGTATTTATGTTTTATAGGACATGGCGGAAACCAAAGAAGTCATATTTAAAGTTCACCACAACGGAAGTTTCAATTTCACCACTCCGCTATGTAGGTGGTCGCCTTGTCGATGTCCGGTGTTTTAGCTCCAAGTAGGGTGCATTTACAAGGGTGCTTGATCATGTTTTCGATGATATTGGGGAAATGGGCTTTATTTTATGGTGCACCAAACAAGTCACTCAAGATGGTTTAACTTTGTTGCACACAGACAATGACGCTCGCGAATGTATGACATTGCGGAGGAGACTCGATCAATGGACCTCTACGCTCGCACAAGCAACAACCTTTGTCACAATTTTATTTAAAAACATGGTTTGGCAAGAAGAGGACGCCGGCATGCGATGCGCTAGTGCAACACCGCTCAAAAGAAGGAAGCTAACAACCCGTGTGTCTATAAGGAAAACCGATATGTGGTTCGAGATCGAGAAAAGGGGTAGTGCACAACAAACCGAAAAATGGTTGCAAGAGGAAGGTGTGGAACTCCGAAATGGAAATGCTTCCGTGAAGGAAAAGAGATACCTTTTATGAGGATGTACATGAAAGTAAGCCGTGTCATGGGACCGCCAAGGAAAAGAACCGCTTGTTGAGCAAGAGGTGTGTCAAGAAGTGGGAAAAGGGTTTCTATAACCACTTACAAAGGGCCATACGTAACGGGAAAGCGATTATGATGGAGGTCCCGGATGCTCGAATGATGGTTTTGGTACGCATTTATAGATGTGTTTTTATATTCAATGAACATGTTCATACCACACAGATGCACGACCCCTATTAGCTAGCAACCGCATGACACAAATAAGTAATACTTTACAATCCATCCGTTATTACAAAGCCAAATACACACAAACGTTTACCTTACACAAAACACAATATAGTAGGACTTAAGTTAATGCATTATTAAAAACCATGTTCCCGCTTACTTTAAAAAGCTGTTTGGAGTAGGGAAATCGGATAGAAGACTGATGTGTGGAGCGGACGAGCTTGGTTGTTCAGTGGTTTGACTTGAGTTGATGTGATTCGCCGCATTAATCACCCCATGATTAGGGTCTCCGTTTGCCTCGCTTTGGCTGTTGCTAGTTAACTGAGATGATTCACCCATCTTATGAGCCTTTTTTTGCACTGTTGTACCGGCTTAGCCTTTCGCTTGTAGCCAACCGCCTCTCGTACAAGTGTGCTAATACAAAGTTAGTTGCCGCTAACAACATAACCTTAAAGTTTTTGTAAAGTCGAACAAATACTTACTTTTCTTTTCACCAAAGGTACTCTACATGTTACGCGGTTGTGGCCTTTGTGCCACACCTTCCACAATAGTTGCTCTTAGGCGCCTCACCTTGAGATGGTATTCGGTCTTTATTTTTAGGCTGCTCGAATTACGCCACCGATAACAGGGCAACACAACCTCTAAGTTCACTTCAGTGTCCCACAACGTCATATCTTTTAATGGGTAGATGATGTCTTGGTACGCCGCTTTAATAGTTGTATTATAAAACCAAGCTTTTGCCAACTTCTTAACACCGGTCAGCCCGCAAATCTACCTACAAAGACAAACATGTCCGCACGGCAAGCCCCGAAGTCGCCATCATGATAAGTGCATTCACCGCTTACCAAATCAACAACATGATTTTTTTTGTGTCGTCGTACTTCATACACTTTGTCCTTTAGTATTCCCAAAACCTTCCAGCTTGCACTTTTTCCATTCTGTCTTTCACTTTGGCGGTCGCCCATCAGTAAGTTCGTCATCCGTGCATCTAGCATTTACACATATTAACACATTATCGAATAAGACCGCTTAATTATTGCTCAATAAACTATCTAATAATAACAAAATATGCTCTACCGCATGTTTTTCTCGCCGCTCGTAATACCATTTTTGAAGAAGACCTCTAAACCATTCCATCAACATCGTTATTGGGATCTTGCGCACATCCTTTGTTAAAGCATTGATCGATTCCACATCGCTTGAGGTCGTAGTTGTACTGTTTTCGTGGCAATGTGCCTTGACCATTTTTCAATACCGCCGCAACTAGTTTTCTCGTGAGCTATCGGTCGGCCGCAAGAATCTCACACATTAGGTGTGCAAATTCCTCCGTTGTGTAAGCTTTGCACGCCTTCCAAGATAAACACTTTAGGCTATCGCTTTGCATACGTGTATTCAACATCAAATGGCGACAACAATACCCGTGAAAGGCATTTGAAAACATTTTACATGCTAGGGCTATTGCATGATGTCTCGCCGATATAATTGCCAAATTAGCAACTTCCCTATGGATTCTTTTCAGTTTGTCAAAACCATGTCCATGATTCACCACTCACCTTGAGAAACACCGTGGCAATCGGTATAATTTGATTGTTTCCGTCCATTCCCACGGCTACTGTGTTTGTCCCCACGTAGGGCCCTTTAAGATGTGCGCGTCGATTATGATCGGGGTCGATATAGCATAGGAAACTCTTAATCAGAAATATAAATGCGATTACATATCGGATAACAAACACATTGTATATCAAGGTAAAATCATCATAAACCATGTATTTAAGTGAACTTTGTATACTATTGTAATGCATTGGTAAGTAAATTAATGTCAAATAATTTGTTTTATGTTTCTACCGACAGTGTGCTGTGAAACAAACAATAGTATCGCATGAGTAGATCCAATTCAATGTTTTTGTGCTTATCTCGACATAAATTGTTAGATACTTTGCTAGGATGCTCAACTTTTATAAGACAAGTAAAACTAGTTGTATGTAACTATTTTCGGTTTTATGTATGTATAGTTTTTATATTCCATTTTGTGTTGATGTTGCGATATACTACTAAACAACCGCATGCTAAACTAAAAACAATGCCTATTCACCAACACACTTGTATGAAAACCATATCATATATTAGACAAGATTTATTTAAAACATTCAAGGCAATTAGCTTACCGCAACACCGAAAGATATAAAAGGTTCTTAAAACGCCTTTGATCGTCTGTCTCAATGTGTGTAAAATCGCTAGGCACTAGCCCCTCGCTTATGAGCTTTAGGTTGTGAGAGTATGGTAATCACGCAAACGATGCCTTTTTGACATTTTAAGCCCCTATTAATCGGTTTGTTGGTTGATTCCACCGCCAATTGTTTCCTCCAAGCTTTTGTGTATGAAACATCTATATTCAACTCCATATTAGTGAGTGATCATGGATAATGTCCTTGGCTTATAAACGCTGTAACATCCGTGATTTTCGGACGATTAATTTAGACAGTGGTTTTTGACCGTAGCATTTCGATGATTTGGATTGAACCGATTTTGGAACATGCATGACGGTCATTAATTGCGTGATTCTAAACCGGATACGTTTGGAATCCTACGACGCTTATGTGCCAATCACATTTTGGTGCACGATTTTATCGCTGCACCTAATAGTGCACGATTTATGAACATAAAATTCATACCCTTCTTTAGGCACTTCAAAGATACCTCATATATGCACTCGCCTTATCATCAAATCTATCATTCACTTTCATAACACCTCTATCTTTACTTTCAAGTCTCGCTATCAATAGGTGGTGGTTGGGGTGTGGGCGGTATATGAGTTGTTGTTTTTGCCATGTATTCGCATCTTGCTCAGGTAACAACGTATCATTAAGATCCACATGTAAGTGTGGGGAACAAGATGACTGGGTTACCACAACGGGTTCTTTAACTTGGTTGATGCATATGGTTTGCACCTCTGACTGCGACCCATCAACCATACTTTTGAAAAAATCCAAGTCATCGTCGTCAAGTATGTTCGTTGTGGTTGAGGCGATGTTGTATGTTAGAGTTATCCCGTTTACATCATTAACTTTGAACTTTTTCTTGATGTACCGCACAAGACTCGAAAAATTAATGTCAACTGGGAGTAAAACACCACACACAAGATCTTCATACCGCATAAACACCTTGCATTTCGCAACAGAGTTCATTTTTTTTTTGTGATGTTATTTTGTTTTGATAAAACTTTTCTGCTGTTATGTGTTGAGTCAAGTAAATAAGCACATGGAAACTAGGGTGTGGTTATATTTGGTGAAAAGCTATAAACACACTAATAGTGTGTCGCAAGGTAGCCCCTTAGATCAGTTGTACCTCACGTAACATCGCCAAAGAACTTTGGGAAGAGTTGAAGGAGCGTTATGGTATTGGAAATGCTCCTAAGATGATATGCATATGATTTAAGGTTGCCCAACGACAAGACATATTGACCAAGTATGTCCTATAGTTGCCTGTGATCATGCCTAGAAGGTTTGCCGAGGTACAAATTAAAGTTCCCACATGACACTAAAAGTTGTTGCCCGTAGTACATCTAAAGGTGTGGGCCAAAGTACCAATAAATGCTAAGGACCCATTGTACAATATATTCTTTAAATATGTAAAGGTTGCCTAAAGTACTAACTTGGTAGCCCAAATACAAATTTAGTTGCCCAGATTACATCTAAAAGTGTTGATCGACGATATACCAAAACGAATTCATCGGTGCCATGTGTCGAATACTCCATTAGGCCTCGCTTGTTCCTTTTGTATCCAAAATTGTGGCACTAACACTTATAAACTACTTATTCCGTCATTAACAAAATATAACAATAATTGTTTTTAAAAGTAGTAATTCGACAATTGTTATACTTTTTTAAACTTTAAGTTGCTCCAACTCGAGTGAATATCTAGTCGCAACAAAAGAGGTGCTATTTATTATCGAGCAACGGCAAACAATTATTCCTCGACTAAAATTAATGAACCCGATTGTTTACCCTCGTGTTCGCTTTATTATCAATTCAAACCATAATCACCAATCCAATAATAATGTTTACTTTTTCAGTTTATTTTGGCCACAAATCATGCGTATAACTAGTTCTTTGATCAAGTATTTGCAAGCTTTTGGATGAAGCTTTATTCATGCCTTTTTTTTTTGGCGGCTTTAGTCCGCTTTTTCCGCCCAAAGTCTTGGAAACCATCCATCTACATACAATACTTTGGGTAACCCTTAACCCAAAAATAAACTACAAAAATAAAAAAAAAAAACCGTCCATTTACATCTACAACCTCTTTATAGCATCGATTGTATACCAAAAACAGATGTACATAACACGATTCCTTACAAAATTACCACATCAATGGCGCAAATGGTTACTTTGAAAATGATGCGTAAGAGTACGCTTGTGTTAAACAACTATTTGTTGTTTGACGCGGTTATTGATGCTTTCGGGGAGGAACCCATTTCAGAATTTGGGTCCTATAAGGAGGTAGATACGAGGATGAGGAAAATTATTTTGAACTGGCTCCATACAAAAGACTTTTACTGGGATGAGGTTTATGGAATGAATGATCTGGAGGAGGACGACGAAGATGAAGATGATGAGGAGGCTGGAGATGAGGAGGATGATCAACAGGATGCAGAGGTGGTTCAAAGTCAGGTGGTGGATCAGCAGGAAATTCGGGTGGAGCAGACAAATGTGGTAGTGCAGCAAAACCAGGAGGAGCAACAACATGGGTTTGAAGCCCCTTATGATCTGGAAATGTGATTAGCCGGCTTGAAATTTTGTTTCAACAAGTCAAAGCCGTGAAGGAAATGAAGGAAAACAGGAAGAGAGTTGTGGTTCTAACAACTTGGTTTGAAATGGGAAGGGTGGAGCAGCTCACGATGATGGTGGTTTGTTTTTATTATTATTATTTTTTATTATTATTTTATTTTTTTGGGGTTTTTCGTTGTTTTACTTGTTTTCGATTTTTCATCTTTTGTTTTAGGTCGGATAATTAGATGTATGGTTGCATCGTTATGAATGTTTGTTGGGTTTAAAAAATATGAATGAAAACTAGCAGCTGTAATTGACTTTTCACGCCAACCATGAGATAGTGCTTCTAACCGTAACCAAGATGTTAGATTTATGTTGTTACGCCTAGAATTTATTATAGTGGAATGGTTAAGAATTATGGTTGCCCGATAGTACATGACATATTGCCCAAATATGGCATTTAGATGCCCATATTGCATATTGCAAATTACAAAGTGGCCTTAAAGTCCAAAAGAAACCGCCTAATTACATCGTTATTACAACATAAAAGGTTGCTCGAGGAACGAAACCGAATGGCCAATTAACTAAAAATGTGGCCCACTAAACAAGTGGCTCTACTTTTACAAAAAGCATGACCTACTAGCGCTTCAGCTTGTAGTAAAGTACAAAAGTTGGTGTAAAGTGGAAAATTTACTCTTAAAAACGTGTCATCATTTCGTTCTTGTCTTCTATCACTAGCAGAGTTAATATAACCAGTAGCTTGTAAGTATACAACCAACTCGCTTTTAGTATTTAAAATAACTAGCGGTAGTAAAATAACTAGCAGCTTGTATGTATACAACCATTTCATTTTATAATTTCGTATATTTTATTTAAGTAATCGAGCATAAAAGTAGTGTCGTATTTTTTAACGCTTAGGAATGTCACATAAAGTTCGAAATAATAAACTCAAATCAATGTAACTCTACACATCCGATAACTCAAGTCGTTATGTGTTTACGCCAAACTCAACATGTTGATGATTTTAGAATAAGTGATGGTCTATAAAATAGTTTTGTTCCATCATAGAATAAATGTAGTCGAAGGTAATAACAACTACGCAATTATATTGACTCGCTTATAACCACTTTTAATTTATCGCTTTATTAACCAAGGCAACATTTACTTTGAATATTTACGCCGTTAAAATTATTAAAGTAAACACTCACATATGCATGTGGTATGACATTAAGTGCAAGACAATATTACAGCTTGGCCATTGTAGAAAGAATTGTACATGTCCAATGTAAAATATTAGTTGGACTGTGCCACAAATAGTTGGCCGCCTAACTAAAAAATTGCCCAACGTTTGTAACTAGTTGCCCAATAAAACTCAGAACTAGTTGCCCAAAAAAAACTGTTTGCATTGTAACTTGTTGCCCAATAAAACTGTTTGCGTATGAGACAAACCTCAGTAACTCAATATTTAATAAATTCAACTAGTCACCACTTGAGTACACCTATTACTAATTTTTATTTGACTGAAATGCAAATAAAAAACATTCAACCACTAGCCATTTTGCATACATCACCGCTGTACTATATGTACTGTAGCACTTGCCATGTGTACACTATTTTAGTTGCCCAAAGTACCATTTTCTAGCAAAGAGTTAGCAAACTCGTCATAAAAATAGATTGTGGGTGGGTACCTATTTGGGGTTGTGATCCACTTGTCCATGGGAAACAGACAAATGTCATAACTTGTTTGTCAGAATTTTTTGTGTCTCGATAATGTATGACGCTAACGGTTGCTTTTGCTGATTATATATGTAACTAAAAGACTTATTATTATTTATTTTTTATCTCTATTAGTGAGAGTCTTAGAAAAACAAACATAACAAGTGTCCCAAAATTGTTTAGTCTAAGTGTCTAACAATGTCTACTGCCATGGTTATATGTGATGAATTACTAAAAGAGATTACGATCGCAGACTATAGGGATGAATTGGATGTTGCTTTACGTGAAGAAGCGATCAAATGAGGAAAGTCGTTGAAATTAGGGCCCGTGTCAACCGTGAGATGCTAATGATAGCGGAAGTCGAGCTTCTATGCGGTTTGGATTGTTCGTTGGCAACTATTAATCACCTCCTAAGGATGCAAAATGAGGATCCGTCGAGAGTTCCAAACTACTTTTTCTTTGTTTAAGAAACATGACCGTGTTAAAGACCGAATGGTTTCATCCAAAAGTTGGAGTCAATGGAGATTTGATGTGCTATGTATTGCTTACTTTGGAGTCGGTGGCTTTTGTTTGTTGGGGATCGTTGTTATATTTTTGAGTCACTTATCTCATCTTCTATACTGCCTATGTTATGTTAACCTATGGATTTGATCCCTTTTATGTTAGTTGTATATATTTGTGGATCACATCGTATGTATTTTGTTGCGTAGTTGTTCAATTGTGTGCGATATAGTAAGTCATGTTACAAAAAAAAATTAAAATAAACAAAATAATAAGCAAAATATAAAAATAAAAAAATAAACTTACTGCTAAAGTAAAGACCGATTTACATGTACCCAAAAAAACGTATTTAGTTAAAAAAAAAAAAAGTCATAATGTGGGTGTGTACTTGTTTGGGCTTCTTACCAAGTTGTCGATGCGTGGAAAGAGAGATAACTCTTCTAATAATGTGTGTAGTCTGACATTTTGTGTCTCGATAATAGAAAGAAGATGACGTGTTGAGTTACATGCTTATTTATGTATTATGTATTAAAATAATAATCCTTATTATATCATTAAAAAAAAGAGAGAGCGATAACTACGCAAAGAAATTGTAACAACTGCTACAAGTGTTACAACTGCTTGGTCATGACATAGTTTAGACCCACAAAGAGCGTCATTCGGAAACCCCTAACATTCAGTTGCAATCAAGTTCGAGATAAACAAGAATGGCGCCGGAGTATTTTGCTAGAAGTCACAACATGATTTGCTTTTGAAAAACCAAAGGAGGCTGCTGTGGTTTGAACAAATTATTGATTTCGAATGCACACCCGCTTAGGTATGCACTCACCGCCAAACCCGTTATCTACGCTTGTTGTATGAAGCGCTTTGGTCTCACCGCAAAGACTAAAACTATTGGTGAGGAAGTACAAACCATGGTAGCGCATATGGCATGCAGATAATTATTATCGAGGCATCAATTAGAGAGATCTTCTCCTAGATGATGCCGACGGTGTTGTGTGTTTGGATAATGATACCATTTTTGAAACACTACCGCTTTTGGGGTATGGAGGTGAATTAGGACCAAAATTAAAATTTTTAAACCACCGTTTCTCCCACAATGGAAATTCTTGATCCATACCATATTGCAAAGTGTCTAAGTCCAAAGACAACTTCCGGAATGAGTTTAGTACAAACATAGCATCTTTTGTGATTTGTGTAGCTCTTAATAAGAAATTCAATTTATCCAAAATGATATTTGATGGTTTAGTCAAGAACTTGTTGGATACGCATGCAAAATATTATATTTATCCAAGGTTTTACAATCGCTATTTGACAACCGCTTTGAGACACCACCCAAACATTCAAAAACTTGGCATGTCCGTTGTCACACTCAAAAACTTATGAGTCACATGAGAAGACAGGCAATAATTTTGATGGGACACTAACACCATTGTTCCCACACATGGTGCCGCCTCGTAATTTGGGGAAGGATCAGAAGTCCTCCGAATCCCAAAACACACCCGGACGCTTCCTTCTACATCCCAAACCAATGAAACTTCAATGAATCAATTTCCAGTGGAACAAGTTCTCACTGATGAACCCACCCAAGCGGAAAATATGGGGATCTTTCTGCTCATGGTAGGCAAGAGATGAGGTCTCAGACACCTCAAGATTCACCTCACCGAGTTAACACAATTGGAAGACAGACAAATGGTCCGATATTAAATAAACTGTGGAAAAGTGTGATCAACTATGTAAACAGTATGTGAATTAACAAAGAAAACTTCAAAGACAACATGCGATTTAAAATATTTGAATAGGAAGTTTAAGCGGTTGGAGAAGAAAAGGGTGTACCACAAAATAAAACGTTTGGTGAAGGTTCGAAAACATCGTAGTTGAGTCATTTCGGAAGAAGCAAGTTGTGATCATGCGGAGGATACTACCAAGTGGGAGGCGCATCAAAAGAATGAAGATGGTTCGTGGGAGGGTGGTGTTGCAGCTTGAGAAGTCCGTCGAAATTAATACAAGTTATCACGATGTTGGTGCCTCATTTGAGCCACAACAAAGGTATGCGTGTCATTACATTTCTTAAGCATGTTCATATGTAAATGCATAGTTGTCGCTTGCCTTGACTAGTCAAGAATTGCACGTAACGGCCGTGAAGGATGTGGATGGTTGTGGGAGGCGCCGAATGTAGTGGAGAAGACCGTGGAAACTAATAAGATCGATCACGCCGTCGGAGCCTCATTTGACACCGAACAAAGGTATGCGTGTCATCAACTCGCTAAGTATTTGTCGATGTAAAAGCTTTGTTGTCGGTCGTTGTGACTAGTCAAGACTTGTACAAAGACGAGCGTGATGAATGAGGATGCTTCAGGAGGTCGCGATCGGACCGGAGGAGACATTTGAAAGTAGTAAACCGTTGAAGATGTAAGCGCTCTTTGATTCAAAACGAAGGTATGCGTGTCCGCACACTTCTTAAGTATGTTCATATGTAAATGCGTGGTTGTCGCTGCCTTGACCAACAAGAATTGCACGTAACGGCCGTGAAGGATGTGGATGGTTCAATGGAGGCGCCGGATGTAGTGGAGAAGACCGTCGAAACTAATACAAATGTTCATGACGCCGGTGCCTCATTTGAGTCGAACAAAGGTATGCGTGTCATCAACTCGCTAAGTATGTTCGTATGTAAAAGATTTGTTGTCGGTCACCGTGACTAGTCAAGACTTGTACAAGACGACGCGTGATGAATGAGGATGCTTCAGGAGGCTACGATCGGACTGGAGGAGACATTTGAAAGTAGTAAAACTGTTGAAGATGTAAGCGCTCTTTTGATTCAAAACGAAGGTATGCGTGTCCTTACAATTCTTAAGTATGTTCATATGTAAATGCGTGGTTGTCACTTGCGTTGACTAGTCCGTAATCGTATGTAAAGATCAAGGTGGATGTGGATGTTTCAATGATGATGCTAATGCAATGAGAATGAGTTCGAACTAAAAGACATTGAAGATGCCGCTGCCTATTTTGGTTCCAAAATAAGGTATTATTGTCATTACTCTTATTTATTATGTTGATGTGTACATGCATGGTTATCACTTGGCTTGACTAGTCCATAATTACACCATTGCCATCGCATTGGGAGGATGTTTTTTGTCAATGCTAAACAGTCTAGCGGACATACAAACGGGATCCTGATCCGCTGCCGCAGACAGATAATTGCCGCTTGTTCAACAAAACCAAAGATTTTGTCACAAGTAATCGATGCTTGTATATCTGCTTATGACGTTGCAAGAGAGAATGTAAAAAGCAACAGCTGAACATGACGATATTAATGTAGATGTTATCGCTGTGATTAATAAATATTTCACCTCAAGTGGAAATGAGGAGTCTCTCCAAGTGAAAATAGTGAACCTCAATCATTACTAATGATACTCATGTGACTAGAAGCATTGAATTGCCATTCAAGAATGATGCCGCAAAAGATCTTGTTGGGCATATGACCGATGTGACAATAGAAAACACAACGGTGAAAGAGACTACGGATGCGGTGGAAATGGTCAACTCGAAACCGCCGCTAGTGTCGATGCAACCACCTCCGCAACCACCTCTCGCAACCAACCATCCATTACAACTCAAACAAATATCACTCAAACAAAACGTCAATGAACAAGATGATGCACCAACAACAATTTTGAACAAAGGTACGGATGCTTGCGCATATGTTTATGATGGTGCTACAGTTGAAAGTGAATTACTTAGTGTGGAAACTATGGAAGCTGGAGATGTTGGTAACGCTACTGACGTGCATACAAGTGTTGAAGTAGCAGTAATGATAGACAGAGGTGATGAAACGAAAACCTTGGGACCGCAGAACTTGGGCTAGCATGTTTGAAGAGCGCAAGTGATATGCAAGCTATTATTTCTCACCGATTCAAATGTCGCCGCTTCGTTCTAGGAAAGCGTCCGCTGGTTAAAGGAACCAACACAAACGCTTTATCTAAAGAAAACAAAACGAAGTCCGATAACGACATAGCCGGTAAGTTGCATGATTACTTTTTACGTAAAAATAAAGATGACAAAGTCTTTCAAATCGATGCGTAATTAGTCGATAAGATTGTCACGACAATGTAACCGAAAAGCAACAAATTAAAAACCCCGGTAGATTCTCCCAATGCAAAAGACAGAGCAAGGGTTAAAAGGAAAAGAAAGGCGGATGTTGTAGCTAGACAGAAGTGCGTTGGAACATTGGCATTACATTAGGTCAACAAATGAAGCCGATGAGATACTAGCATCTAGGATGCGTAACAAAGAAATTGAAATCCTAACATGTGAACAGCAAAAGAAGCTCTTGATAAAATAGTGATAGAAAGGCAAAATTCTACATTAAAAAAGAGCACAAGAAAGGATCCGAAAGCCACCAACGAAGAAAGAATGAAAATCTTCATGTGTGAGTACTTGGAGAGGATGGGAGGCATAAAGTAAATGTCTTCATGGAGGCTAACTTATGATAAAGTGAAAGAAATGTTTGAAAAGTGTAGAATGAGGCCTGATAAGTTAACTCCTATGAACAAAGGTACCGGTGAGAGAGATGAAGGAAGTTCCAAAAGAGCTGTTGATGATTTAGAGCAGGATCAGTCAAAGAGGCAGAGGATTGATCCAAAACAAAGGATTGAAAGGTTAAACCATTTGATTGTGCTTGATACGACGGGGCAAAGACTGGGTGCACTTCAGCCGACAATAACAAATAGTGCACGTAACATTTACTTGACAAATGGTGGCATTGTAATTACCATCAAGAGGTCTGACGGGCTCGAAACTACATTTAACAGCTTGGGTCAGTTGCTACATACTATAGACAGAGAAGATTTGGAAAGTGTTTGGCAGTGCGTTAAAATTGGCTTTCAGACAGGCCGGGACGCAGGTTGCCTAGGAGTTGATAAGTGGTATGGGATGAAGTGCATGTTTGAGCCCGATATAGAGGATGTTGAATGGAAAGAAACACTGGTCACGAGTTGGAGATTGTATGAATAGTGTGGAGTTCATGTGGTTACTACGCCGACAAGTTATCTGTTCATGCTGGATGATGCGGATTACCCTCTAACACCAACTCTAGCTTGTAACATGTTGTTTAAGAAGCTGACGAAAAATAGAATAAGTGAAGTGGCATATGTGCTTGTTGAAAAGATAGAAGGAATAGCGTGTAACACCCCCAAAAATGACTCAGCGGAAGCATACAGGTATTGGGGTGCTACTAAATTGGTATCACAACATAAGCATAGAACAACATATTCTTATAAGAGAAACTTTTATTCATTTCTTAAAAACAATGTTTACATTATTTAATTAGTGCGGAAGATGGCCCATTATAAAAAAGGTGGTCCCAATACGTAAATCGTAGTCGCCTATGACCATGCCATGCCTTTGCCTTGCGCCTCAAAGATAAGCTATCACTTCAAAACACTCAAGATACATGCTAAAGTGGTCGACTTCTGTTGGTGAGTTCATAGGTTTATTTAAAATAGATATCAAGACTTTGTTTCAAATTTGGTTTCGATGATCATTACGTCCGCATAATGTCATAAAGTTCATGATTTCAGTTCATAAAAGGATTTCATAAAGAGATTTCATTAGTGGACCATAAGTAGGGTATATGTACATTACAACGAATATAATGTCATATGTTGAATCTATTACGCTAGCACTAAGTTCATGCAACCGAAACTACGACGCTCTTGTATGCACAAAGGAGTCATACAAAAAAAAGGAGCCCATGGCGAGTGTTTATCCCAATACACTCGGTCCCGACATGCTATATGTTTTGCCTTGACCCAAGCGGGGTCAACCGAACAGAGGAGTCACCCTCAATAGATCTATTTATAACATTCGCGCTTCCCAGCAGGAATTGACGGTTCATGAAAAGGGCAATTTGGGATTTAAGGACTTAGGCTAAGCTGCGTAATATTCTAGGTCAAACATTTTGGTATGCTCTATAAAACATCTATGTATGATGAAAACTTTAAACATGTAAAAGCATAGTATGCATGGAATGCACAAGTAAAATGAGCATGTATCTACCCCCAAAACAAGTATAAAACAGTTAAAAGTAGGGGCTATGAAACTCACCTTGGCATTGTGCAATAGGAAGTCTAAAGGGAATTAAATCAAGGAGTGATAGTGCACGGCTTCGACACGCAACCTAATTAATACGGCAATTTAGTCTTTATTTTTAAGACTCGATAAAGTTTAACTAACTTTATAAGTTTTAAATGTTTTTGTTGTTGTTGTTGTTGTTGTTGTTGTTGTTGTTGCTTGTGTGGCATCGTTTTAAGTTTGAAAAAAATAGTTTTCAAAGGTTTGTGTGTATATCGGCTTCTGGTACAGAAAGAGTATATAAAGGAAAAGTATCGAGTATGAACGAGACCTTGGCTTGATGATGGTCGAATGATGATGTACAAAAGATAATGCGTGTAATGTGAGACGTAGATACGAACGAAAGAAATATATATATTAAGTGTATATACATATATTTACATATCAATTGTTGTCTAAGATAAATGTATTCCAAAAAAAAAGTTTAAATGTAACCTTACTTATATACACTGGTAATTTCAAAATCAATGTAAGTTCGAGGAGTACATTTCATTTGTAAATCGCAAAATAATATATGTTTATCGACAAGTTGTCATAACTTGGGTGTACACTTTATTTACTCGCGGTGACTAAGGTCAAAGTATATATTAGATTTTTGTCAAAGTTTTTGATATCTGGCGAAGGTACATTTACAAGTTTTATATCTTGTATAGTTAGAAATGTGAAAACTTTCTAATTATGTTGTGAGTAGTAAAAGTAAACTTTTTTAATTAATTTGTTTTCAACACATTGTTTATATTTAATTATTTCTTGTCTCATTTTTAATATTAATGCTAACGATACATGGTATGTCGCGTTGAGTTTTATATCTGGTCCTCATCAAGTATAAATACATAACTATATATATACAAGTTTATGTATAGTTTACGGGTTGAGATGAATACTAGTTTTAATAAATCTCATTTTAAATTGTTAACTCGTGTTATTTATATTGGCGTGAGTATGTCGATTGGCTTATAGAAAAGGTCGTGTTGCGACAGAATTGGAGTCGAGCTGAACAAGCTGTGATGAAGCGAGAAGTGCTCGAGTTTACTACGTGCACTATATTAACATATTGACACTGAATGGTTATTCTCAGTATTGGGCCTCGCAGCCCAAACTGCTAATCCATCATGAGTAAACCAATTAGAGCCTATCATGAGGTATGGGCTTTGGCCCGTTGATGACTAAACAACACACACCAGTGGCTCAAATATATGGGTAAATGCATATGACACTAGGCAATTTTGAAACCTGAATCTTTACACGAGGAGTTGATGAACTGAAGACTCGATATCGAACCCGAGAATGGAGTAAGTGTATATCGAGACTCAAATAGAAGATTGTAAACTAGACAAGTACATCAACGATAGTGATTATAACAACCTAGGCTAGCAACCACGTCCATGTATACTCGAGAAAGACGTAGAGATAGTGGCCAAGTTCAACTTATGTTTTGTTAGTACCACTTAACTCGAATGAAAGGTTTGATACCAGTCGCACCCTTACGGGTTTTGTGCCGGTATGCTGCAAAATAGGTACTTCAGCGTGGGTTTCTCTCAACCGAACCCAAGTCTCAACTAGGGTGTATGGTTTGACCCGAAGTAGACCAAACACGAGCATAAGCTACTAGCTTATTATAACAGCTCAACGGTCTTACTAACACAAGAATGGAACAGAAATATGTCGCCAAAAACTAAATAAACCCGTATTATGTGGGTATTGAACCTATTGCGAGACACTCAACAAAAAGAATCTCAAGTATATTTGGCTAGTATCTAGAATAGAAAAATCACTCTCGGGTATGACCCAAACCTGAGTGAGATGGAGAGCTTAAGCCGATGATATCAACTAGCCAAAATACAAGTTTTTATGTTTTAATCCTGTTTCTTTTACCACTAGTTCGCAACAACAACAACAATCTCATAGTTGTACGACAACAACAATATTTTGCTATTAACATTATTAGTCCGACAAATTAACAACTTCAATAAATTTTTCTGATTTCCAAATCGTGTGTAATATTCGACCATAAAGATGATAACAAACACATTGATTCATTTTCTTTGTACCCAAAATTACAACAAAAGAAATGAATTTAGATTTACAAGAAAATGATGCTTACAACGAAAGTAAGAAGGGAGACGAATGATTATGACCACCGAACACCAAAGAGCCAATTGGGAGAGACTCAGAATGAATTGGTACAATTAGACACTTGGAGAATCTTCCTCATGCTTCGATTAACAAAACCCCCCACTCAATTGGAAAAACCCCTTTGTTTTGAGAAACCCTAATTATTAAGAACCCTAATTATTTTTGTGTCGTGATGAGTGGATGAACCTGCTTCAAGAGTTGATGCTATATATAGAAGCCTTGTGTCCTCTTTCTCTTCTTGATTGCAGCGTGGCACTCTACTTGGATTCCATCTCTATTCACAGCCGAGCTAGTGTCTCCTTAGGGTAGATCATGTGGTTGAAGATTTGTGGTGATGGATTATGGTGACTGAAGAGGAAGGGGAGCAGTAACCTTTTTGGTTCCTGGTTTTGTATAGAAGCGAAAAAAGGAAACAGGTGAAGAAGAAAGAGATATAAGGGTGGGATAGTGTAGATTTGTTTTGTTTTATTATAATTACTGTATTGACTGTACCCCGTGTTTTGTCGAATTCTCGAGTAGACGTACCTTCCCGGTACCCGAAGAATATAGAAATTATATTTTCGGAAACGATTTTATAAGCGTAATAATATGACATTCTTATTACGTTGAAATTTGATTATAATTGTTTGCCGTTATGAATTTGGTGTCGGTCTGCGTGCGGTGCCGTGGCTTCCTAAATTCACGAGATAACCTCTCGTTTTCTTTTGTAAATTATTAGTGATTGATAAAAAGTGTATTTGTCTCTTATCTCAGTATTTATTTTTAGTTTTGTATGCTACTGCGCTGCAGTATGCGGAATAACAATGGATTAAGCTTATGTATGCTTAAATTTTAACTTGGACACTAGTAAATTTCACAGATACTTAGTGGACAAGTATCGTGCGTGCGGTGTCTTATTTTTAGAGAAACGGGATGACCTCTCGTTTTTAAATTTTAGATATTGGCATTTTGTCGGAAAATAATTGATTTAAATTTTATGACGTGATAAATATTATTAAAATAATTCGGAATTTTACGGGTTGTTATAGTCTACCCACCTTACAGGAGATCCATCCCGGATCTCAATTTACGTTATCCGATAGGGTGTCGGAAACGAGGTGATGGTATTTGGAACAAGTTTTGAATTGTCCTTAGGTTGTTTCTAGGGTTCCCTCTTTGGGTATGGTTACCTAGGTGTTGTGCCAGGAGCACATCCCTTATCTGAGGAGTTATGATTTTTCTCAGGTAGGTTCATTGGTGAAAGTTCTAATTTTGATGTTATGAGGTTTCATTATATTGTTAGTGTGGGCACCTCTAACTTCTCATGGTTTTATCAAAACGTACCCATTTCTGGTGTTTAATGGTTCTATAGTATATAGGTTGATTCTTAAGGTTCGCTATGGGTTTGTGTGTTTTCTTTTTAAAGGGTGAAGAAACATTTGTTTTCGAATTTCTCTAAATGTTTGCACAAGTTTGACTAAAATCATATTTCAAAATCGATAAGGTGTCAAAATGACACATTTTTTTTTAAAAGATTGTAAAACCGGTTCTAAATTATGGGGTGTACAGGGAAATTTTGCGAAACTTTTAGTGTTTAAGCATTTTGTCTCATTTTAACGAGGGATTTTGAAAAGTATTATTATTGGATTCTAAAGAGAAATCCTCAGATTTGGAAAATATATTGTAGCAAGGATACGTAGCAAGATATAATTTACCCATAGCCACGGGTAGGGTTTAGTTGCCTAAGTTGGTAAGGTTAGGGATTTAATAGTTGATGACCCTCATGGTTATCTATGGTTTTAGGCGGCGGTGTGGAATACGTCCCTAGGTTAGGCTTAGTTACCAAGGAAAATATTGGTCATTTCTGTTTATGAGGTATTAACTTTAAAACATTTTTCGAGAAAGTAAGTGATTAACAGAGTGATTCTTGAATATTTTTCAAGGTATTAAGGAAACACTTTATTTTTTGTGATATAGTAGTGAAATTGTAGTTTACTTTATGGTGAAATAGTAGAGTGGAAATTTGGTTTGTAGAATAATTCATGAAGTGATTCATGAAGTATTTTGATTATAATGGTTCGAGGGATATTCGGAAATAGTGTGTATGACAACTCTTTTTGTTTGTAGGAGACTAACAAGGTAAGTATGGTTATTCTTAAAAGGTGGGTGAAGCTTCTAGATATTTGCTTCTCAAGGTAGGGCGTAAAGTTTTCAAGTTTCTGTGGGATTATAGGTTCTCTATCTTGCCCTTCTAGATTTTGCCAAAGGTTTATTGTATTTTCTCATAGGTGTTATTGAAAGGTTGCTCCTAGAATGGTTTGATTTGTTCATGGGGTGTAAGGTGTGGGGTAGGAGTGACTATAACATAACCCGATTGTGATATGGAATTATAAAGTTTATGATTAAGAAGTAGTATGACGCCAGTGAGTGGCTTATGCTTAAGACATATTGTGATGCTAGTGAGTGTTTTATGACTAAGAAATGCCAGTGAGTGACTTGTGATTAATGAGTGTCAGTGAGTGACTTGTGATTAATGAATGTCAGTGAGTGACTTGTGATTAAAGAATGTCGGTGAGTGGTTTGTGATTAGGGAATGCCAGTGAGTGGCTTGTGATTAGGGTATGTCGGTGAGTGGCTTGTGTTCAAAGGATAGTGTGACGCTAGTGTGTGGCTTCAGGGTAACCGTCAATGTGTGGTTTATTGAAATGTTACATGTTTATCAAAATATTATCATCTTCTCTCTGGACATAAAGCTATTATAACTATCCTAAGTACTACAAAATTCACCTCTGAGTCGGACATAGGTGATCAGGCTATGTCCCATCGTCCCTGGTTGAATATAGGTGATCGGTCTATATTCACCCGAGGTTCAATGAATTTTGAAATACTTAGCTTAGTTACGCTTAGTAATATGCCACAATACTTTTAAAGGTTGTCTTGAAGGATTAGAACGATTATTCTCTTTATGTGAGGGAAAGGTGTAGGTTGTGATACGTAAGTATACGTATAGGAAAAGTAATTATAACCTATAATGAAATTAGGTGAGCAGTGATAAAACATGTATCTTATCAAGTATGATCTCAACAGGATCATAAGTGAGGCATCACCTCGGCAGCGTGCACGTGTCGGTCATAGGGTTTAGTTTTTGTAAAAGTGGTTATAGTCTAGGTTTTAAAATACCCGCCTTCTATAACCTAGGCTCTGATGCCAATCTGTAACACCCCCAAAAATGACTCAGCGGAAGCATACAGGTATTGGGGTGCTACTAAATTGGTATCACAACATAAGCATAGAACAACGGATTCTTATAAGAGAAACTTTTATTCATTTCTTAAAAACAATGTTTACATTATTTAATTAGTGCGGAAGATGGCCCATTATAAAAAAGGTGGTCCCAATACGTAAATCGAGTCGTATATGACCATGCCATGCCTTTGCCTTGCGCCTCCAAAGATAAGCTATCACTTCAAAACACCAAGATACATGCTAAAGATGTCACTCTGTTGGTGAGTTCATAGGTTTATTTAAAATAGATATCAAGACACTTGCTTCAAATTTGGTTTCTGATGATCATTACGTCTTGCATAATGTCATAAAGTTCATGATTTCAGTTCATAAAAGGATTTCACAAAAGAGATTTCATTAGTGGACCATAAGTAGGGTATATGTACATTACAACGAATATAATGTCATATGTTGAATCTATTACGCTAGCACTAAGTTCATGCAACCGAAACTACGACAGTTCTTGTATGCACAAAGGAGTCATACAAAAAAAAGGAGCCCATGGCGAGTGTTTATCCCAATACACTCGGTCCCGACATGCTATATGTTTTGCCTTGACCCAAGCGGGGTCAACCGAACAGAGGAGTCACCCTCAATAGATCTATTTATAACATTCGCGCTTCCCAGCAGGAATTGACGGTTCATGGAAAGGGCAATTTGGGATTTAAGGACTTAGGCTAAGCTGCGTAATATTCTAGGTCAAACATTTTGGTATGCTCTATAAAACATCTATGTATGATGAAAACTTTAAACATGTAAAAGCATAGTATGCATGGAATGCACAAGTAAAATGATTTAAGTAAAATGAGCATGTATCTTCCCCCAAAACAAGTATAAAACAGTTAAAAGTAGGGGCTATGAAACTCACCTTGGCATTGTGCAATAGGAAGTCTAAAGGGAATTAAATCAAGGAGTGATAGTGCACGGCTCCGACACGCAACCTAATTAATACGGCAATTTAGTCTTTATTTTTAAGACTCGATAAAGTTTAACTAACTTTATAAGTTTTAAATGTTTTTGTTGTTGTTGTTGTTGCTTGTGTGGCATCGTTTTAAGTTTGAAAAAAATAGTTTTCAAAGGTTTGTGTGTATATCGGCTTCTGGTACAGAAAGAGTATATAAAGGAAAAGTATCGAGTATGAACGAGACCTTGGCTTGATGATGGTCGAATGATGATGTACAAAAGATAATACGTGTAATGTGAGACGTAGATACGAACGAAAGAAATATATATATTAAGTGTATATACATATATTTACATATCAATTGTTGTCTAAGATAAATGTATTCCGAAAAAAAAAGTTTAAATGTAACCTTACTTATATACACTGGTAATTTCAAAATCAATGTAAGTTCGAGGAGTACATTTCATTTGTAAATCGCAAAATAATATATGTTTATCGACAAGTTGTCATAACTTGGGTTTTCTCAACCAACCCAAGTCTCAACTAGGTGTATGGTTTGACCAAGTAGACCAAACACGAGCATAAGCTACTAGCTTATTATAATGACTCAACGGTCTTACTAACACAAGAATGGAAAGTAAATATGTCGCCAAAACTAAATAAACCCAGTATTATGTGGGTATTGAACCTATTGCGAGACACTCAACAAAAAGGATCTCAAGTATATTTGGCTAGTATCTAGAATAGAAAAATCACTCTCGGGTATGACCCAAACATGAGTGAGATGGAGAGCTTAAGCCGATGATATCAACTAGCCGAAACACAAGTTTTTAAGTTTTAATCCTGTTTCTTTTACCACTAGTTCGTAACAACAACAACAATCTCATAGTTGTACGACAACAACAATATTTTGCTATTAACATTATTAGTCCGACAAATTAACAACTTCAATAAATTTTTCTGATTTCCAAATCGTGTGTAATATTCGACCATAAAGATGATAACAAACACATTGATTCATTTTCTTTGTACCCAAAATTACAACAAAAAGAAATGAATTTAGATTTACAAGAAAATGATGCTTACAACGAAAGTAAGAAGGGAGACGAATGATTATGACCACCGAACACCAAAGAGCCAATTGGGAGAGACTCAGAATGAATTGGTACAATTAGACACTTGGAGAATCTTCCTCATGCTTCGATTAAAAAAACCCCCCACTCAATTGGAAAAACCCTTTTGTTTTGAGAAACCCTAATTATTAAGAACCCTAATTATTTTTGTGTCGTGATGAGTGGATGAACCTGCTTCAAGAGTTGATGCTATATATAGAAGCCTTGTGTCCTCTTTCTCTTCTTGATTGCAGCGTGGCACTCTACTTGGATTCCATCTCTATTCACAGCCGAGCTAGTGTCTCCTTAGGGTAGATCATGTGGTTGAAGATTTGTGGTGATGGATTATGGTGACCAAGAGAGGGGAGCAGAACCTTTTGGTTCCCGGTTTTGTATAGAAGCGAAAAAGGAAACAGTGAAGAAGAAAGAGATATAAGGGTGGGATAGTGTAGATTTGTTTTGTTTTATTATAAATACTGTATTGATCAGACTTCGTGTTTTGTCGAATTTCTAGTAGACGTACCTTCCGGCACCAAGAATATAGAAATTATATTTTCGGAACGATTTTATAAGCGTAATAATATGACATTCTTATTACGTTGAAATTTGATTATAATTGTTTGCCGTTATGAATTTGGTGTCGGTCTCTGCGTGCGGTGTCGTGGCTTCCTAAATTCACGAGATAACCTCTCTTTTCTTTCAGAATTATTAGTGATTGATAAAAGTGTATTTTCTCTTATCTCAAGATTTATTTTTAGTTTTGTATGCTAATGCTCATAAAGATGGAATAACAATGGATTAAGCTTATGTATGCTTAAATTTTAACTTGGACACTAGTAAATTTCACAGATACTTAGTGGACAAGTATCGTGCGTGCGGTGTCTTATTTTTAGAGAAACGGGATGACCTCTCGTTTTTAAATTTTAGATATTGGCATTTTGTCGAAAAATAATTGATTTAAATTTTATGACGTGATAAATATTATTAAAATAATCCGGAATTTTACGGGTTGTTATATAGCGCGTATGTAAACTTTAATAATGTATCCGTTTTTTAATGGAAAGTTGCATATTTTGGACGCAAAAATCAGGTTTGTGTGTGTGGTTTAATAAGATATTCGAAGAGTCCCTAAGGTACAAAAAAATGGTATTTGCGAATTAAAAGGTCAAGTAGTTAAATTCAAAGTGTTTATAATTGTGGACAAGCGTTATCCAAATACCAAAAAGGATAGAAAATCTGCTAGTACAGCTATGTTAACTACTGCTAGTAGTAAAATAAGAACTGCTAGCTATGTTAACTATCGATAGCGATAAAATAAGAACCGCTAGCTATGTTAACTCATCGCTAGTGATAGAAGAAATCAACGAAATGGTGCCACAGTCGTATTAAGTCAAACCGAGTTGGTTGTATTGTTACAACTGCTAGTAGTCAAGTAAGAACTGATAGATATGTTAACTACTGCTAGTGATAGAAGAAATCAAGGAAATGATGCCACAGTCGTATTAAACTGACAACTGCTAGATAAATTGTACTAGTGTTGACTGTTGAGTGTTAAATATGTTTTTGTCAAGTGTGTAGGTATTAGTGTGGAGTGTTTATGTCAGTAGCTTGTAGGTATTAGTAGATTGTAGAATACGAATTGTACGACTAAAAGGACTACTTCGTTTATAAAAGGCGTTGCTAGGGAAATCAAGTTGCCCTACGTAAAACTGCTGGTTGCCAAGATTACATAAACGCAGGAAATAGTAAAATAGTTAACTTACAACATTTCATACACACAACCAACAACATATTAAGCGTACTACATAATTATAAGTTTAATGGTTACATAGTTATAGAACCACGTGATTTGTAACTTTCAGCGACTACGAAAAAGATAAGCACTCCATGCTTCCTCCCCATAGACAGCGTACTAAAACCACAAAGCCTCGTTCCCATTAATCATGATCGATAACTTCAGCCGACGCACTGCTGAAAATGCCCTTCATATATCATTAACCAAGTAAAGTGATAATCTTTTAAAGGAATATGAATAGAATGTTAACTTACAAAAAGAAAAGAAAGAAAAAACATACTATACACAGCACGATCTGTGTGATTTAACAAAAGAAGAGATTCTTTGTATGGGGCGATATAGAAAGTTCCAGCATCTCCTAACATTCCCATGGTGATGAATAATTCAAGTTCTTGGTAATACACAAATACAGAGTGATGCAAATGATTGCCGCTGTAGGCTTCCACTATTGGAGCATGATGCTTTGTAAAGCCAAGCAAATGAACCGAAACTAGGCTAGGGATGGCGAATAGGCTTCTGAATGATCTTATGGAACAACCATTCATGTCCAACAACCATCCACAAAACAATGGCATACCTTCACCAATGATCATACCAGAAATGACCAGAGAAGTTCCAAGATCCGTAACATAGAATGGGATTGGGAGTTCATTTTGAGAATATGCGGTATGTCGATAACTTTGAATTTGTGGTTACCAAATCAAAAGAAATCAATATATAAATCTTGTAGGTAACATCGTCCTCATTAGTTAACTTTTCACCCCAATCCAATAGATAAAACGACCCACAACCGCTCAATTTTACGTTTCAATTTGATTGTTTCACGAGGGTGGAAATTTTCAAAGCGTGTCCACCGTGAAGAGTTCAAAGAAAAGATGACACATACCGAAACCACTTTGGAAAACAGGATAGGAGACCTTCACGATCGTCGGGTCAAGAGTGTCAGGACGGACGCCAAAACCAAAACAAATCTTTTGAGATTCAATTTGATGCGTGTAAAATGGGACAAATATTGCAAGTGATTTTTTGATTGTCGGGTTCCAAATAACAGACATTAGATTAGAACCATAAACAAAACACGAAAGACCATTAGAATTGCCAACTGCAATCAAAGATGAAAGCCTTAAATCTGTACGAAGTGGCATAGCGATTAGCTTTTCATCTAAACCTAACATAAACCCTTGGTGACCCAGATCGAATGTTAGCGTAAAAAAACACGCATCATTATGACGAACACCGTAATTAAAGATGAAGCTTCCACAATCTATACCAGCCTTCCATAACTTGCAAACAATACGTACCTTGAGTATAGACTTAAGAGGTAGCCTACGGATGATATCTAGTTGAACATCCAGTGGGATATTGTCAGACATTTTCTTAAAGAAAAGCAGAAAGATTAAGATAAAGATGTGAAGTGACCAAAAGAAGAAAGACAAATTTTGTTAAAGAAAATTAGAAAGATTTGTATTTAAGAAAGAGATTGGGAACAGAGGCATTAAAGGACATGTAGCATGATGTACTTTAGGGCAACCAAATAATATTTAATTCAGGTGTATAACAAATATTAATAACATATACATAACCAATATAGAAAAAAAGGAAATGCATTTGAGCTTATAAAAAGATATTCAAAGAGTCCCTAAGGTACAAAAAAATGGTACTTGCGAATTAAAATGTCGAGTAGTTAAATTCAAAGTGTTTATAATTGTGGATAAGCGTTATCCAAATACCAAAAGGATAGAAAATCGCTAGTACAAATGGTAGTAGTATAGTATCATGTACTTGTTAATTTTACTAGTGCCACCGATAAAAGACCTCAACGAAATGATGTGTACAAGTTAAATTCATTTGAGATGATTATTTTGAGCTATATGCGATATTTGTAAACGTAAAAAAGTTGCACTGCTTTTATGCTCGATTACTTAGATTAGGAATCTCAAAACATAAAACGAATTGCTTGTATACTTACAACTGGTAGTTACTTTTACAACTGGTAGGTAGTCAAACCGAGTTGGTTGTATTGTTACAACTGCTAGTAGTAAAATAAGAACTGCTAGCTATGCTAACTCATCGCTAGTGATAGAAAAATCATGCACAAGTCAACATGTGACAATAATTATGGGTCAAAAGGACATTAAGGATGGTAACTTGAGAGACCACGACAATTTTGTATTCAACCTTGTGCTTCCGTATATTCAAGCATCCGCTCACGTAAGCTAACATTGTTTGAAGAGGGTCGTCTACTTTGAGAGGTGGTTACGGAGCAATCTGCACAATATAATGCACACCCATACTCCGCAATCGCCATACAAGTCCGATTGTTGTGGGACTTTGGAAACTTGTATGTGATTTTATAATCCTCGGGTGAGATGCCCTTACTATGCAAGACCCAAAGATTTGTTAGGTAAAGTTGAAGCCGTGTTTGTAAATCTCTTCAAACCTCGCCACCACCGTGAACTCCTTCCGACTGACCCAACAGAGTCATAAACGTAAACAACTTCGGCAGATATGGAGCACACCGAGTACCCAGTGGTTTTCGTTTCATTCACGTGAAAATACACATGATATATAAACCAATGAAGAATATTATAAGTCGTTTATAAAAGTAGAGCTAGATGTACCGTAAGAGGTCGCCAAACCGACCTTTTCAACATCTCGCCAAGCGGCTGTGGTATGTTGTGCCATCCGAATAAGTGGTAGGTAGTTCGCCATCTAGGATTTGATCGCAGAATTACACCGCCAAAGCCCAATCTGCATCGCCGGTCTAAACAACCACATCAAATCAAGCCATACATCTAAGTGTCAGACATATAAAGCAAATCAAAACTCATAACATTCGGTTCCAATTTAACAAAACGAAATAATAAACATGTGTAGGAGACAAGATAAAAATCAGTTTACTCACTAAGTCAAGAAGCCACCTGTGGGTGCAATCCTCAACACATGCCAAGGCTACCCAAAACCCTCAGAAACAACAATGGCACCGGAGCCCCAAGGAATGTATAAAGTAATGGTTTTTAAGCTTGAAATAGGTGCGAAGGTAATCAGCACAGAACCTTCTCCTTGTTGCATTTGTGTCGTAAAGTTCTTAAATATATATATATATATATATATATATATATATATATATATATATATATATATATATATATATATATATATATATATTGAATAACATTAACCATATGATAATGATGTTAATGGATTAACAAACAAAAGATACCTCTACAAACGGTTCAATTCTAGGCGAATACAAGTGACTAACGCGACGCGCTTTTGGGGTTTCGAATTTTCCCGAAACACACTTGAAAAATAAGCGCATAAACATAAAATATTCATATCCGTTAGAATTTAATATGGTGCTTTACATCGAACCGCACGGGATAAAAGCCTCGTTAATGACACCTTGCGATCTTGTAAAGGCGGCAAGGAGTAGCCGATGTTTTGATAGGCCGATTCATGAGTTGATGTAATCACCATCTTCTTATAATGTTTTACAATGTTTTTTTTTATCGAGGTTGTCGCTCAATTTGACTCTCTTTCTTTTGTTTGTATTATTATGGGAGAAAAGTTCTTCCAATGGAGGTTTGTCATTAGGACCTACCACATTTGCAAATGACAATTTGTTGGATTTAACCCGAGATTTAGGGGCTGTGGTCTTTCTTTGTTGGTGTTTCTTCGGGTAACAAAGAACGACATCATTGTTACCAAGACGGAGGCCAACAAACCAGTTTTCCTCAACCACATTCAATTCTTGCTCATCAAAATCCATTAAATCTAAAGACGGAACAAACAATGTTTTATCGAGGCCTTTGTTGAAATTATCTCCGAGGAAACACGTCCCAACATAGGTGTGTCATTTTCGCCAACCACATTTACATTTGACACGTTATTGTCTTTGAACTGCGATTTGAAAATATAGTATGTTAAAACAACACATTAAAATCTTTTATTTATCCGCGTTGTTTTACCGATAATGTAGATACCGAAAGCTTTGTTGGTTGGTGTTCCTTCTTCCGTCTCGCACACCAACAATATTGTTAACGGGTTCAGTTCCCAGAAATTGTTTCTGAACCACATCTTGGTGTTGATTATCAGAATCCATTGCATCTACAAAATTATCACACGAAAGTTTATCGTCGTTTATGTACGACGACCAATCGATACCGCAATCCAGTTCCTGATGAATTTTAATTATATATACATAAGTATGGACATATGTTATACATGATATGTAAAGTCTAAATGAAAGATAACATACAATAATGGGGTCACCGTGTGTTTTTTTTTCATCGTTTGGTGCAAGTGGTTGAAGTTGAGTAGTACGATCACCTCCATATTCCATAGCGGGACATTTTGGGTCATGGCACAAGCTTGTACAAGAATCCCAAGGTTACATGGTTGTGTTTCTTTAAGCCCATCATCATTGTCAATGTCCGTTGCATCTTCCGATCGACGACCTTATCCCGTTAGGCCTAGAGTATGACACGACGTCGCTCAGAGCCCAAGGTTTAATATAAGTGTACACACGAAGGATTATTTGGGTTTGGTATAACATTGAGGCAACCTTAAAAGTAAATACAAACCTTCGGATCATCGGGATTAACGCCGAGTCATTTGTATTGGCACAACTTTTAGATTTCTCAGAACGAAGGTCGCATCATTTTAAGACCCAAAAGTTGTTGTACTTTTGAAACTCGATTTTGACATCCGTAAACACATCAAGTACGACGGTGTGTTTCGACCCAATGAATGCCATTTTCTATCATCAAAAGTTTTTGATCCAAACCACTAACTCACGAATTACGCCCCTCGTTGAAAGAGTGGTCCCGTTGTGCACCATTTAAAGAAAATTGTTGCTCAATGTTGAGTTGCAATGCGTTTCGTGTAACCCCGTAGTTGACTTTCCATGATAGTGTGTAAATTGAAAGTGTCCACGAATTGATTAGAGTGTTGTGCGCTTTTCACAACCGCCTCGTGTTCCGCATGCATAAACCATCTATATATTAGGCACTATAAATACACCACGGTTGCTTCATTTCACTTGTGTTGCGTAAATTTCAACAATGGGAGTTGAGTCCTAAGAACAAAAAGAGTTACATTATCGATATTGTGAACAAATTTAGGTACAACTTAGTATAGTCTCGCATCATAAGATCGTGTGATGCCTACCGTCCAAAGAGATTACAACAACTGCGTTCAAACTTTGCAAGTTTCGACCAAGCAAGACCACGTGGAATCACCTTGTTGTCTTTCACCCACCAAAGTGAGCTTCTAGGAAAACTCTCCAAAATCCAAATCTGTAATAGGCACACCGTCATCGTTAAAAATGTCTAGCTATGCGCTTATCATTTTTAATTTGTTTAAAGTTTTAACTAGCCAAATGTAATCTGTTTACGATGAAACAATACGTTTATGATGACAATTACAAAAAAATCGCAAACTAAAAAGTGTTATAACATTGTTGTTATCTAAATTACGGGTAACATTTGTTTTCTAAAACAAACGTGTTATCAAACAAAGACATACATACATTAGTACAAACTACAGAGAATTCAAACCTTGAAAGCCCAAGCGAACCCGTATAGATTGTATGTGGCACTGAACTTTGGGTTTTTTTTCAATTTTAACAGATGATGTTTTTCGTGAATATGAACAATATTGATGATCCTTTGATAAAATTTATGCCACATATATTCACCCCAAGGAAATACATTCCAGCCTCAAAATCATCAACCAAGGACAATAAGTGATTATGGATGCAATTCTGCCTTCTTTTCCCATAAACACCATCTGCAGACTACCAACAGACACACCCTAACAAAGATCCTCATCGTAAAGCGATAACCACCTTTTTCCATCCTTTTTGAATCATTAACAAGTTCCAAAAGATCAATGGCATGTACATTTGTTACACCATTACTCTTTTTCGTGAAATACACGATCACGTAAAGCGGTAGATCGCTTTTTTCGCTTTGAAACTTTGCCAAATCGAAACCCCGTTATCGACAAAATTCTTTCCGACCAAACCTTAACGAATGCTCCCCTATTTGGAATGTTAGTGGAGGGAATCGAGGAGATGTTAGAAACATATACCGTGTTGCAAAACATAATGCATCGTAAGGCGGTCATTCTCGCATCGACTTTATATCCAACCATGGACCAAATATCGTTTGCTCGAACAACCTTTCCGGTTTTCGTTCTTTGACAAACAGAGTTTAATATCCGGCGGCAGCCTTCAATGTAGAACGAATGCGATTTTACAATTGTACAACTTTAATTTTGTCATACGTAATTATACAAAGAAATTAATTAGGGGTTAGAGGGTTACGTGAATAAGATGTGGTTTGTGAGTGTGTGGGCGTGATCTACAAGAAGATGTTTAATTGTAGAAGCTGTTAAATTGTAGTAGAAGATGTTTGATTGTGTGTGTGCGCGCGCGTGATGGTGTGTGAGTACGTGTCTAACTTATTAATATTACTTTTATAATACAGCCATTGTAAATTGACCATATTATCCTCGTGTATAAATACAAGTTGCCCAATAATATATAGTTGCCCGAAAATACATTTTGGTTGCCCAACAAACAATACATGACAAATACGTTCAAAATATGTACTTCTGTTGTACCTTTGTCGGACACGTGGCACCATATGGTTGTCTACAAGAAAGTCGCTGGGCAACAAGTCCATTTCCGTAAGGCAAAAAAGCGTGGTCCATAAAGTGATATGCACCAGGGCGCGTGGTCTATTTGACTAATTTTCCCTATTATAAGTCTTCATGTTTTTTAATAACTTTGGATTATAAACAAATGCCCCCTTATACTTTATACCCTTTATACTTTATATCTTAATAAATACAATGTATATGTTGTTTTAAAATAACAACATATAAATTTGCATAAGATTATAAGTATCAATTTTTTTAGTTTTTACGTTCAATAAGGACACACTTATTTCATTTTTAAAAGTTTAACTTATGTGGACACAAGTTTACATTTTAAATACGGCTAAATTACTGAAAACGAGAATATAATTATCAAATTGTAAGCACGGGTTACTTTAATATAAAAATAAATATACGCGATTATACTTATAACAATATTTGTAAAACAAAAACTTAAAAAATATGAGGTAATTAATAAAACTTTAGTGGTTGAATTTTTAAAAATTATATAAGGTTAAGTGTAATATTATAAGTTTTCATGTTTTATAATAACTCTAGAAATTAAACAAAATCACCTTTATACTTTATACCCCCTATACTTTATATATTAAAAATACAATATATATGTTGTTTTAAAATTACAACATATAAATATGCATAGGATTATAAATATCAAAATATTTCTTTTACTGTATAAGTTCAATAAGGACTCATTTATATTATTTTAAAAGTATGATTATGTGGACACGAATTTGAATATTAAATACGGCTAAATTTTTGAAAACAAAAATATAATTATAAAATTGTAAGTACGGGTTACTGTAATATGAAGAAAAAAAATATACGTGATTGTACTTATAACAACAAATCATGTAATTCTTATTTATTTATATAAGGATATGTAGAAAAACATTTTTTTAAAACTTTAAGGAATATATTTTAACTTTATCGACGCTAATTATGTGTTACTAAACTCGCATCTTGTGTAAAACATAATATCAATAGTGAAATTTAAATAGCAACATCAACATATATGTCTGCTAAATATAGTTAAATCTTGAGTTATCTAAGAGAAACTTTTACAAAATTTTATTTTAACAAATTCTAATGGATATTAATATATAATGGAAAACTCGTGCATAAGTATATAATTATATGTAATTACCTTTAAACACAAAATATTCAATATTAATACAAAATATTTTTTTTTTGTCAAAACCCCGTGCGTACACGGGTATTATAACTAGTATTAGTATGAAATAAATTGCATTGCACTCATACCTTCACTTTGAAATATAAGATTATTGGTCAGAAGAAAATGGATTGAATATTTACAAATATAAGATAAGCCATCACATGGCTATAAGTTTGGAAGTTTTGTTAGTCAAAATTCAAATATGATAGTCAAAGAGTGTTTTCTTGTTAGTAGATAAGTGCATTCGTCAATATTGCCGATATTTTATACGTGTTAATATTATCTTCCAGTAATCTACCACATGTGTATATCATGTTCCTATGCTTCCACTATTATCTCCGGTTAGTTGCAAGAGATAATTAATGAATTAGAACGGTTGAGATTAATTCCTCATTTGATCTAACGGATGTAATAAACTTTTGCGAAACTCACCTTCAGCAATAGAATAGTAATTCTATTATTATTTCTTTCAACTTTTGCAACACCTTTTCTCTTTTCTACTAAAACTTTTCTCATTTTTTTATTATTTAAAAATACCTTAAAACACACATGCTCACATATTATACAAACACAAATAAATATTATACTACTTTTTCTTTCTTGGTACCTGTATTTTTTGTTGCGGGACTAGACTGCCGCAATGAAAAAAATATTACTTTTCATTGAAGCGGTAGATTAATGGATCAATGAATTGTATTTGACTAATAAACAACAAGTAATTACGGCCTCCTCTAACACGAATTTCTGAATCTCTTTTTATATAGGGCTAATGGCCTTTAAATGTATCATAGTTGTCATGATTTCCTTCTATATGTATTGAACAATTTTCTTTTGCTATTCTATGTACTAAACTTGTATTTTTGGTATTTTTATATATTTTATGACCATTTTACCCCCGGATTAATAAATTTAAAGGCAAAATGGTTATAAAATACACAAAAATACCAAAACAATAAGTTTAGTACATAAAATATTGAAAAAATTTATTCGATACATATAAAAGGAAATCATAACAACTACAATACATTATCAAGCCATTTTATCAGTTCTATATAATACTAGTAAGCTTTTTATATTGAAGTGACCTAACAAGAATATTGATGAAAAAGTACTCTTTTATTAGTTATTGCGTGACATTCATTAGTTAGTGTGAAGGGTGTGGGTTTGAGTGCTTCACGTCATCAATTAACAACTAGTACAATACCCGTGCGTTGCCCAGGTCTAACAATGCAATAATTTACAAACTATACTGAGAAACTTGTTTCGAGTGTATAATATAAATTTTGAAAACTTGGTATCTTTTCTTCTATGAGAAGTATTTGCCGTTGAAAAAACATCCTCCACCTCCGCTGCTATCCTACATATACATAAGAATGGTTAATTCACAAGACAAGTATCAAATTAAATTTGATTTAAAGCTAAATAATATATGTCAATTTTGTATCATCTCTAGAATATCAATCGGAGTATCACCATTCCATCTTTTAATTTCAATAATATTGTCACATTTCAATATCGTAAACTTTACCTCCCTTTCTCCTTTTCTTAGAGATGTGATTCAACTAAAACAAATTATGAGCTTTTAGTACACGGGATATAAATTGAGTGAGACAATGAAGAAAGTTATAGTAAAAAAGGATCACCTCATCAAGCAATGAATGTGTTTTCAGTTCAACGTTTGCGGTCGAGCTAGTGTTCAAAGAAAGGAAAACTATATTAGCCTTCATACAAATATGAGAATGTTACCTAATCAAATGCATGAATACGCATGTCCACATTGAACCCGGCCTGATGTTTAAAAAAAAGAAAAGAAAACGTTAGATCTTCATAAAAATATAAGACAATGCGATAAGATGTTGAAACATGTTATCAAAAAACTAATGTCTTGAATTCTTCATTGAGATACATTTTCACTATGTCGGTTAACTCGTTTTGATTTCGTTAATGAGCACATTAATTTTTAATTTTTCATCTGTGTAAATGCAAGAAATGTAAGATTAAACATCACCACTTTGAAATATAATGGACGAAATAGATTGCATTGCGCTCATACCTCCATTTTGTTGTCTAATAGTTTTTTTTATCTAGTGAAGATTATTAATTGGCTTTTATTTATAAATATGAGTATGAAATAAATTGCATTGCGCTCATACCTTCACTTTGAAATATAAGATTATTGGTCAGAAGAAAATGGATTGAATATTTACAAATATAAGATAAGTCATCACATGGCTATAAGTTTGGAGGTTTTGTTAGTCAAAATTCAAATATGATAGTCAAAGAGTGTTTTCTTGTTAGTAGATAAGTGCATTCGTCAATATTGCCGATATTTTATACGTGTTAATCTTATCTTCCAGTAATCTACCACATGTGTATATCATGTTCCTATGCTTCCATTATTATCTCTTGTTAGTTGCAAGAGATAATTAATGAATTAGAACGGTTGAGATTAAATCCTCATTTGATTTAACGGATGTAATAAACTTTTGCGAAACTCACCGTCAGCAATAAAATAGTAATTCTATTATTATTTCTTTCAACTTTTGCAACACCTTTTCTCTTTTCTACTAAAACTTTTCTTAATTTTTATTATTTAAAAATACCTTAAAACACACATGCTCACACATTATACAAACACAAATAAATAGTATACTACTTTCTCTTTCTTGGTACCTGTATTTTTTGTTGCGGGACTAGACTGCCGCAATGAAAAAAATATTACTTTTCCTTTAAGGTAAGGTGCACAATTCCTTTGATTCCCGCTAGAAAAAAAGGCTATTCTCGTGATTTTCCCAGCTACACACCCTACACCCTTATTATAATAATGAATGATGATGGTGATATGATATTCTTCTTGAACATCGATAACTCTTTTTCATAATAACTACAACTTGTACAATATTTGTAATACAATGGACACTTCGGGCCAGTTGCAATGTGAACAGGATATATACGTTTCGAGGCTACTCAAACTCAAGCATAGATACTAATAGGCTAATGTTTGCATACTCTTAAAATTTATTTGCACGCTTAAGATACAATCAGTTGAAGCAGAATGTTTAATACTGTACAAATATTTAATAAAAAAATAAATTATCTCAATCAATTTATAAAGTGTGCAAATCAATTTCCATACTAGTACAACATGGTAGCAACTTTACCTACACTATTAAATAATCATACCTAACTTTGGCATCCTTTCTCTATATTTTACGAACCGAAAATAAGTATCTCACAATATATATATAATAAATCAAGCTCGCAATGTTCTAGCAGGACTTGAACCTATAATAAAAGACGGGTTTAAAATTTTCGAGAAGGTTTTGCACAATTGTTTACTATCATAAGTACAAAAATTCGCACCATTAATTTTTTTTAGCTAAGCTTAAGTTGCACTATAAAGAATATAACATAAATATTGACGGTTGCATATACCATAAGACAACAATTTTAAAAAAAAAATACATCCGTGACCAAAAGTCAAGTGTAGCCCGTATCACACCTGATATTTATGTAAGTCCGTCCCTGCCCATAATTATATTGGTTGAAGAACAATGTCACACATGTGTTACCATTTGAGACACAATACTTTGTTGTCTCTATTTGAATTTCCTACCTTTAGTGTCTCTTTACTTTCGTATCGATAAAAGGATTCTAAGATATTCCCTCTCAAAATAAATCTTTTATATAATAAGAGAATTCACTTTTAGCCAAATCAATAAATTTAATTAATCACTCAGATGGCTCGATTTTGCTGTTGAACCTTCTCATTAATCAATTGAAAAGTCAAAGCCTAGTCAACATAGAAGGATTTTTATTTTTTGTGTAATATGGCTAAAAATCACTTGTGTCAAAAATAAAATAAGAAAAACTTGAGGAGAAACCGGTTGTGATTTTTAAATTTTGATGTCGAAAAAGCAAGAAACAAAATTCATCCCATCAGAATCGTGTTTCCAAATATATAGTAACAACTCGAAAAATTTACGTTAATATTTATTCAAAACATAAACATTTTATCCAAAATCGCATACAATTTTGAACTTAAAATATAAACATTTGGGTTATCCCGCGCGTAAGGAAAACTGACTCTGGATATTTTTATCACATTAGATTAATTTGTAATCCACTTATAATCATTATATGGAATTTTAAAATTTAATTTCAAATATTACCAAATAGATCATGTGATTTACGAGTCTAAACTTGCGTTTTAAACAATTTTACTTATATGCAAACTTGACTTATACATGCACCGCATTTTCTAAGACGTCTAAAAAATTATATTTGTAGAAAATTTAACGCATTTCCCTCCCCCATTGACCATAAAATCATCTCTTGATTTATAAACTAAACAATATCAAACTACACAATATTTACACTAAATTAACTAAGTTGTAAATACCTAAAACTATTTGGTCATTTTTATTTATTATCTAGTCCCGAAAACTTCCTAACTAAGTTTAACTAAATATTTAACATTTTTCGGTTTTAGACTTAACGAACATTTAAACATTAACGGACACTAGACTAGGCCCAGTCTAGACATTATAAGCCTTTAGTTCATAATTATCATATTAGAAAAGTCACATTTCACTTTTCCATTTTCGCGTAAACCTCGTACGTTTTACGCGTTTTCAACCTACGTTTTCAGGTTTTAACAGCGTATACGCGATTCATTAAACTTATCACTCATTTTGTATGTTAATATTAAGTATATTGATGAGTTTAATCATTTATACAAGTTTCATATTTTTACGATACTCGGTTATACGTTTCGTGATTTAAATACTTACCATTAGCGATTACCCCGACCAAAACTCACCCTGTAAATCAATATAATATCAAAATGGCTAACCAATCATCCATATATACATATGAATGACATTTATGCAAATCACCAAGCCTTGGTGGCTTGGTGATGATCCATTAAATTTTTATGCATTCATGTGTACCAATTCTAACCATATAAGCAAAATATCCTAAATGTTACTAACCTCCTCTTCATCCTATAAAATCAAATCCATTCTCTTCCTTGTCTAGCACCAAAAATCTGGCCACACCATAAATACTGAGAAGTCCATGCTTTGATTTTCAAGCTATAAATTCTACATCATTTCAAAGCTCTTGTAAAGCTTTACTTGATTCTTGTTATAGTTCTTTGTTCTTGATTCTTATTTCCCTTTTAAGTAAGGCCAAAGCTGTAATACAAGCTTATGCTTCTCACCATACCTTGAATTTTGTGTTTTTATTATGTTATGTATGCTTGTATATTGATCATGATGTTAAAAATCTTAATACAAAAGTAAAACATGTTTATGATTTCATGTAAAATCTTATTATTTATGCTAATTATTCTTTCAAAACCATGAGCCTATGTCACTAAATATATCTATGTAATTGTAGAGAAACTCAAGATAAAAACTTAGCTTTTAGAATCATGTAAAATGGATTTGTAGATTAAAAGTTGTAACTAGTTAAAGATTTCTAAAGAAAACTTGGTAATTTGCTAAATATGGTTCTGTAACGATTTTAAATTGTGTTTTTAAGGCCCTTCTGGTCCGAATCATGAAAAGTGTAAAACACGAAAGTTGTCCGGAATGATGTTCTACATTATAAGTCGCGTGATCTTAGCCCAGAAATGCAAAATGATGGTTGTTTCCTATCAAACTTAAGTGGACTATTTTTAACCCGAATTTATTAAACCAAAGGTAAAATTTTATGAAACATGTTTTATTTTCAAGTCAATTAACTTGCAAAACTT
The DNA here is from genome assembly GCA_022545495.1 of Chrysanthemum lavandulifolium. NCBI lineage: Eukaryota > Viridiplantae > Streptophyta > Magnoliopsida > Asterales > Asteraceae > Chrysanthemum > Chrysanthemum lavandulifolium. The sequence goes on from CM040242.1 coordinate 85,852,811, forward strand.
ATTATTTCTAGTAAGAATGTAACATACCACAATAACATAAATTTTCCTAAGTATATTTGACAATCGATTTTAAAAGGTATGACTAAAACCGGTTTCTAGTTCATTTATATGACTTGTGAAATTTATAACTTGTGTAAATCATGAAATTTATTTAAAACTATTAAACAAGATGTAAACCAACTAGTTTTATAAAAGATGTGATCATTTTAAACACTTATGTCATATAATTAGATCAAGCAAAATATAGGTTTTACAAAGTACTACGATAGTAGGGGAACTTCATGCGAGGGGCCTCTTTGGGGTAAACGTATTGACTAGTTGTTGGATTTACGATTTAAAGTGTCCTAGCCACTCATACGTTTACTACATTACCTCCGAATTATGATGGCCCGAACAGTAGTACGATATTTAACTAAAAACGTTTTATAAACTAGTAAACCATTTTCATAATGAAATACACTATTACTATAAGTAACAAAGTACAACATCATGATCATTATAAATGAATTATATAGACTCATTTATATTTCCACTCGTTATTTCAAAACCTAAGAGACAATATCATATTTCTAGGTTGTACGTAGAGGTTTCCCCGACATATCCGTTGATTTCATTATTCACTTAACATCAGTTAACTCATGGTGAGTTCATAGCCTTACTTTCTATTACTTAATTGTTTTACAAACCCTTAGGAGTGATACATGCTATTTTTACATGAACACAAAAATATTTGAAACCGTATGCTTATCTGATTATTTTATTGTCATTAAGTAACACCATTACCATGCTTAACTCCCCACATCATGAACCATTAATCAGTAAGCGTAATGAGCACGAATATTGTGAATAGGCCTATTGCGATTGACAAATCCCATTTGTATTGACCGGTTAGGCAAACAAGCGCACTATATTTGAGAACACTGGGTAATCGACAAATTACCTACAGAGGCAAACATTGTAACAAACATGTCAATTGCTATTGGTACACGTTAACGCTTTGGGTTCATGAATTTGTGTAATAATAATTGTTTTGTTTTCAACATTATGGGTGTAATACAACGTAACCCACACAAACATTATGTGTTCAACATTTAACAATAAACCTATGGATTCACTCAACCTTTGTGTTGACATTTTTATCATGTTTTATCTCAGGTCCATAATGATCGAGGTTGGCACGGAAGGCCATGGATGCATCAAGAAGGCTATAAATTATGTTATCATTCGAAAAACATCAAAGACTTTATATTATGTAGTCATGGAACCACTGAGACCTATCTTTTGTAAAACTATGATATTTCAATAAATCAAATGATAATCATTTTAGAACGACTCTTAGAGTCCGTTTTCTGTTATTATACTTGTTATACTATGAGTAGCGCCCAGTTTGAATTCCGTTGCATATCACAAAATTGGGGATGTTACATATGAGATTCAGATTCTAGAAGGTTTTAAATTGATAATTATTTATCGTTATTTGTTCTATATTTAAAATATGTTACGTAGATATCTATTAGAATACGAATACGAAACCCTAATTCGGAGCCTATATATAGTCGCCCAAAAAGGGTGTTCATCATTCATTAGCCTTCAAACTTTTATGTATTCATTTTTTTATCGGAGGCAACCCTATGTTGATGATCCCAGTTTCTAACGTAGATTATATGGTTAGTGAGTGGAGCATCAACATCAATATTATCTCTATATCGAACCACACCACTGAAAACATTCTAAGTATATTTTAAAGTATTAATATCAAAGTTTTCATTATATAAATATACTAAGGAGTATAGAAAACGCGGTCGTTTTGCATGCTAACTTCTGATTAAACAATTCGTTGTGATTAAAATATTGTGAAGGTTTTGGACCATCGTTTGGGCTCTTTCAACCTCAGCCAAAATAATGAAATATAGCACAGAAAGAGAATTGAGATGGAGTATATCATTGGGTTACATGTGAGGGAAGTCACTCACGTTCAACGCAATAAACCTATGTAATTTTCTTATAAGAATGAAGCACGCGGACCAAAAAGAGAATTACTGAAATTGTTTGAAACCAATGTAACAAACGCGGTCTTCGACATACATTTGTTGCGGTGCTGCATACCGGTTCAAAACACAGTTGGTCCATTAGTTTACTAAACATGGTAAGACAATTAAACTACACTTATATTTACATAACCAAAAGCAAAAAACCCTAACGCAATTCCACACACTTTCATATTTAACAAACACAAGCTGTAAAAAAACTAAACGCAAAAAGATTTCTTGAATGGAAACTCTTCGATTGCCAAACCTATCCCCAATATTGTTTGAAACCATTGCTTGATAAAGGAAAAGGCCCCGTAGTAACGCACGGACGCCATTTTTCTTAATAGTCAGCTGTGATTTTGAAAAAGTACTAGATGAAGATGAACTCTAAAATGCCCAAAACATATTGCAAAAAATAAATTGTTAAAGAAAACCAATTTACAACAATATCGAGCCCGTGCTTTCAGTTTATAATATTACAATCACTTTTGCCTAGTAATTTACCGTAATATCTAAACCTCTAACAATGCATCGACATTCTTCCGCCTTCAACATATTCCGAAAAGCCCCCACCGCAACGCATAGATGCTACCATCCTCGTTTATATATTAATAGTGATGATTATTTTAATTTCAAATTATCAGTCAATGTAGTCTTGAACATGATTAACAAGTAAAAGGGAACATGATATCCCGTTCATTTTCATTTCGAGCCTGTATAGGTTATTGAGCATTGTGCTATGAATGAGTTGACTTCGATATACATGTAATTAACAACTTTTAAAAATCTAATGAATAAATTCTGCATTAAAAAAAAAAAAAAAAAAAAAAAAAAAAACCCACTTCTTACGTTTAAAAAGATATAGTATATGGAAAATATTATATATGAATATATATATATAAATTGTGGGTCCCGAAGCATTTGTGGGTATACTGTGGTCGATTCATTTTCTTGTGTATTTTAATCAGAATAATAAAATGTAAAGATAGTATATATATATATATAAGTTATGATCAATAGAAGAAGTTTTATAATAAGAAGAATAAGTGATATTAACCAATCATTTTAATAAGGTCTTTTAAGTATTATTCATATCAGCATTACTCCTAAAATACAGGTGATTTATCTTTTACTTTTTCCAAACGATTATTAGAAACACAACATCACAATTCATAAAGTTGCAATCAATTACAATTTGTTCTTAAACTCCCGGAAAAAAATTATAATATTTCTTGTTTAACTCTTTATTAACAATTACCTCCTTTATTTATCCATTCAAAAATCACTTTTATTTTTATAAAGGACGATTGTGGCATGGTTTCGATGGAAAGATGAGACGTTACGATGATGATGAAATACAATGAATGTCAAGATGCAGATGCACCTATTCAATAAAGACACATACGTTGATCACATTCCTATAATAAAAAACAAGAGCATGCATCGATGAACGTTTTCATTAATTAGTTGTACAATATGAGATTCGTCGACAATGGAGTAGATGCATATCATGTCGGCTTAAAAATATGAACATGTTTACATGCGTTATTTTAAGGATATTATTACTTGCATCTGTTACGTTTGCATCGCTTATGTTCGGAATATGATGATCATAATTAGATGCATCCATGCATAAGTTAGACGCATCCATGCATGATGCATTAGTTTCACGTCAAGGTTTTGATGTAATAATTAATGAGATTAGTAGATGCATGAAAGAAATGAAAATGTTTAGATGCATCGTTTGTATAAAGTTACTGGTTCTTATCTTAGGATTCAAAATAGATTATGTTAATAAAGTTTTGAAAAATGCATGATCTGTAAATCTGTAATGTCTATAAAACCCAGATGCATTGAAAATGAGAAGCAAAAACATATTTCCATTCTAAAAAAATAAGATGCATGGTGGAAAACGAAACAATAACCTAGGGTAAAAACTATCACCATGCATCTATGAATTTAAATGTATCTAATTTTATTCAAATGATCAGATGCATCGTAACCACTAACGACTAAGCGTAAATCAATGTGAAGTTGTAGTTTTAATGTTTAAAGAAATTGAGAAAAGCTAAGCCTTATCAAATCCCGTATACTTTGTAAGGATTTCATAGGGATTGTCAAATTTACAAATTTACCCTCTGTGCGTTGTGAAAGGTGAGTAATATTTAGTTCTTAATTACCATTTTGCCATATTTAATCACAACCATTGATGCAAGATCTTATGGATAAAATTACTTCTTATTCTTCTTATTTTAACTAATATTCTCACTAGATCCCTACTATATATATATATATATATATATAGACCTCAACAAGGTAAATTGAAGCGACAAAAATAAATCATCGCGACAATAATTTTTTTATATTTCAGTAGACGGGCAATTAATTTCAACGAATTTTTTTGTCGAGTTTTGTTTTAGTGTTAAAATTTGCGTTTGATGTGATTTTTCAAACGCATGTGATTTGTTATTTTAGAAATCATGTGTGATTTCAAAAATCACATATTATTTCATAAAATCACATGTGATATTAAAATAACAAATCATATGTGATTTTTACACGCGTAAATTTCAACATAAAAAAAAAAGTCGAAAAAAATGTTTGTCGAAGTATAAAGAAGTGCTTTTTTGTAAAAATATGATTTACTTTTTGTCGTGATGGTATGATTCTTTTCGTGTATCGATTAACGGTTTGTGAGATATTTAATTGTTTTAAAAAATGGTGAAAATGTTTTTCTTTTTTCTTTTTTTTAGTGAAAAAATGAGTGATCAAAATTTGTTCATTGCATCTTTATATAATTTGAGATGAGATTTATATTGAACTTTTATCTTCAATGAATACTAAGTGAGATCTTCGTTCCATGGCGGCATGGCTTTTAATGGTGAGACAATTAACGATATGCGATATTATGGCAAGTGTTTTGTTTAACATTAAAAATAAAACGTGAAAATATCAAAATGTAATTGCAAACGGTTGTAACATCCGATAATTCAACTCTAAAAAAATTCTTAACATGGTTTGGAATTCACAAATGGTATGAGAGTATATGGTATGACATTTTTTTTTGCAAACAATGAATACTTTCCAAAGTTACAATGCAAAGTAATAGAAATCAAGTTTGACATTCACGAATGACAGTTTTCTTTGCAAACCATGAATATTTTCCAAATTTAACATGCAAACCATATTTTTCACTTTTCACATTCCACTTGTTCAATTCTTGATTTGTTGACAATTTTTGTATTTTATCTAGTACTTATAGATATAGATATAGATATAGAAGTTATGTCGAACATATTGTTAAAACTATTAGTCAATTTGGAAAGTTTTAGCGTCTTTAGAGAGCATTAAGTTCAGCCGATATAAAACCCAAATAGGAAAATTGTTATTAGACCAGAAACCTTTTAAACCAAGCTATAAAACCCGTGATGAAAACGAAATGCCTTGAATGCAGATTTGGTAGTAAATCACAAAGCCTGTGTACAAGCCTCATATGTAACATAAATGTAATTGTTGCAGTTGTATACACTCTCACAACCTCACACCTAAAGTTGCGCGTCCAGATTTGAAATTGAGCTCCATTGCAGATGACCATCTCAATAGCTAAATGAAGTGTTTGGAGCTTGTTGGATCCAACCAATTGACATCAACATTTTGAATATGCCATGGTCTATATCAGCTTTGGAACTTTCATCAATATTCCACTAGATGAAGATAAGCACATAGCTCCCCATGTAAAACTTCGGCATCCTAAACTCCAGACATGGCTAGCGCCTGAGATATTTGAGATTGCGTGTTCTATCTTGGAATAGGATATGCGACAATCAAAATATATTAACTATGCATTTTCATGGTATTCCGTTTAATTTTAATAGATTCAATCACGACATCATCTGCAGGTGGCAAGAAGCAGATGTAATCTAGCATAATTTACATAGCGACACAATATTTTGTATAATCTAACCTTAAATGGAATTGCGCTTAATATAATTTCTATGACTGACAGAAATGCACCTTCTAAGCCCAAATAAAATAAACCAAACACAGTAATATAATTTATCCATGACTCGAGTGGGCTTCTTGGGCTCAACAAGTCTCGACAATCAAAACCCTATTTGAGTTGAGCCGTAACCTAAAACCTTTTTCGAAAACAGAATACACCCTATAAAACCACCACTTATCTCAAACCCTAATCACAACTCACAAAACCATAAACATTTTACAGCGGTTTGCTCCTTGGTTATTCTTCTTTTTGTTCATTTATCTTTGTTTTGCATCTTAAAAACTTTTTTCTATTAATTTTATGGAAATTAGGCAAAATGATGTGCTTATTAGCGAGTTGAATACTTACTTTTGTGTTGGTATTATGATTCGTACTCTTTATAGATAGGAAGATCTGATGCCTTTTTTCTTATACTTTCATAAAACCCTTTTTTTAATTTTATTTTGGCCGGTGATGATAGTTTTTAATATGGTTGACTGAAAAGCAAGTTTATAAACTTTGCTAATTTGTTGAAAATCATGAACTAGGACGGTCTGAGGCTTTTTTTTTTTTTTTTTTTTTTTTTTATGTGGGTATGTGAATGATGAGATCTTTTATTTACACAGTTATCCCTGTCTGATAAATCTTGATGTGTACATGTGATCTGACTCATACCCATATATTTTTGTTTTGTGATGGTTTAGAGAGATTTGATACCTTAATGTGTAGTATACCAAAAGAGTATACATCGGATATTTTTGTTGAGGTTTCTGTATTTGGGATTAGTGACAAAAGTATGCGGTGTATACTTTTTGGAATAATACAATGTTGGTATGTATGACATTTAGATATATAGGAGCAGAACTTGTTTTTGACTGTTATATTTTGATATTAATCATGTATTTGATGTCTAAGCAACTAATGCAGTTCTGTAAATTCTTCGATAGATCTTTATTTGAGAAACTCCTCAAGTAATTATGTCGCTGATTTTGCGTCAGCAGTCTTTGGGCGTTTCCTAAATTCTCCCATTTTTGTTGTTTTCTAACAATTTCGTTATGCTTTTGAAATTGTAGTCTAGTTTTACTATTGAAGTTATACTGTACAAAGATCGGTGGAAACATAGACACACTAATAACATTAAATCCTAACGATATATATCTGTTTTCTATCAGATATTCTTTTGTGTAATATGTAAGTCGCACGTTTAAATGGTATGAGCCAAAACGTTTGTTTAACTTTCTCTTTTGTTAAGAACTTGCTACTTAAACTTTTTACACTGATCATAAAAGGTCGTCACTCAACACATTTCCTATCATCTTAACGTTTCTCAAATTTTATGTTTATGTCAAAAGAAAAAGAAAATTTAGTTGGGACTGTTTGAAATAAAAAAAGAAAAAGAAACTTTCTATTTTATTTTATAGTTATAATGCCACGTACGAGTTTTTTTATAAAATTTTTAACTATGTATTATTATTGATTAAAATGCAAACAAATTAAGGTCTTTTAAATGCTTTTCTATACTGGATTAAAAATAGAAAATTCTATGTACATATGTATTTTTATTTATTGATTGGTTTTATACAACGATTTGTTATAACAAAGGTCAGAAAATCGTTAGCTTAGAATGGGGCGGGTAAGGGGCTTAATGATTAATCAGTTAGACGGGATTAATCTGATTGGATTTTTATATATAAAATTATAAATTTTGAAACTATATGCCCGATTTTGCCGATCTAGCCGATTTTTTTCGATTTGGTTGATTTTTCCGATTTCACCGATTTTTTTCCGATTTTTACCCGTGAATCGAATTTTCCGATTATCCGATTTTTCTCGATTTGACGATTAATCGGCCGCCAGCCGATTAATACAATTTTATCCGATTTTGTCAAGAATCGATTAATGCGCCGATTAATGAAAATTGGAACGGTTAATCACCGCCTAGCGATTAATCGGCGATTAATAGGCCGCCTAGATCGATTTTTGCAACAGAGGTTATAACGCCCGTGCATGCACGTGACTTTTAACATGAATCAAATTTACTTAACATTACTTCGTTTAAGATAAGGCTTACCTTTTAACCAAGATAATAAACACGGATTGTAAACTAAAGTTTATTTATTACTTTAGTAACACTTACATGTATACTAATGCATACATGGAGGCGTGAGTATACACATCACTTAATCATATAAACCAATTTTTATAAACTGTACAGGTCATCTTTTTCCAAGCCTCGATCTTCTTTATCTCCACTAACTTGCCTTCTTTAACTGGCTTCAAGCGGGTTTTAGTCATCTTCTCAATCAACTTACACCCCAATCAACATATATCCATTGTGCATGTATGTATGTATCTGTATATTTTCGCATATCAGCCTGCAAAACTTGCACGAGTAAGATGATGATTACCACTTTCATGATTTTGATTATGATGACTAAATTTGAAACTTCAAGAAAAAAAAATCAATTACATGATCTTTCATGAAACTATATGAGGTCAATTTATAAATTAAGTAAGCTATGTGTGCACTCTTATGTTTCATTGGATAGGTCATGAAACTTTTAAACTTTTTTTTTTCTTTTGAAAGGCAACACTCCATTACATCGCGGCCTATTTTGTCGGGTTACCAAAAATTATCTTACTTTGACCAGTTACATGAACTTACTCGCCTGTCAAGAATTCCACCTTTTCCAACAATTTTAGACTCAAATTAATATTATTAAACATGAAACATAATATATTCATAAATGGCGTCATAACCGTGCACATTCAACGTTGAAGCAACTCGAGCTCTGAGTTGTTGAACATATTAATGGCGCATAAATTTTAATGAGCTATTAATTTTGATTTTAGATATATTGTATATTAAAAATAGCTAAAATTCATGAATATAGAGGATCACTTTAAAATAAGCATACATGATAGCCTTTAGAATTAAGACGTAATTATAATTAACAACAAATATAACTTTATGCGTACCGTTTCACCCTTTTAAGCTCCATATCCACCATAACATACAATAGTTGATAAGGCCAATGCTCTCTACAATGTAAACATATGAAACCATCAAACTGTGTGTGAATGTATACGTACGACACAAATTTTCCTAGTAATATTCTATAAGAATCAAGAAGAATATTGGATAATATTAGTAAAAAGTTTGTTTTCATCAATTTTGGTTACACTTGTAATTTATAATAATTTGTAGATTAATGTATTGGGTTAAGTTCTCACTTTACTGAGATATATATGAACAATATATTATTTTGTCATATGCGTGAGTAATTTAGTAATTTTGCTGAGCTCGTTGTACCAAGCAGTTGTAAACACATGGTGAATCTATTTTAACGAACCATGCATGTCAAGTAGGTTGTTATTTTACGTTGATAGATTGATACTTTTTTGTGGGCAAATAACTGAGTTGTGATTTTTTTGATTTTTTTTTAATTTTTTAAGATTTTTATTTCAACTATATAGTCACACATAGATTTATCAGCCATATAGTCTTCTTTGGACTGTTTCTTGCCCGAAGGGTCTACAAACTATGACAACCTACTTCAGTTTTTCCTTAATACGAACTCATAATACATTAAGCTCATGCAAAATGCAATAAGAATCTTTATGATACAATAAGGAAAGATTGCAGATATATCACAAAATACGCTACAACATATCATACATTATACTAAAGCGTTTTAGCTATTTCACAAGTTATTCGTAAGACATTGTAAATATGAGTTATTAAACCATTTCATAATAAATGGTATGAAAAAAAACATAAAATTCATATGAAATTGATATAGAGATAAAGTTTTTGTTTGTAAAATTTGAAAATAACTTAAAAAAAAAATTATAATAAGAGTTCTTTGAACCTCCTTCGATCCGTTTCACAACCAACCCACTTTTACCTAAATAGGACAAAATTGCTCTAATACTAACAGAGGAGAAATTGGCAATAATCAGAAAGTGTTTACGGTGTTTACATATGTAATGTTTCATATACGACATCGTAAGTTCGATGCAAGTATACTTAAATCATATTAAAATCTAATCGAAGCCGTGAAATACTAGTAACTTAGGGCCTGTTTGTTATTCAAGTTGGATTTAGATCCTAAAGTCAAAAAATGTTTGGTACAAATTGGGATTATGAATTGACTTAACCCCAAAGCTATACTAGATTTCTCTCTCTTCCTGTCTTTCTTTTCTTTTTTATTTGGTTTTGTCTTCATCCGTATTTCCTTTTTTATTCTTAGTCATTTACCTTTCTTTTTCGTAGCTCATCAACTAAATTATATATATATTTATTTTTTAAATAATTATAAATTTCAATACTAATTTATATCTTAATACATAAAACAAATATTTTTTATATTTTCTCTCTCTTACATCAAATCTAAATCCAAATCCAAATCCAAATTCTAAACCAAATCCAAATCTTAATCCTAAACCCATCTACAAACCAAACGGGCCCTTAATGTTATCCAGTTTATGGATGTTCCAAAGCAATGATTCTATACCTACTCAAATCTCATGCATCAAAAGTTTACCCACCAAACCCTATTCTAATTATAGAGTACAAAAACAATTCCTTGTTGCTAACAATAAAAAAATCTTAATAAGCGGGAGTGGGATAGTGGGTGGGGTTATTGTTGATAGAGAATAAGTAGACAAACTGCCAGGAGATGGTCAAATTCCGAGCCTTTTTGTCCAACTAAAGAATTCCTATGGCAATAGAGACATGAGTAATATCATAAGAAGTGTCATCATTTTCCTATCTCCACTTGTAATCATCATTATTCCTATAGCTACAGTTTAAGGAACCTCCTCATTGGTCTGAATAATAATCAACTTACATAAACACCACAAGTAAAATTAATGCTACGGAGATGACATAAATATTAATTATTTATAATTTTATATAAAGAAAACGTTCCTCACAAAGGAATGTGAATTCTTACAGATCCAAGCACTACATGTTATATTACGTTTGATATAAGCTATTTCAGTTATCCAAACACCCTATAAGTCATATTTCGCAAATGCGTTCAACATTATATGTAACTACTTATATGCATTAACGCAAGAATGGAAGTTACCTCTAGAGATAATTAAAGGGGGCCATTGACTTGTAACCTTTACCAAACAACTCGATAAAATGACATCCTAAACTAGAAAAAACACAACATTCCATCTCAAGTTCATGAAAAAGTAGTAATAAAATATCCTTAATGGACCATGATCATGTGTGTTATGCTTCACTTACTAACGAGAAAACAAAGATACTCATCTTGCTGGAGGTGGAGGCACCTGAGACTTGGCCATTTCTATCCAAGCGAAAATCCGACAGCAAGAATTACTCATCCACAGAAAGCATACTTTAGATCACTACTCGTTTTCCTGGTAGAGCCCTATAACTGCAAAATAATCAAGCGTTAGGGAAACATTCACCAGGCATAAACCCAAAATCCCTTTAACTGCATAATGCTAAAAGCCAATTTACAGCAAACATATATCATATATATATATAACATATTCTTTACTTGAAGATGCATAACCAAAAAGATATAGGCATAACCGTAGAACTTTAAGATGCTACAAGTCCTCCACCCAATGTCTGTTGAGCTTGACCAAGTCCTCCACGTATGTGGATCTCCTTGTGCAAAGCAGGTGCCTACAATATAAGATAATATTGGAAAAAATTTAGTAAACGTTTTATAGTACTTCGTATAATTATATTACAATATGATTTGTTCTGACATACACCTCTAACCATACTGTATATATTACAATATGATTTGTTCTGACATACACCTCTAACCATACTGTATCAGACATTATGACCAAATAATGTGTCCAACACTTGAAAAGACGAGTGTCCAACATTTCTCAGTCACGGCCCCAAAAAGTTATAAAATTTTCCATACTTCCAGTTACTTAATGGTTACCGGGCATTATCCACTTAAAATATTTTGCCATTCTTTTGGTATCGAACTCTTGAAGTACAAATCTAACAATATATTATTCTTTGTAGTCTTGCCCATAGCAAAACTTGGCGAGACAATCAAACTATGTACCAAACAAATTTTATTTCACAAAATCTGAACACTTTCATATATAACTATAAACATGTTAGCAAAAACTTAAATTCCTAACAAACCCATATCATGTATATCCAAAAAATTCACCTTTTTAAAATTCTAAGCTAAAAAGCAGATGTTTCATAATCATTACAAAAATGACATCAATCTACAAACAAAAAAAACCATAAAACCCAGATAAGTAATTAGGGTTAAAGCACATATAATCCCCAAAGAATAAGTAAATTGGATTAAAATACCTAGATGTCGAAGATCGACGAAAGATGAAATCAAATCTTCATACCATGTGTTATAGATGATTTTGGTTGTTATTGTTCCGATTGATAAGAGGTTTATTTGGTGGTTCCGCCTTTTATTTTAATTTTACATTTTGGCCCAATAGATGCTTGCTTTCAAGTACATGTGTATTTTTTGTTTTAATAAGCAATCCTAAACACCCATATCATGAAAGCACCAACTATCGACACTAACCTTTTCTTGGAACTCAAAGCTTTCCCTCGCTACAAAACCAATATCAATAATATACAATCTCTCTAAACATCTAACTAACAAAGTACGGTTTAACGGCCTGACACAAGTGATCTTACTTTTTTTGCTATGAAAAGGAATCATCATCATCATATATATACTCAATTTGTTCAATACCTAAACCACAATTAATCAAAAGTTAAAAGGGTAATAAACTTAGCTAATTAATAAATTAAAAAATTCAATGTAATCACCTGTACGAGACTGTTTTGGTTTTGAGAACATAAGGACGTTTCGCAACCATTGTTGTTTTGACCCGTGGAAGACCTCAAAGAAATCGGAATATAATCAAACATTGAAGAATTTTGGAACCTTAATTAATCCACTAAATCAAAAACTAAAGCTTGATATTAGGGTTTTTTCTTGTTGTAGGATATTTTTGTTGTGTCAGGCGATCAGAAAAAAAGGGGGTCAGGTTTTTAGCTTTCTGTTTTTTTCATTGAGATTTGTAAGGGACGAAGATGATATCTCTTGAATAGGACTCCGTTTTTTTTAATTACATTTTTAGTCTACAATTATAAAAAATAACATTGAAACCCATGTGTAATTTCATCTATTTTTTGCATGCGAGTCTAAAAACGTTTTTCCAAATTTTTTAGCCAAATGAGGAAATAATTTGGTTTAATTATTTTCAAAAAGAAAATTCAAATAAAAAAATTTATTAGTAAATAAGGTATGGTTTGATTTTTTTTAAATGAAAAATTCCCACTAAGGGTTTTGTTTTATTATATAAAAGATTTTAAACTTTACGACTTTTAAACTTTACAAACTTTACAACACACTTCTAAACACATAATTTTAAACACAATTCAAACAACAATTCTCTCAACACCTTCAAACATGATCTCTTAATTATGTTTTACGAGCTATTTTTTGGTTCTTCATCTTCTGACGTTGATGAAGAAGTTATGAGCGAGTTTGCGGAGTTTACGCAGTTTGCTTGGACGAGTACCAAGCATCACTGTCAATGCTCAGTTCTCGAGTTTTTAGGGAAGGGAAATGAAAAAGAATAGGAAAGGGAAAAGAAATGGAAAACGAAAGTAAGTGTTAGTTGTTATGTTCTTGAGATAGAGGAAAGGAAAAGGAAAGTAATCATAATCATATTCTTGAGTGAGAGGAAAAGGAAAATAAGTTGGTCAAATTACATATATGCCCTTTAATAATTAATGTCAAATGTTTTAAAAATTGTATATTAGTCTTTACACAATATATGATTCCGTTTCCTTTCCCTTTCCTCCCAAAAGTGGGAGGGAGATTTACTTATCAAATCTTCCTCTCTATTTCCTTTCCGTTTCCCTTTCCTCCTTTAAAAAAGACTCAGGAACACAAAAAACTTTCCGTTTCCTTTACTTTCCTCTTCCTTTTCGACTCGAGAACTGAGCGCAAAAGTTCGACGAAACTACGTATATAGGGATCATGAGGGTTCTCATAATCATTTAGTGGTAGCTTACTTCTCCGAAAACTCGGGGTATGACGAAAGAACATTTCGTCGGCGGTTCTGAATGAGCCGAAAACTATTCACACAAATTGTTCAAGAGGTAACCGATTATTCTCCTTATTTTTACCAAACTCCTAAAAACTCCTAATTGTAGGGGCGTACTTGGTATTTCCCCATCGGTCAAGTGTACTGCGGCAATTCGTCAACTGGGATACGCAGCTGTTCCTGATTCTCTTGATGAGTATCTACAAGTGGCTGCAACAACAACTCGTGAATGTCTCCGTAAGTTTTGCAAGGCTATCATGGAGTTATTTGGTGCTGAGTTTTTGCGAAAGCTCACATATTCTGACCTTGAAAGAATATATGCTCATCACGAGCATAAGCATGAGTTTTCTGAGATGATGGGAAGCATTGATTGTACAAGTTGGGAGTGGAAGAATTGCTCAAATAGTTTGAGAGGTAAATTTGCTAAGGGTGATCACGGGCCATATCCATTCAATTTATTGGAAGCGGTCGCCTCCAAACATTTATGGATTTGGCATGCGTTCTTTGGTGTCTCTGGAATGAATAACATAAATTTTTTACATCGTTCCTCTGTTTTCAATGACATCAAATCTGGGAGAGCACCAGACCTTGCATTAAAGGTTAACGATGTACCGTATAAAAAGGGATATTATCTTACTGACGATATATATCCACAATGGGACGTTCTTAATAAGTCCATTTCAAATCCTCCCACGGGTGATGATAAAAGAATATTGTACAATAGAAAGCACGAAGTAGTAAGGAAAGATGTGGAACGAGCTTTTGGTGTGTTGAAGAAGTGGAAAATGCTTAAAGTTCCGGCTCGAGGGCTGTATAAACAGGATCTCGAAGATATTGTGTACACATGTATCATATTACATAATATGATCATTCGACACAAGGAGTGGGCGATATGTCCTACATGGTTCGAAGATGATGCCCACCATGATTATGATCCCTTAAGATCACATGAAGAATCGTTAATAGTTACTCGAGAGATAATTGACCCAACAACTCATCTACACTTAAAATCTGATTTGATCGAAAACGTTTGGGAAAATTGTGGAAATCAAGTCAATCTACTTTCGAGGAAATCATGGAAATCAAGTCGAGAGTGAAGACGAAGACGCAAGTGACGATTACGTGACGATGAAGATTTTTTTTAATGTTTTTAATGTTATTTGAATAATTTATGTAATCTTTATATTATTAATGAAGTTTAAATTTGTTGTTTAAAATATTTGAAAAAAAAAAAAAAAAAAAAAAAAAAACCTTGGTCGCCACTGTGGTAACTTGGGTGTCGTCAAATCATTGGAGAGAGAAAGCTAATGTGACATGGTCGAGTGCAGTCACCACTACTACTAGCCTAAGCATGTTAGTAACTTTGTTATTGATAATAACCCATTTTAGTATATTCTGTAATTATTGAGATACTCTAATGTTTAATTTGAACATTACAAGTCATATTAGTTTTGTAAAAGAAATTTTCAATTTAAACAAAGTATCGGTCCACAGGCCTCACATTATATTTTCGTCTCACAAAAATCACATCACATACCATAAATCACTAACATGACATATCATGTTCAAAATGAACATAAGATGATCTTTATTAGTCTTTATCTAATAAATGGATGTATAATAGCTAAACTGTAGAGAGCATCAAAATTGGTGTATCGAAATGTACAAGCAGATAAACAGTAATACTCCATTAGTAATCCTAAACAATCATAACTTATAGCATATCTAGTGACAGATATTCAATAAGGATTACATACAGACTAAAATGCTGAACTCTGATCAGGTCAGGTCTTGATTCAGATCTTATCTTTAAATACATATTATTGATACTTGACGGATCCGAATGCTAAACAAGACACTATTTTGTTCAATCATATTTCAACAATATAATCACTTGATGGTGATGTAGCGATTAGTCCCATGCTTAGCCCAGTGCTCCTTAAGATCAACTGGATTCGACAAATCGTGTCCTTCACCAGACAGTCGATTTATTAACTTATTAAAAACACTTCCACTCATCTTTCTACCACCAACACGTGCATGTCGTTTATTAGGTAGTGATGGGAGCGGATAAACAGACAGAGTAGTTGTGCAACACGATGACTGCCACCCACCATTACCCCACTTGTAACATGGCCTAAAGACACCTGTACACGAACAAACCGGTATAGGCATAGTTGTATCATCATACGTAACCTGGTTCAACCCAAGATCTTGATCCTTCCACTCTTGTTTGTTCGACCCACCATCGCCACTATCCCAATCATGGGAGTCGTCATACAAGACCTTATTCAAATCATCACATTCAAGTTTCACCTTTCTTGATCGTGAAGTCTTTTTAGTGCCGGTTATTGCTTTGGTCTCTTTTGGCCGTTTTGTTTTCCGAGATTTCGCCTGTTCTGGTGCGGGTGGAGATGCCGGTAAGTTAGCATCTTCTTGTAGGTATTGTTGTGGGTGGTGAACGTGTTTCACGTTGCGTGAGATTTGGCAACCTGGTGGACATGATGAGGATGTGTTGTTGTTACTATTGCTCATCGAGTTATTTTCCCTGTATTGCAAGGTGGCGATGGCATTGTCACGTTCCATGATTGCATTGTTTCGTTCTGCAATAGCCGAGTCTCGTTGGAGGAGTGCTATGTCACGCTCAGCGAGAGCTGTCTTTTTTTCAGACATAGCTAAGTTTCTTTCTTGAATGGCTGCATCCCGTTCAGCCATTATCGTCATTATTTGCTTCATTGACGGCTGGTGCTGCATTAGCCACTGAATAAAAGAAATCATTAAGAACCCGGGGGAGGGTCTGGAACTGGAAATATGCATGGATATAAGTACGATACCTGACCCTGAGGTTGCTTTTGTCTCCCATTTTCACGATGATGTCCATTGTCATCCATTTGAAATACGAAAGTTATAACTTTGTGATATCAAAGTTGTACAAAAAGCTATGATTCAAACTGGATCTACCTTCATTAACTGAAAATGGAAGCATTTTCATAAGGCGTGCAAAAACAGAAATGAAACGAAAGTTTATGGGCTATACCTATGTACTACAAGGAGAGCGTGAATGCGTGAACACAAAAGCGTGTTGCTTTTCTTCATTATTGACCTCTTTAAGCTTTTAAATTTGTTTACCTGGCAAAGGAAAAACGTAACCGAATATCATCCTACTGACTGGAACCATTTGACGATTCCATAACTGTATAAAGACAGCCCGATAAATGACAAATAATGGAAACTGTAGTGGAAAAAAGGACAAGTGCTCTTGTCAAGGAGTGAATCTAAGTTAAAAGGATGAGTAAATAAGTAAAACCCATTTTTACCCTTTGATAATAGTTTCCTTGCAGTTTGTATGAAAAAAATGCTTTTCCAAATATGAATATTCAACTGGTCACATAATCAAATAATAAGAAGCAGAGTCTACTTATCCAACATTAAAAACTGAACTCTTTGGCTTGAAGTCACACTTATCAAGTAACCATTTCCAAAACACATATTCATGCACCCCTAAACATAACATATTACTCATCCAACAACCATTACGCACAAAATGCTCAATGCATCAACAACCAGAGCCAGAAGAGTAGAATTTACAGAATCCCTCTATGTAGACATGCATACTTAAACAATTTCAAGTATTTTGAAACCATTACTAAAACAATTTGCACACACACATTTACAAGCATATAAAACAAAGATATCCATGGTACTTAAGAGGACCACAAAAACATGATATTTACCAAATTACACACATCAAACATAACTGATAAATCTATAACAAAGTGCACTCAATCATCTATAGTTCTAAAAACCAGATATAAGGAAGATAATTCAAGCAAAGATGCGTGTTTCCATATTTGGAAATCCATTGGGGGGTAGCATAAGATCGCCCACAATCACCAATCTTATACTAGCTTCACCACAGACAACATACTCGCCAAATCTTAGGGCAGCATTCCTAGGCAACAATATCCAGTCATCAAAAACACTATAATTTTCACAAGTATAAATACTACTTGCATCAAAGTCAAACCCACAAACAATTATTAACCAAAATCCACATAGAACCCTCTAAGGTTAACAGATTACTCATCTACAATGAGAACTATGAACATAATGGCTAAACCATGTTGTCGGTCATTGCCAAAATGCTCAATCCATTAACAAATCAAGTCAAAAGAGTACAATTTACGAAATCCGAATAAGTACATATGCATACTTATAACATTTTCAAGTTTAATGAAACCACTCATATACCAAAGCAATTAGCAAACAAACAGATTCACAACTATATAGAACAAAGAGATATCTAGTACCATGACGACCAAGAGAACATGATATTCACTGCAGTATACATATAAACAATAATCCACACAAAAATACATACAATCAGCTAAACGCTCAGATATATAGCAACACAAAGTGCATACTGCTACAATGACCAGAAAAATAAACAATGTTAGTTGTTTCAATATTTGGAAATACATTAAGGGGGATAATTATCATACCAGTATCAGAATCAACACAAATTCAAACCAAACTAAGCTAAAAAATCACAAACCCACAAACACACATCATATCAAAATCCCAGAAAAACCCCAACAGCTTAAGTGAACCAAATAAACATCAAAACAGACTAACAAGACCCATAAATATAAAAACTTTATAGCATAAATCAACAATTAAGCTAAAAGCCATTACAAATTAAGATATAAAAAGTACTAATTCAAAGAAAGCCACTTACAAACACAAAAAAAATCACAACTTTTGTACACAAATCAACAATTAACAACAAACACATTATAAATTAAGCTATAAATAATAAGAAAACACTTACAGAACCCACAAATTAATCACATAAATTAGTAGCTAAACATAAACCCCTTATAAAGTAAGCTATAAAAAGTACTAATTTAAAGAAACCCACTCACAAAACCCATAAATATCTAAACTTTTTTTAAACAAATCAACAATTAAGCATAAACCCATTTCAGATTAAGCTATAAAAAGTACCAATTCAAACAAAAACACTAACAAAACCCATAAAAATCACATCTTTTTATCAAATTAAGCTACACAAAGCAAAAACCGAAAGAAACCCACTTACAGAATCAAAAACCCACCTCAAATAATGAAAAATTACACCTTTTGAAGCACAAATTGATTTGAGCTAAAAAACCCCTAAAAAGGAAAAAAGAAGAGTTGGTGAAAGAGCAAAGAAGAATGAATGACTACTTGATGATGATGATGATGCCAGTCACCATCTTTTCCTTTTTTATTTTTTTGTTTTGTTTTGGTGTATGTTAAGTTAATGCTAGTACTGAAGAAGTGATGGTGGAATTGTAGAGTGACTTATGGTGATGGTTTGTTGGGTGAAGGTTGCTTTTTGACCGTTTGATTATGAGTTGAAGAAAAGTTAGTTGTTTTGAAAGTAAAATGTGATGGTGTATTTTAAGTTTCGTTTTGAGAAATTTGGTTTCACAGTGTGAATTTATATGTTTCGATATTTATAGAAACTAGTAGGGTCGCATTGTGCTCGCGGTTACTCTGAAATTAAATTTATTTGCAATGCTACGACGAAAAATAAGTAAACATCAATATAAATACATATCTCGACTACTAACAAGGGTGTGGATTATATCATAGTAGCTCATTATAAACATAAAAAATTTAATTTAGTAACATGAAATTCGTTAATTGCTGTAAAAGTAGATTGAACCATGTGACAAACATATATAAAAAGGTACTTTGTACTAGGATTTAACCCGTAATTTATACAAAATAGTTGATTGTTGTAAAACGATATCAAGTTCGTCATCTCGACTCTAACATGTTCATTTCTTACTACATTAGCAAATATATCTTCAAGCACCAAATAACTTGATCGCCTCTCATTTTTATATTTAAAAAAATATAATCAACATTTTAAGCTATCAATAAATTAGGTGGGGCACTGATCCACAAGAATCGCAAGAGTAGCAATTATGGAGGTTCAAGAATTCGTCAAACAATAGGCGGATCTATTGACAACCGTATGTGCAACCAATCCCCGTTATTCCGTTCTAAATTTTTAATCAATAATTCGGTATATTCTTTAATTATTGATGGTTGTAGTTTAAATAATTTGGTGTCAAGAAAATTGGTATACTTCTTAAAATAACCAATGGAGTTTTGTCCAATTAAGGGTTACCAGTTTGTAGAGTTTCGGTGAACATAACAAAACTTTACTGATGTGCTACGTGTGTACAAGTTTTTAAATTTATAAAAGACGATTTACCAAATTTACCAATAACACATACGAGCAAGTGCACTCGTCCGTTATAACAAGATTATGAAGGTAAGTTGGGATCGTTCGCAGGGATTTGAGTGAATTTGATTAACAAGTTTAAATCAACTAAGGCAATCCAAAAGCATATAACAACGAAAATAGATATAATGAAATTCAAATGATTAAAAACTACACTTGCTTAAACTAGTTCCTTATCCTTGATTAGTATGATTGTGTTAACCTCTTAACATGTTGGTTATGATAATTAGTTGGTGTACTAATCTATTGTTCTTACAAGTTAAACCTTCATCAAGATTTTAGTTCATAAAAACAAGCATTAAGTTTAACCAATCAATTCAAGATCAATTCAAGTTTCATAAGTTTATTTTCACAAACTTAAACACAAAAACATCCATTTACTTTATCAAATTTGCTTAAGAAATGGTTAATACAAAAGGTAACCGATTATAGACAAAAGGTTACAATTGATTGTCAACAACTAATCTTACGACCTTTTAGATGTTTCTAATAAATCCAATCTTGATAATCAAAAAGCGTTCTTATTACAACCATACATTAGTTCCTTTGTTTAATCAAGAATAATGGGTAAAAACAATCATCCATAGACAAAATGATTATAACTAGTTGAATAATAATAAGTTATTTCGACCTCTACGATTACTATCAACTAGTCAAACTTGATTAACAAATGTCACTATGAAACTTTAGCACAATTGGATCTTAGAATCAACTTGAAATTGAATTAAAACATGTTAACACAATCACAAACTAATCACATGATAATCAACATCATTTAAGCAAGTGTATAAAGAAATTAGCCACTCATAGCAAACATAAATATAAACTCAGAACTTTGAACATTAGAAAACATGATTAAGAGTCTTACAATGCTTTGAATAAGATTACAAATGGTGAAGTAATGATTCCCAAAGTATTGGGGTAGACTCCTTGGGGTTTTGGCCTCCAAATGTGGTACTTCTGGAACTCCAAACTTTCTTGGACTTCTAAGGACGAATTTGAGAGCTTAAGAGCTTTGTTTGATGAGTAAAAAGAGTTGTATTGAAGTGTGTGTCTCACATGCTCACAAGAGGTCTCTATTTATACTAGTTCCAAGGCCTAGGGTATTAATTGCTAAACTTGGCCTCCAAGGAGTTAGGAGGGACTAGAATACACCAAGGGAAGGACCTAGAATCGTTTGGATACAAAGGGGAAACTTAATGATGAGGATTTGGCATAAACAGGCCCTCCAACCGGATCGGTCACATGACCAACCGATTCGGTTGGTCTTCTACTAGTGTTCCAACCGCATCGGTTGCGGGTGGCAACCGATCGGTTGGACTGGCTTCATAGGCACCTTTTTGATCTTCACCCAACCGATCCGGTTGCAACCGATTCGGTTGGTCTTCCTGAGTGACGGAAAATCGACCTTTACTTTATTCTGACTTGTAGAGCTTGGTTCTTCAATCATCTTGGTCTTCTATGGTACTTGAAATATTGATTTGTGCTTGACATGCTTCACTGAAACGGGAATCTTCCATTTGTTGAACATTCTTTTACTTTTCCTTTCGTTTCCCTGCACTTGGTTATAAACACTAGACAAACATCTTTTGATGCAATTAAGCACTGAAATCATACAAATATAACCAAATAACATATACAAAAGCACACATAACGCTACTGAAGACATTTACAATCTGAGCGTTATCAAATTTCCCCACACTTAAACTTTGCTTGCCCTCAAGCAAATCTAGGAAAAACATCCATTGGTACAAAATTATGATTACGAAAAATATGATGCAAATCCACCAAGTATAAGTACGAGAGAAGATTCATCAATTACGCTTTTAAGGGTGAAACTTTCAAGATGTTTGACAATATCCAATGATTTTCTTGCATGATTAACATTTCAAAACACCTCACGAAAAAGGAACAAAATATAATTCACTGAATCACTCAATTTAGAGGAGTAACAAGATAAATCACACTCATTGCTCAGTCATGATTAGATTATTACCATAAGCTTGTACAAGAAACAAAACTCCACCGACGTGGCGTGAGCACCATGCAAAAACATCTAAAGAGGACTTTTATTCGGGTTATAATGTTAAGGCTTTGGGCTAAGGGTATGGATAAGGCATGGGAATGTTAATGAAATTGGTGTTAAAACAAAAATAGAATCAAGTCTAATACCCGTGTTGCTAGCTACCAAATAATCCACAAACCAATAAATGATTATAGCTTCATTTTCTTTTCTTCGGATTTCCAAAACTCTTCGCTTTGATTTGCCATGACAACTTTTCTTCGAACATAGCACATTGGCTGATACATTCATATTTTCATCATTTTTTTTAACATAAACTCGAAATGGCTCACACAACTAACAAGGTGCGGCTACTCATCATCATTTGAACAATCTTCTCATTCCATGTGACTAGCAACCAACCGTTTAGACATTGACAAGGGTTAGGCTAAGGTTTAAAGTGTAAAATCTTTTTGTATTTTCTGGATTTATCAAAAACGAAAAGGATGGCTCAGAGGGTGTAACTAGGGGTATCTAGTGCTAAAGATGAGCGCTACAAATGGGTCCATGTAGGTGGTTAACTAACCGATGTGGCTAGCTAATATAGCATAATATGAAAAATGGAAGGCCATTTGGGTTAAATCATAAAGTGCCTCTTTATCACACGAATTTACTTATATCGCACGAATGCGATCTCACTGCGGTCTGGTAATGATTTACAAGCACAAGTTCTAGAATAAATAAAATAACCGGCACACTCATAGCAAAAGATTCAAGCATAAAAGATGTATGCTTTATATAGAACAGGCTCAAAACATCACAATTTTAGTGGTAAGGGCTATAATTTGTGCTAGCAAATGTTTATCGATCCCAGAATGGATTGCAATATTAATCGGAACACATCTCAAAGTTTCAAATATTACCAATTTTACCAGTGGTTTGATCCAGTTATTCTAATATATTATCCTAAAAGCGTGAAAATAACTAGATCACAAGGGCAAACAAAATTTTAAATTTAAGCTTAAAAACTCTAATTTTCCTATTTACCCCCCCACACACACACTTAAGTTAAACATTGTCCTCAATATGAAAAACGAACTTCAAAGTATAGAAATAGGGAAATAGAGATGAAACCAGATATTCCAATGAGTTTGTCAGCTTATTCTTCTTCTTTGGAGTAATCATTACCTGCACAAAATCTTATATACGAACAAAAAGAGTTTTATTAAGATGTGGCACTCCCCCACTCTTAATTTCAACCAAAGGTTTAAACTCTAGGGCGTGACCACATAAAATCAAATCTGAAACACACGGGTTGCCTCCCGAGAAGCGCTTGTTTTATTAACGAGTCATCAGCCTGACTCGAATCTTCCCGAATTTACTTCGCCACAGATGCACCTTGAACATTTTGAAAAGTTCGGGACATACATGAATTCTTCACCAAGAGCATCAATATCGCCCGGATGAACTCAGCAGATGGTTTCAAGGAACACTTTGTGGGATTCTTCCCGAAAAGGTGCTACTGAAGGTGATGGTTTCAATTCATTTTCGTGTGAAACTGTCTCAACCGATATTTCATTCATTTGCTCCTTATCATAGTATAGTTTGATTCGGTGCCCATTAATGATGAAACTTCCACCTTGTTTGTCATAAAGTTTGACATAACCGGATGGATATCCATGTTTAACGATATATGGTCCAAACCATCTTGGTTGTAATTTAGGAGCTTTGAATTTGAATTTCATGTTGAAAAGCATAATTTTATCTCCGACTTTGAATTCTTTTCGAATTCTCAGCTTTTTGTCGTGATAAGCTTTTGTTCTGGCCTTATACAGTTTGGAATTTTCATAAGCTCGGAGTCTTAATTCGTCGAGTTCGTGCAATTGCAAGAATCTCTTCTCTCCAGCTATTTTGAGATCGGTGTTACAGTTTCTAAGAGCCCAGTAAGCATGATGTTCAACTTCGAACGACAAATGACAAGTTTTTCCATACGTGAGTCTCGTAAGGAGTTGTGCCGATAGGAGTTTTGTAAGTCGACGAAACGACCACGAGCATCGCCAAGTTTCTTCGACCATACCAAGAGCTCGCTGGTGTTTTCAACTTGGCCACCGGTTTGTGGATGATAAGTCGTCATGAATCGATGATGAACCCCATATCTTTCATGGTTTTCTCCATTTGTCGCCATGTAAATGGGTTCCTCGATCTCTTATCAAGGCTTTGGGGATTCCATAACGAGCTAAAAGCTTTTGAGAAAACTAACGACGACGCGAGCATCGTTTGTTGGTAAAGCTTCAGCTTCTGCCCATTTAGACACATAATCTATAGCAACGAGAATGTATTCGTATTTGTGGGATTTAGGAAATGGTCCCATGAAATCAATTCCCCAAATATCGAATATTTCACACACTTAAATGCTTGTCAATGGCATTTCATCTCTACGTGAAAGGTTGGTGGTTCTTTGGCAAGCATCACAGTTCTGAACGAGTGTATGTGCTTATTTGAATATTGTTGGCCAATAGAATCCAACATCAAAAACTTTTTTAGCTGTGGTGGAAGGACTATAATGTCCCCCAGTTGGGATATGATGACATTCGTCAAGAATCTTGCGGGTTTCGGAACCAGAAACACATCTTCAGATCATTCCGTCATGGCACATTTTGAAAAGATATGGTTCTTCCCAAAAGTAGTATTTAAATTCTGAAAAGAATTTGCTCCTTTGAGCGTGAGTTAAACCTTTTTTGAGAACTCCTCCAGCGAGGTAGTTCGCAAAGTCAGCAAACCAAGGATCGTCATTTCCATCAACGGTCATGAGGGTTTCATCAGGGAAGTAATCATCAATTTCTTTTTCATTTAACTCCTCTAGATCTGGATTTTCAAGACGTGATAAATGATCAGCGGCTAGATTCTCTGCTCCTTTCTTATCTTTGATTTCGATGTCAAATTATTGGAGTGGCATAATCCATCAGATAAGACGCAGGTTAGCATCTTGTTTGGTGAACAGATATTTGAGTGCCGAGTTATCGGGTGAACATGACTGTTTTTGAGAGTACGAGGTAGGATCGGAATTTGTCGAACGCGAAAACTACGGCCAGTAATTCTTTTTCTGTGACTTTATAATTTTGCTGAGCACTGTTCAGTGTCTTGCTAGCAAAATATATGGGCCAAAAGTGTTTTCCTTCTCGTTGGTCTAAGACGGCTCCGACAGGAAAATCGATGGCATCACACATAAGCTCGAAGGGTAGTGACCAATTAGGTGAAACCATGATCGGAGCACTAGTCAGTTGTGATTTCAACGTTTCGAAGGCTTTTATGCAATCAGCATTGAAGTCAAAGATAGAATCTTTCTCAAGAAGTTTTGTGCGGTAAAAACCGGCATATCCTAGAAAACTTCTAACGGCTTTAACGTTAGTTGGTGGTGGAAGTTTCGTGATAACGCCGATTTTGCTTTATCTACTTCCATGCCTCGTGACTGGAGATCTTGTGGCCAAGCACATTCCTTGGTCACCATAAAGTGACATTTTCCAAGTTAAGGACAAGATGGGCAGCTTCGCATCTCTCGAGCATTTTATCAAGATTGGAAAGACAAGCTTCAAATGAGTTTTCGAAGACTGAAAATTCATCCATGAAAACTTCCATGGAGGTTTCGAGAATGTCTTGGAATATTGCTATCATACACCTTTGAAAAGTCGCAGGTGCATTACAGAGACCAAAAGGCATACGCCGATATGCGTAGGTTCCAAAAGGACAAGTGAAAGTGGTCTTTTCTTGGTCATTAGGATCGATTGGAATTTGAAAGTATCCTGAAAATCCATCGAGGAAACAAAAGAATTTATTTCCTGCTAGTCTTTCAAGCATTTGATCCATGAATGGGAGTGGAAAATGATCTTTTCTGGTGGCTTTTTTCCGATAGTCAATACAAACGCGCCAACCAGTGACAGTTCTTATAGGGACTAGTTCATTCCGTTCATTAGTCACAACCGTCATTCCTCCTTTCTTGGGAACACAGTGAACGGGACTCACCCAAGGACTATCCTTGATTGGATAAATGATACCAGCATCGAGAAGTTTTATGATTTCATTTTTGACAACTTCTTTCATGTTGGGATTGAGTCGACGTTGACGTTCCACAACAGGTTTGATCCCATCTTCGAAATTGATTTTGTGTTTGCAGAAATTGGGACTAATTCCTGGGATGTCAGATGTTTTCCAAGCGAAAGCTTGTTTATGATTTTTGATGACAGAAACTAAACTTTCTTTCTCATTGGCCTCGAGTAATAAAGATGTGACTACTGGAAGAAGTGAGTTTTCCTCCAGGTAGGCATATTCAAGATGATCAGGGAGAGGTTTGATTACGAGATCTGTTGGTGGTTCTTCAATAGAAGATTTTATTCTCATCTCGTCATCGAAAGTTATTTCTTCAAAATTCTATTCCTCCATTTCTTCCTCCTCCATCTTATCTCCTTCGAACTCTACTTTCATGAAATCATCAAACTCTTTGTCAAAGTCTGTTTCATTGATTTTTTCGGAAGTAGTCATGAATGGATCAGATTCGTTAAGTAATGCATCCAATTCTTCGTCAGTGACTTCATCGATAACATCGATGTTGAAACAAGTGTCATCACTGGAACGTGGATAGCGCATTGCTTTATCGATTAGAAAGGTGATTCGGTCTTCTCCAACTCCAAGGTTTAGTTCTTTTCCTTTCACTTTGATGATTGCATCAGCGGTATTTAGGAAAGATCTTTCCAAGATGAGTGGGACATTACTATCTTCTTCCATTTCTAGGATTACAAAGTCCACGGGAAAAATGAATTTACCAACTTGAACAAGCATATTCTCGGCAATACCAACAGGATATTGATAAGAATGATTTGCTAATCGAATGCTCATTTTGTTGGTTTAAGGCTATTGTTGCATAATTTGAATACAATGAATAAGGCATCAAATTGATACTTGCGCCAAGGTCGGCTAAAGCATCGCATTGAATATTGTTCCCGAAAGTACACGGAATAAGAAAGCTCCTGTGATCTACGAAATGTGGCGGATTTTGTTTTGAACAATGGTGAGTATTCTTCGTTAAGGAAAGTAGGCGATATTTGCTCTAGCTTGCTTTTGTTATTAAGAAGTTCTTTCAAGAATTTCCGTAATTGGGCATTCCGCTAAGACATCAACGAGAGGAACATTGAGTCTAACCTCTTTGATTATTTCAATGAACTTTATAAGGCTCTTCCATTTTTTCTTTCTTAAGGCGTTGAGGATATGGAATTTTTGTGTACGCCTTGATGGATGGGGTGGTTTTCTTTTGGTGGTTTGAGTTGTGTTGGTTTCCTCAGCTTCATCCTCACTATCTTGGGTGATAGGAGTATTTTCATTAGAATTTGGTGGTGGTTCGTACGAGAGACCACTTCTTGTGAAGACAACATTGATATGATCATTTCTTGTTTGTGGTGGATGGTACGTCTTATCATTTAATGGTTTTGGGTTCGATTGGGTGTTACTTGGTAACGAACCAGATGGCCGAGAGGAATGTTGGTCAGAAAATCTGACAAATTTGTTTTCAAGATCTTGGATAGATGCTTGATGATTTTTCTGTCCCTGCTCAACTTTGGCATTGAGATTAAAAAATTGATTTTTGATGAAATCATTTGCAGATTTTTGAGCAGCCACGAATTCTCTCATGGATTTTTCGAATTCGGATTCTTCCATCTTTTTGTCGGAGGTTTGTGGTTGCGGATTGTCAGTTCGAGGTTGAGAATCACGGTTGTCATCCCTTGGTCGGTGGTCTTGCCAATTTCCAGAATTTCGACCGTAATAATTACTACGATATCCTCCTCCACGATATCCTCCTTTGACATAATTCGCTTCTCCTTCGTTAGGTCCACCCATGGGCTTATCGTCGTACTTTATCGATGGGTGATTTCTCCATAATTGTTGCATCCGTCTCGCATTTCCTTCATTTCATCTTTGATATCTTTGTATTATGTAGTCGATTTTGAGGTTAGGCTTCCATTTTCCATGAGTTTTGAGGTATCGGTGTTTTCGACAAAAGCAACGGTTTTCAAGAGGTTTGGTTTGGAATCTTTAGACCAATTGAGTTTGAGAAGTACTCGATCTTCGAGTAATTGGTGTGCATCGTTAGGAGTCTTATAGAAAAATTCCTCCGGCATCAAGGATGCCTTGAGAGATTTCATCTATTCCATGGTAAAAGATTTGGATAATGGTTCCTTTGGATAATCCATGTCCATGACAACTACGGCAAATCTTTCATCCGCCAAGCTTCGACAAGTGATTCGTTGGGATTTTTGTGAAAGATGAATTTCTCCCATTAATCGATCAAACATGGCGGTGGAAAGAATCGCTTACAAAGGCTTGCCTCATCTCCTCCCAAGTGTTGATAATTCCTGGGATCAATTCATTGTACCATACTTTAGCATCTCCGGTGAGTGATGATGGAAAAAGTTTGAGTTTGATGGCATTGACATCGGTGTCGCCATAACGGAACATGTCACAAATTTCGATGAATTCAGTAATGTGCATATGCTGATCGGCCCGCGCACGGCCATCGAATTGGTGGTCCTTGATCATGGAAAGATGATGACCCTTCACGGTGAAGTTGTCACCAAGGTTGACAGCAACAATAACACTTCCAGGGGTTGGTGGTACGACTCGGTTGATTCCCACATGGGTTGATCGTCCGCCATGGGAAAAGGTAAATTGGTGAAAGGGTTGTAAACGACTTTGGCTTCTACAAGGTTATCAAATGGTGGGTTTGGTACTCTAGGTACACGATTGGCTAAGGGTATGAAAGGTGTTCTTCTTCTCTTCGAATCAAACGCTCGGGTTGGTAGATAACATCAAATAGTCCTGAATATTAAGTGTCAATTTCCGATAATGCTTGTAATTTATATCATTTATATGGATTTACGCTTGTTTTCCATTGTTTTCCACTTTCGTAAATTACGAGCATTGGAGCTAAAGAGACGCGGAATCGGAGAAATATCAAAAGATTTATCATAGTATGTTACTTTGAAGAAGTTACGGCGTAACTCATCTCTCACATTACGCCGTAACTAAAGCGTGACTCGTAAAACCAACTCATCGAAGGTTACGCGTAACTCTTCCCAAAGGCTACGACGTAACTATATTAGGTCAAATGAGGTTCCACGTCACCGATAACTACGCCGTAACTATTTCATCAACTACGGCGTAACGAAGTTTATTGAAGACTACGGCGTAACCACTAATAAGGTTACGCCGTAACCAGCGATCTAGTGCAAAATACGAAGGAATTGAAGGTTACGGCGTAACTCTTGTTATAGTTACGCCAGAACCCGATCCGCCTATAAATACCCCACTAATTCCAAAGATTTCTAATCATCCCATTCCACACACAACAACTAGAGAACGTGGGAAAAGCTCAAGGAAGGTCTAGAGGAGCATACGGAGTCGTCTCCAAGGGAGAAATCACTCCCCTATGATAAGCATTAGCATTTTATATTTTCTTTACTTTCAATTCATGTATTTCGTACCTTTGAATATTGAATTGGTTTGTATGATTAATATGAGTGGCTAAGCACCTCTTGGTGCTGGCCTAGTTATGACTCCTTAATTGTTTTGTTTATGTTTACATTACTTCCGTACAATTATTTCTAAGTGTATGCATGCATAGTTTATTGGTAGCTACCCTTGGTTCGGTAGTTTTGAATAGCGGTAGAGGCCAATTGCCTAGGATATATGACCAACTGACCCTAGGTGAGCGGACTAAGACAGGAAGGGTAAGATATGACCAACCGACGACCCTTTCTACTTGTGCGATTTGACCAACCGATCACCTACCGCTTGGATGAACTTAAGAATTAGGGGTGAGTGTTTGTTGCTAACGCCCGGCACTCACTATTATAAATCTAGCATGTAGCGGTACTTAATGACTTGGCTTAGGGACCAGAACAACAGGACTTATGAGGGACACCGACTTCTCCGTGGTGGCATCTTTGCCGATAGGTTAGGCGAATTGACCAAATGTTGTCCTCTCGACTTTGACCCCACCAAGTAATTGGAAGTAAGTAGACGAGACATAACTAGCTAGGAGGATTAACTAGGTTAGCACCACTCTCCTCTATTGATTTACCCTTTACCTTTATCCGCTTTTATTTGCTTTATTTCGCTTTAGTAGTTTAATTAATTAATTCCTTATCGAAACCATTATTAAACTGTGACACCTAGACTTAGTAATAATCCAACACACATAGCTCTTGGGACGACCTCGGCTTTACCGATTACTACACTACACACACGACCGGTACACCGCCTGTTAGTGCACTAGGGTAGACCATAGGTATAACGAGACTTTATAAATATTAAAACCCGGTCAAGAAAACTCGCATCAAGTTTTTGGCGCCATTGCCGGGAGTTATATTAGGATTAATATTAAGTCTTTCATTTTAAACTTTTCTATTATTCTCACGATCATATTTCAAGTTTTCGTGTACCATGGAAGTTGTTAACATCGATGACCTCACTCTTGAGGAATATTTGGCGCTGACAAGAGCAACAAGGGCCGGGTCTCGTAAGACCGGCAATTGGAGCGGATGTCCGCTTCAAATCAAAGACCAATTTATGAGGAGCTTCGTGCTAACCCTTTTTCGTGAAACAGGACGAAGATGCATATGAGCACGTTGAAAATGTCCTATACATCGCTAGCCTTTTCAACATTTCCGGCGTGTCTCATGATGTCATATGCTAAGGGTATTCCCAATGACTCTTACCGAGTCGCGAAGATGGATCGAAAGATTGCCACGGGCAATTAATACTTGGGCTCTACTTAAGAAGCACTTTATTCAGAGATATTGTCCGCCATCGAAGATTTCTAACCAGCTTTTGGAGATCCATAATTTTAAACAAGAAGACGATGAAACATTGTATCAAGCCTGGGATAGATACAACGATCTCCTTTACAAGTGTCCTACACATGATCTGAACAACCAGCAGAAGGTCAACATTTTCTACAAAGGAATTAACGTAACTACAAGACAAATGTTGGACTATCAAGGACCTATCCCGAACATGACTCCTACTCTTGCAATTGAAGCCATTCAAAAAATGGCTGATCACTCTCAAAAATGGCACGACGGAGGAAGTAAAAGAAACCAAGGCGGAAATTTTGACGGAATTGCAGCAATCGCTAGTAAAATTGAAAATCTTAGTCGAGATATGTCAAGGTCGAGAAACCGCTCATGCCATCCAAGTGGGTTGTGAAAGTGTGGAGGAGGACACCTCACGAAGAATTGTCCTCATGTCGACGAAGAAAATATAATTGAAGAAGCCAAGTATGGAGAAAATCGACCGCTTTACGGAGATAATCGAAATAGTAACGGTATCGTGGAAATTACAACCGTGGGCCTTATGGAGAAAGAAAGCCCGTCTTGAAGAAACAATTAACAAGTTCCGGAGAGTTCAACCCAAAGACAAAAGGAGCAAGATGAGTGGTTAAAAGAATTCCAGAAAACACCGATGTAAACCTTTCCAAGCACGACACAACCCTAAAAACCTAGAATCTATGGTGGAAAAGCTCAATGAAAAGTAAGGATGAATAACAATAAACTCAAGGATCGAAACCCGCTATGGAATGTAAAGTGATTTTTGCCGATGATAACTCAAGGTTCGTGCCAATGATACGGATTCGGGGTTGATCCCGTCGACAGATCCGAAGTTACGCCAGAATCGCCTTATGAGTTACGGCGTAACTATGTTTTTGACAATGATAACGGGGTTATGAAGAATATTGATGAAAACGACTCTAACGAGTTACGCCAGAATTAAGAATCTCGCCACGGCGAATCGATACGGGCGTAAAAATTCCTCGAAGTGGACGAATCAGGAACATCTGAGATTAACGACTGGTCCCACGACATTAACTTGTGCCCTCTGCCCAGATCTAAGAGGAAATATCACTGGTGCAAAATGATACCCGTTGCTAAGGGAGATTGGTATGATCTTTGGGCCTCGTGTGACCCGAGAAATGAGGTTTGCGATGGAGGAAGCAATAAGGATAGGATCAACCATAACAAATTTATGTGGCCCGCATATACTGATGATGAAAGACTCGAGAAACTCTCCCTAGAAGATGAAGAAGAGCCGCTTATCACTCACTGGTGTACTCCGATCATCATAACTGACGAGGAATCCACACGAGCATGGCCTACATGCAACCCCTTCCGCGAGTATTGCAACGGCGGGGATAGTGAAAGAGAGGAAGAGTGGACATGCCCTCACGAGCGTGAAAGACATTGTATAAAGTTCGGTGACTTAGCATTTGATGACTGGTACGCAATACAATTCGGGGATGCCAAGATTAACCCGAATCTTCTTAAGAAGCTAAAAGTTGATTACGAGGAGCACAATCAGAAAAAGGAAGTGGCTAATAAAGACATCTACTGCATGGATGAGCATTTAAGTGAAACTGACAACAAAGAAATACGCAACATCGGTGTGAAAGAATAAAATCTCCGGGAAATTTTCGGGCGCCATGCAACCCTTTTGACGATATATGTAATGGGGGAAGCAGCTCAAGGAGAATAGGAAAAGATGAATTCTTTTGGTCCTCAACCAACGATGAGGAGAGAACGAGTTTGCCTTGGCTGGACAACCTGGGATTCGATAGTTGGGTGAAGATTAAGTATGGACATGTTGATACGTTAACCAAAGAGAAGATTTGGAAGGAGTACATGGGTAGAGAAAATTCAAACAACGAAAGTCTTAACAACACGAGTGAAATAACAATTGAGGATGACAAGGAGTTGGTTAGAGATGAAAAAGAAGAATGCAAGCGTGTACTAGTGGAGAATCTGCTCGATGAAGAATGGTTTAAAGGTACCGCTTCTGATGACGATGACATTGAAGGGATCCTAGATTACCTTGAGTTGCAAGGGAATGAGGAGTTTACTGATCCCGACGACGAAGCTTATGAGCAAAGGAGGTGCAAACTCCTTGGGATTCCCTACAAGAGACCGCCACCAATTATTGTCGAAAAATACGAGTTCACTCGCTACCACTTGGGACCGGAGGAAAAATTTTGCAAAATCCAGAAAATCGAAACTAATGAATACCTCCGAACTGCCACGAATGTCGCCTGGATGAGGCATAACTTGATGAAAGACATTGAAGAGGTCGGGGAAGTCCAAAGGCCCCCATAGAAGCCCCGCGGCTCTGAGTCTAACTTAAAGACTCGTAAATAAAGAAAAGTGCTCTTCGGGAGACAACCCGAATTATCCCTTTCTTTTGTTTTATTTCCATTTCGTAGGGTTTTGTGTTTTCTAACCATTTTGCGTGAAACGAGGAAGTAATTGTTGCAGCTTGTCGATTCGACCAGAGTTACGCAGAACTCATCTATGTGATTACGCCAGTAACCAACTTTTTGCAGCAGTAATTCTTGACGATTACTAATTACGACGTAATACCATCTCGTGGTTACGCCAGAACCACTCGCTTTGCGACTTATGTCGTTTTGCCAGCCACGGCGTAACTCCCTCAAAAGAGTTACGACGTAACCTTCCTCTCGCTTTAATTCTTTCATTTTAAAACACAATAACCTTGTATTAGTATTTTAAATGAACTTTGTGGGTGTGTTTCTCAGAACCCTCACGAGATTTCACTCGTCCACTGGGACACCAAGTGGTTTAAAAGGCTTGTTGCATATGCTAAATGCAACCGTGATTCCTACGAAGTGAGTTAGGTTTGTTTTTCATTTTCATTTTCATTTTTTTTTTTCTTTTAGAATTATGCTTGTCGGTAGTGTGATTTCGTGGATTGAAGTTTGTTCATGATGCTTATACGAAGGCACGCCTCTTTTCGTGGGCCTTCTTTCTTTATGGAGCAAATTTCGTGGAAGTTCTCGCCTAATTCTACTTTTCTCTTCACCTTTATTTAATGCTTAGTACAAAAGGGACTTTGTACAATTCAAGTGGGGGACGGAGTAGAATTATCTCTTGAACATTATTTTGCCCTCGTTTTTCTAGTTTATTTTGAAAAATTATGCCATTTTTAAATTTTGACATGTTTTTCTTAACCTAACTAGATTAGACCTTAGCCGAGCACATACAACCCTTGATATTATATGGTGAGATTAGCCTTATCCGTTTCCAATATTTTACCCCAAATCCACCAAATTATGAGTGTGCCGGTAGCTTGTAAACTTTAGAACTTGGCCTTTGCATCATTTCGAGACCATAGACGAGGTATGTTGAGTTAGCTCGATGTATTTGGACTTTTCACTTTTAGAAGGCAATATTATAGGATTATCACCCAAATAGCCTACCATTGTGTGTCTATCGATTAGTCACCTCGACTTCTCGACCCCATGTGAAACCCTTTTGTTGCACTCACCTTTAGTGCAAGATACCCTAGATACACCCATCCGAGCCATTCCTTTCATTTTGTTAACCCGATATATTGTTTCGATACACCTATACACCTTAGCCTACCCCGTAGTCTTTATTTGTGATTGGGAAGTCATCATTTGCCTAAGTTCAAGGTTCAAGTGGAAAGGTTCGAAATCACGCTTTCATCGACAATATTCCGAAGATCATTGAAGACCCCCCGAATTCCCATTGTTCATCTCAAGTGGGGGGATATTATGTTTAGTTATTATTGTTATGTTGAAAAAAATGATTCAAAAAAAAAAAATTGTTATGATTTAGTTATTGTAAAGTGCGATGTTATAAGCACTATGTTATGAGCTTTATAGATTTAGTATCGAGGAGGCCACCTCGGTCACATTTGAAGATTGGAGTTGGTAATTATGCCAACAGTTGGAGAAAAGGTAGTGTGCCCATCACGACGTCCTCTAATGACACATCTACCTAATATTTCATGATTCGTTTCTTGACTTCAAAGCTTGAACTTTGGACGGATGGTAAGTGGCGATGACTTGGTTATAGATTTAGACTACCTGCTTGTTTTTATTTTTACACCACTTAAATATCCCATGTCTTATCCTACCCTTTAGTCATGAAGCGTGTCTAGGTGATGCATAGAGCAATCTTTGGTGTCTTGGCCATGGATTTGGTCATGTATCATTGATTTTGTCCACTTCACGTGACATGTTAGTAATGACGAGTCACCCTTAACCTTTGTCGTGTCTACCCATATTGCCTTCGAGAATTGTTTAGCCCTTAACTCTAGTGGTGGAGATTTGTGTAACCGCCAAGCTTATGATAGAATACATGCTATGATCTGTGCGATTGAGTGATCACCCGAAATTGACACTTAGAATAGTTGAGAGATTTGAGTGTTTTGTTCCCTTTCGTGAGGTGTTCGGCTTTGTTTTATTCTAGCATAAGGGATTTGTAAACTTATATTTTCCGTGTTATGGGAGATATCTTTTAGGAATCTTTCTAATAAGGTCTACTTGAGGGCAAGTAGAGTTCGTGGGGGATATTTGATAACATCAAATAGTCCCGAATATTAAGTGTCAATTTCCCCGATAATGCTTGTAATTTATATCATTTATATGGATTTACGCTTGTTTTCCATTGTTTTCCACTTTCGTGTAAATTACGAGCATTGGAGCTAAAGAGACGCGGAACCGGAGAAATATCAAAAGATTTATCATAGTATGTTACTTTGAAGAAGTTACGGCGTAACTCATCTCTCACATTACGCCGTAACTAAAGCGTGACTCGAAAACCAACTCATCGAAGGTTACGCGTAACTCTTCCCAAAGGCTACGACGTAACTATATTAGGTCAAATGAGGTTCCACGCGCCGATAACTACGCCGTAACTATTTCATCAACTACGGCGTAACCAAGTTTATTGAAGACTACGGCGTAACCACTAATAAGGTTACGCCGTAACTAGCGATCTAGTGCAAAATACGAAGGAATTGAAGGTTACGCACAGAACTCTTGTTATAGTTACGCCAGAACCCGATCCGCCTATAAATACCCCACTAATTCCAAAGATTTCTAATCATCCCATTCCACACACAACAACCAGAGAACGTGGGAAAAGCTCAAGGAAGGTCTAGAGGAGCATACGGAGTTGTCTCCAAGGAGAAATCACTCCCCTACGATAAGCATTAGCATTTTATATTTTCTTTACTTTCAATTCATGTATTTCGCACTTTGAATATTGAATTGGTTTGTATGATTAATATGAGCTGCTAAGCACCTCTTGGTGTTGGCCTAGTTATGATTCCTTAATTGTTTTGTTTGCATTTACATTACTCCGCATAATTATTTCTAAGTGTATGCATGCATAGTTTATTGGTAGCTACCCTTGGTTCGGTAGTTTTGAATGGCGGTAGAGGCCAATTGCCTAGGAGATATGACCAACCGACCCTAGGTGAGCGGATCGAGACGGAAGGGTAAGATATGACCAACCGACGACCCTTTCTACTTGTGCGATTTGACCAACCGATCACCTACCATTTGGATGAACTTAAGAATTAGGGGTGAGTGTTTGTTGCTAACGCCCGGCACTCACTATTATAAATCTAGCATGTAGCGGTACTTAATGACTTGGCTTAGGGACCAGAACAACAGGACTTATGAGGGACACCGACTTCTCCGTGGTGGCATCTTTGTCGATAGGTTAGGCGAATTGACCAAATGTTGTCCTCTCGACTTTGACCCCACCAAGTAATTGGAAGTAAGTAGACGAGACATAACTAGCTAGGAGGATTAACTAGGTTAGCACCACTCTCCTCTATTGATTTACCCTTTACCTTTTACTTGTTGTGGTTTGATCATTTCTTTCCTTATTTACTCTTTACATATTGCTTACATATTTCATTAACATATATAAGATCAATATCAATTGATCTTTTAATAAGTTTCAAAACAAAGTTTTTAATAGGTAAACTATTCAA